>JAVJGI010000062.1:70059892-70084697 GCA_035590275.1 Ibycter americanus
GCAAACACCATTCTGTTTGTGCCCAGGGGGCTGAGTTGTACAACTGGGTTTTGTGGGCTAAAACCAATTTTCCTGTGCATCAGTGTATTTATCGTAATCTTTTTATTAAATTGTAGTTCTGACTTCTAAACTCTTTTGATTTGGGTTCATTTCTCCTGCCGGTTCACTTTTAAACCAGCACAAAGTGTTTATTGCTGCTTTCTATGGGTTAACTGCCTGCACCTGGAAAGAGGTACAGTGGGGACTGGGATTTGACTGGATAGCACAAATTTTAGCAGGACTGTATTAAGACAGTTTTCTCTGTCTTCCTCACCAGATATTCAGGGCTGACAAGCTTGTAAAACCTATTTTACTGTTCTAAATTTGAAAACCAGATATTGGCAAGTCAGATTAGATAAGGAATCATCTGAACTGTACACTTCGGTACATCCTGGGGCAGGTAGAAGTTTTCCCATCTGCCTTTTGAAAAAATTGAAGACGTGAAACTCATGATGCATTGAAAAAAAAAGTATCGATGAAACATTTGGAGTTATCGAGGGTGTCCATATAATAGCTAATAACATGCTAATATCAGCGTCAGTTTAGGCAGAATACCATGAGATACTAAGAAAGCTTGTGTCAAGAGCCTAAGAAGAAAATATCAATTTCAGTTCTATTAATCCAGTTGATAGTAAAGAAAATACATATAAGAAGGTGGCATTCACATGAAAGAAAGAAAATCAGGTGACAGAAATGTTTGAACTACCAGCTAATGGATATGATAGGCATCACACACAAACACAAAAGATACTGAGGCTGTTGGAATCACAGATGAATTATGAACTATATCAGCTATATGAAAAATTCTACATGAGAATGTAATTATGCAAAGATTAGATGAACATGGCAAGATGCTAAATCAGTAAACTTTGCTCCTTTGTTCCTAACTCTTCTACCTCCTCCCTGCTGAGTGCAGTGCAGGGGAATGAGGAATGGAAGTTGCAGTTGGTTCATAACATTTCACCTCTGCTGCTCCTTCCTCCTCCTCACTTTTCCCCTGCTTCAGTGTGGGGTCCCTCTCACAGGATAAAGTCTTTCACAGACTCTTTCATTGTGGATCCTTCCCATGTGCTGGAGCCCTCCAAGAACTGCTCCGTCATGGCTCCTTTCCACAGAGTACAGCCCTTCAGAAACAGGCTGTTCCAGTGTGGGTTCCCAACAAGCTGTAGTTCCTGGCAGAAAACCTGCTCCTCCATGGGCTCCTCTCCACAGGCCAAGGCGCCTGCCAGCAGCCTGCTGCAGCATGGGCTCTCCATGGGCTGCAGCTCCCTTCAGAGCCTTTCCACCTGCTCTGCCATGGGGTCCTCCGCAGGCTGCAGGGAAATACTTGCTTTGGCACCTGCAGCACCACTTCTCCCTCCTCCTTCACTGACCTTGGTGTTTGCAGAGCTGTTTCTCTCACAGCTGCTGCACAGTGGTTTTTACCCTTTCCTAAATATATTATCATAGAGGTGCCACCAGCTGCCTGTTGCTGACGGGCCCAGCTTTGGCCAACAGCGTTTCTGTTTGAGACCCGGCTGGACAGGCTCTGTCCAGCAGAGGGGCAGCTCCTGGTGTCTTCCCACAGAAGCCACCACTGCACCCCTCCCTGCTACCAAAAGCTTGGCACGTAAATAAACCCAATACAAGTGTTTATAATGATTACCTGAATCACTAAATATCTGTTTAAATTATCTTACAATAAAATACAGGCCTGTTCTGTTGTATATCACTGTTGGGACACAGGGGTGGTTAGCAACGGGACCAACTTCTGACGTTTCCCCTCATGTAAGCAACTTAAGCTGACAAACAAAAATAAAATAAAAGCAACTCAGCACTTCCCTGTGTATTGTATCTCTCGGGATCCTCCTGCATGATACCAGAGGCAGTATCTTTTCCAAAGATGGAAAAATCACAGGTTAACTTATGTGTTGTAAGATTTCCAAAATACAAAATGTATTTTTTTCCTACATGACCATAACTGTAAGTTTCTCCTGGTTAAGTACTAGGCCACTAAATTCAACTGGAGAATTCATAGGTGTGAGATTGGTTGATCTTTGTTCTAGGAAACTGAAGAAGCAGAAGATATGTTTTCCATATATCCTAATTTTCCTTCAGACTAAATATATTCCTACATACAGTAGAATACTCTGAAAGGGAAATGAATTAAAAGAAAATCATATTCAAGAGTACCAGGCATCCTCTTCATCAGCACAACAGATTACTCTCTGCATTTGTAAAGTTGCCAACACAATTGCCAGTGAAGCCTGCCGAGAAGAAACCACTGATGGAGAAGTAGTTTCCCTAGCTTGTCATTTGGGGCACTCTGAATCTAATGCAGGAGGAAAGAAAGAGTGAAGCAGCCTGGTATAATCAACAGAACATTAACGTGCACCTTTTTACAAGACTCACAACAGGGTTTAACTGGGTTGATTAATATAGGCTCTTTTCATAAGGTATGTTAAATATACCTATTTACCTTATATATATATATATGCACACCTAATTTTACCATCTAAAGGCAGAACAAGTTGAGTTTGTTATTTTTTTTAAATGTGAGAATACATGTGATTGTGCCTGGCCCTGTATGATTCCAGGCAAAGTCATCTGTTGTGCTTAATATGGCTAGAGGCCATTTACAGGCAACTCTCAGTAGCACCAGGATTATGGTGGTAACTAGAATTCAACATCTGTTGCTTATCGATGAGTATGCTGACTATCACACTTCTGAATATCTCAAATAATTTTTGTATTTCTCATAAGATTAGAAGAAAATCTTTTAAAGCACATTTTACAGAGAACTTGAAGTGCAGACTTACTGCGTCATGTAGGATATTTGTGCATGACTGCAATAGTGCTTCAAGCTGAGCAGAGTACTCCACTTAGGGATTAATTTATTAATATAGTGCACACAGTACAGAACCATATCTCTATGGCTGAACTAACCTGTTGCTTCAGAAATGTAAGGAAGAAAAGACTCAGCTTTTCCTTCCTCCAAGATACATATCTTCAGACACTTATTTTTTCTTTGTAAAACCATTATTAATCTTACTGAAACAGCAAAGAAATCCTTGCAGAGATGCTAGACTGTTTAATTTAAATATAGAACAATTGATTTTGAGATCTATTATATGCCCTGAAAAGCAATAAACCTAATGATAAACTACGGATATTGAAGAATATGATTGTACTCATAATTTACACTGTAAGTACACTTACAGTATGGCAAAGGTTTCACTTTGTGATAAAGTATCTGACGTAGTAACGGTCTTAGTTTTCTGAACCAATTCTGAGCCCTGTTGGTGTACGAAAAATAATTCAGAATATGGTAATAGAAAATAAAGAGGCTTTCAGAAAAAAAAGCAAGTGTTAGAAAAATCTACAAGTACTTTTAAAAAGTAGTTAGAATAAGTGTATGAGTATACAGGAGAAAGGCAAGGCAATAAAATGTGTATAATTGTGCTTTTCTGGGATGACAGGCTTGAGTCTTCTCTGAAAGAAACTGGGAGATAATCAGGGTTTTGCTATTTTTATCTGAATACTAAAATTTCTCCATAATTTCTGCTTTGTCTGCTTTTCAATTTGTTTGGTTCTTTTAGTTCACATTTTCATTTTTTTTAATGTAAGTTTCTAAAAGTGAATGAGAATCAAATCATCAGATATTCTTCTTTTGGGGGGTAAGACAACTGAATGCTTAAGCTAGCAAATGTAGAAAAAAATCCTCTTTTTTCTCACTCCATGATTAAATACAATTTATGTAATCATAAATCAGTTGTTTCAACTGGAAAAAAAAAATTCCTTGAGAAACCAACAGCTGTTGTGATCTTTATTACCTCAGTAATCTTTTCCTTCAAAACATAAATCACATGAAGATGTGTTAGAATCAAACCCAATCTATCAAGCTGTTAAAAGAAATAAGGAAAGGAAACCTTAGACATAGTTCACTATTGTGTTATTCTAGTTTTATACTAATGGAGCTCCACAGGCTTTCTTGTTTGTGGACATTATGAAACAAGCTTAATTTATTAGCTATTCCAGAAGACAAAGCATCATAAACTGCAATCACCAGCAGTTCCCCAGAATATCCATTCCCTGGAATACATAAAGAACATTATGTGGTAAAAGGCTTTAATAGCAACTTGCTCAGCTTCAGTGTCAAAAAGGTAATGCATAGCTACAAATTCCAGCACAATGAAAGCTGCTCTGTTCAAAAATGGTTCCCTGTATATTGCTTTTATCAACATTAAACCAAATGTGAGATGGAAATCTGATTTACTGATTTTTTTTCTTCATTGTTATTATTCAGAAAAAATCATAGCCTTCATAACGAAGTTTGAGGCACATCAGAATTATTGTTAGGGACGTTGCTTGTATCTGAAAGGATTGAGCCTACCAAAATACTTTGCATCCAACCCTAGATTTTCTTCTTCCCTCACATACACAGGTGTTGTACTACGAGCTCACTTCAGCAGGGCTTCTTCTGATTTACTTCAGTTCAGCCAAAAGAGAATGATACTGTGATGCTGGAAGATGTAAACTCCAGTACTTAATCCCCTGGTCATGCAACTAATGAAACTGCATGTTTTACAAAGGTTCCAAAATGCATGTTTTATTTGTGATGTGCTCATTCTCAGCTGCCATCAGCGTCAGCGTTCAGCCAAGCAGACTGCAAGTATCTATGAATAAAACTAATAACCTGTCCTTGATCTGTTAGAAGAAACCTGCATTCCTATTTGCATTCTTTCTTTTAACTTAAATATCTTTTTATTTATAATATTTATAAGATATTATTAAATATCTTATAAACTTAACCATAAATATAATACATAATAATTTTCACTGTTTTTCATAAAGGAGTGAGTTCAGGTTATTGCTATAAAAATTTACTCAGTGGGTAAATTAACCAAAGTGATGTATTAATTCCATCAAAGGTATTAATTAGACTTAATAAAGTTTGGTTTAAAGATATAAAAGTATGAAACATCTTAGTCTTACTGGATCTGCAAAACTGATACCACATGCAAACACAAATTTAAGCCACACATTTAAGATTATTCTAGTACTTATCCTAATACATTTTATGCACACAGGAACCTCATAGTTCAGAAGCTGTAATGAGCATAATAATAGAGATGGTTTCTTCACTATTAACTCTTCCTTTTTTTACTTTTTTTTGGTGTCTTACTTTGGAAATGACATATTATGGATAAATTCCAAACCCAAGAAGATTTTAACACAGCCTTGCCTGTGTTATTTGGAAAGATACTGCCTTCAATGCTTCAAGTCTCAAATGTATTTCTGCATATGCTTGACATTTAAAATTAAATCTATGGTTTGCATAACTGTGTTTGAAAGATAAATTTATTCATGATCCCTTTTTCTAGGCTCTCAGTTGTGCCATACACAAGGTAAGAAACAATCTTGTAAACAACTATTTGGATAGCATGACCTTCAGCTAGCTACTGCATTTTTGACCTAACTTCAATAGCTCTTGGGAGTTTCCCTGGTGGAAATAAATCTTTGTCACATGCTCCCTGATGTAAGAATTTGTGGTGGGTTGACCTTGGCTGCTAGGTGCCCAGCAAGCCACTCTATCACTTCCCCTCCTCACAGGACAGGGGAGAAAATATGATTAAAAAGTTCATGGGTCAAGATGAGGACAGGGAGATCACTTACCCATTACCATCACAGACAAAACAGACTCAACTTGAGGAAATTAATTTAATTTATTACCAATTAAAAAAAGAGTAGGGTAGTAAGAAATAAGAACAAATCTAACCTTTCCCCTAAACCTCCCTTATTCCCAGGGTCAACTTCATTCCCAACTTCTCTTACCTCCTCCCCTCCAAGCAGCATAGGGCACGGAGAATGGAGGTTGCGATCAGTTCATAACACACTATTTCTGCTGCTCTTTTCTGCTCATGCTCTTCCCCTGCTCCAGCATGGGGTCCCTCCCATGGAATACAGTCCTTCTTGACCTTCTCCACTGTGGATCTCCCATGGGATCACAGATCCTGCCAGAAAACCTGCTCCTGCGTGGGCTTTCCATGGGGTCCCAGCTTCCTTCAGGGCACTTCCATCTGCTCCAGCATGGGGTCCTCCACAGGCTGGAGGATATATGTCTGCTCCACTGTGGACCTCTATGGGCTGCAGGGGTACAATCTGCATCACCATTGTCTTTACCATGGGCTGTAGGGAAATCTCTGTTCCAGAGCCTGGAGCATCTCTTCCCTTTCCTTTTTCACTGATCTTGGTGGCATGCAGCATTATTTCTTACATATATTTTTACTCCTCTCTCCCAGGTGCTGCTATGAAGTGGGGTTTTTTTACCCCTTCTTAAATATGTAAGCATTAATAGTGTTAATTAGCACTAATTAGTTTAGTTGGAACTACCAATGATGCTGATGGGCTCAGCCTAGGCCAGTGGTGAGTCTGTCTTGGAGCCTCCTGGAACTGATTCTGTCTGACATGGGGGCAACTTCGGGGGTCTTCTCACAGAAGCCACCCCTGCAGCCCCTCCAATACCAAAACCTTGCCGCATACACCAAATACAGAATATTAATCTGTAGGTAATCTTGTGCTGAAATGCAACCACATAGATTCATTCTGGATTTAACTATTTCTTAAAGTCACAAAACATGACACCCAAAGATGTTCAACACCTGTGTCTTTCCCTTAAATTCTTTTTATCTTTGTAACATATTTACCCAGTATTAAAACCAACACACTTCTCCCACTAACCACCCTGACTGTTCATGTCACAAAGTTTTTACACCAAGGAGGGGAAAAAACCCTCTGCTAGAGGTATACAAGAAGTTATTTTAGTCACTGAGGCAGAATCCAAATCTTTCTGGGAGAAAAACGTCATATAAGTTCAAGTTCAAACTTCAGTTTTCTTTTGGAAGAAAACAAGTAAGAACAAATCTTTCTTCAGGTAGTAGATTATCAGCTGTAACAACAGTGTTTTATGAAGTTATGCTTCAGAGACAGACTTTCATAGCTCCTCCATACCTCAGATTGCTGTGGGGTAACTTGACAAGTGATTTCCAAACTGTCAAAACTTTTAACAGGAGTACTGTGGGAGCAGATGCAGTCATAATGCTTTGTAGGAAAGTTAAGTATTTTAAGCAAGTGAGTATCTGTAGGCAGGTGTTTTACAAAGATTCCATGCAGTTAAGTGAGCATTGAAAGTGCCAAAATCCTACCAATTAGACATTGAATAATGCATTTTGATTCCAAAAATATATACGCTACTTACAGTTAATGGATTTTCTTTAAATGTCATATAAGATTTTGCTTTTATTTGCTTTATTTTACTATAAGCTTATGTAATCATACCATTTATGTCCAATGATTTTCTAGTTTAGCTTTTCTATTTAAATAACAAACACACACACCCCCACCCCCCCACACACCCCCTTACTTTTATTTAAAGTATTAAAGAAAATGTAAAACCACAATGGAGCTTCAATTTTGGACTTGGATTGAATGGATGACCATTCAAACTTGAAGTGACACGAGGAAATGTAACTGTATGCATAGGGAAAGATAAAAGTTGAATTGTTGGAAGAAAGAGAAAAAAGAAGAAGGAATAACAGAAGAATTAAATTGAATAGTTTTCACTTCCAAAAGAGTTTTTTTCTCTCTTCCCTCCCCCCACGCCCCACCCCGTAACTCATAAATGCTTTTCCTTATGCTATAGGTGATTTCTGTGAGATTTTCTATTCCAATGACTCAACAAAATCAAAAGGAAAGTATACTGTTCATGTACAAGGGCAGTTCTTTATTTGGAGATGGTGGAGCTAATTCCATCCAGAATTTTATAGCTCTGTACTATCTTTGTGTATCTCTTTCCCCACTATGCTAACTATGGACCATACATTTACTAGGCCTAGGTACACCAGGCACAGAGTGCCTGTGCACAGGGGAGTCCTCCCTGGGGTTCCTCACAAATTCAAAGGTTTTAGAGCCCCCAGACTTATTTCATGAATTGCACCGAAATGTCGGGTCTCATTTGGAGAGTATGAGACTTGAATTGAGGAAATCCTTTCACTGTAAATCCATAATTTTTCTTTGAAATTTATTAATCTCCTTCAAAATTTATCTGAATTATTAAAATTTGAAGGGCAGATATTATTACTGCTATTATTGTTAGCAATGGTGTAATAACGGTATTTTGCCCTCTATAGTCTAGTTAGTACAATTTGTTTTCATTTATAAAATAAAGGCATATGTACAGTCTCTCTTAGAAAACATGGTTAAAAACATCAGTCAGAGAAAAGAGATAAGGTGCCATTCCCATGACTTTTGCAATATTTTCCAGAGAGTATGACTGTATCACAGACCTCATGTACGTCTTGCTGGGAATTTACTTCATCATATATATATCTCAGGAGATATATGTGAGTGTTGGAAAGAGGGTCCACTTCTGCACCAAGGAGTTCCTACATTTGACTGGCAGTCCATTGAATCACTCACATTTACCTCTTAGTTCTCGTGCAATGTAATTAAATGTAATACTTTTGTCTTCTTTTTGTTCTCTGAATAAATAGTAGGTAAACTGGTTGCTTTTTAAATGGATGCTATTATCCCTGTTTAATTGCTGGCAGATGAACTGACTATAACAGTTTACAAGCATCTGCTTCATTGACTCCATACTTCTTTTTTTTTTTTTCCCAATTATGAGAAGTAAATTAGATACTTAAAATAACATAATCTCTACCTAATAAAGCTAAGCAACATAACCCCAACCCCAAAAGAAAAGTGCCTTCCCATGTTGCAATTGTTTATAAACTCTAATAATCTTTTCTTTTATGATATGCTTAAATGCTCATTGTAGGTTAAAAGCTACATCTTTGATGTAACCTCAGAGACCAACTTTTGGAGATAAAGTACCTCAGTGATCTGCAAAACTTGGAACTGATGAGGTATTTTAAAAAAAAACATTTTACTTTTAATGATGCTGGTCTTAACATTTTGTTACTATGGAAAGTTACAATTTTCAGTCTAATATTTTAAATTAAGTTAAAAATTGAAATTCAGCGTAAAAAATAAGCAATTTAATAATGAAATATATTTAACTAAAGTATATATTTTAACATTTATGTTTGAAATAACAAATATCTTCTCTTCAAGTTAGACATGTGGAGTCAACTGGTGTACTGTGTCCAGTTTTGGGCTCCCCAGCACAAGAAAGATGCAGGCTTACTGGAGGGAGTCCAGGACAGGGTGATGACAATGGCTAAGGAACTGGAGCATCTTTCATATGAAGAAAGACTGAGAGAGCTGGGACTCTTCAGCCCGGAGAAGAGAAGGCTCAGGGAGGATCTTATTGCAATTTAGAAACACCTGATGGGTGGGAATGACGATGAAGGAACCAGGCTTTTTTCTGTAGTGACAGTACCAGAGGCAATGGACACAAACTAAAACATGTAAGGTTCCATCTGAACATAAGAAGACATATTTTACTGTGAGGATGGTGAAACGCTGGCACAGGTAACCCAGAGAAGTTGTGGAGTCTCGATTCTCAAAGATATGAAAAATCTGACTCAACGTGATCCTGGGCAACCTGTTCTAGGTCACCCTGCTTAAGCCAGGGAATTGGATATGATCTTAAACTATTCCTTCCAAATTAAATGATTCTGTCATTCTGTGAATCAAAGATCTACTATCTGAAGTCAGTTACTTTCTGGACCACATCAATCAGTTTCAGTTTTCACAGTATGAAAAATATGTTTTCCCCATATAATGAGGATAATTCATTTTTTAAAAAAGAGAAATAAAAATGTTTTTATAATAACTTTTTTGTTTTATATTTATTTGAACATTCAGTGTTGATATTGACTACAAACTCCAGAACCATCAAGTCAAAAACTCATGTTATCAAAAATGTATACACAAGATACATAAATTTATGTTAACAAAATGCAAAAAGCTTAATTGATAATATTTATGACTGATAATATGATAAAACCAACAAAATTGATCAGTGAACTTTGTGATTTCAGTTAAATCTTTAAGCCAAACAACTTTTTTTGCTCAGAGAAGTCTTTAACATGGTCACACCTTTTTATTTTGAAGTTGTACTGAGGGGAAAAAAGCAAAATTGGTCTTATTCTGCTTAAAGGTTTTCTCAAAACTCAGCTGTAAGTGGAATGATTTCTCTTTAAACAGTTCTCTTGTTCATGGAAACATTTTCAAAATTGAATCTTTGGCAGCATCTGCACCACAGCAGCAGAAAATGATGATGTTAGGGATAATCCAATTCTGGAAACACCTGTTTCCGAATAGAAAAAAAGCTTTTTCTGATCATCAGGCAGGTATTGTCCTCACATTTTTTACATTGGTGTATAACCATACCTATACTAACTTGCTCCCTTTAAAAAAAAGTGAAGCTTTAGCATTCTGGCAGTAATCAGTGCCTTGTTGCTTTTGGATGCAAGTTCTAACATGGAAGTCATGACGCTTAAGAAATTAAACAGTCTTTTGAACTATGTTTGTATGCTAATCCACCTCTTTGTGTACATGCATATCCAACAGGAACTTAGTGTCAGATGAGGAAGGAGGGAAGCACCATGAAAAGGTATAATTTTCACTTCTACTTGCAACTTCTTTTTTTTTTTTTAATCTCACTTAACAGCTGCTTATTTGAAGAATGAGTGGTAGCCAAAAAAATTAATGAGAACAGAAATACGTAATTAATAAAGGTATTTTAATATAATTTTCCTTGAATTAGGAGAAATTTGCTTTCAGGTTTTATTTTGTGGATCACAGAATCATAGAATCATAGAATGTTTGCATTGGAAGGGACCTTAAATTTCATGTAGTTCCAACCCCCAGGCTGTGGCAAGGACACCTTCTACTAGACCAGGTTGCTCAAAGCCCCATCCAGCCTGGCCTTCAACACTTCCAGGGATGGAGATTCCATAATTTCTCTGGGCCAGTGCCTCACCACCCTCATAATGAAGAGTTTCCTCCTTATATCTACTCTAAACCTACCCTTTTTCAGTTTAAAGCCATTCCCCCTTGTCCTATCACTACATGTCCTTGTAAAAAATTGCTCTCCAGCTTTCTTGTAGGCCCCCTTTAGGTACTAACAACCCTTTAGGATGGGGAGACTTCACTGAATCTTAAACTGTCTTGATTTGAAAATTTTGTGCTCAGAAGTAGATGGTGCTATCCAGAGAAAGTCTGTTCTAGCTGGTTCTTGAAGTCAGAAATAAATACTATTGGGAGAAAATAAAAAAAATTAAATTAATAATCTTTGCATCATAGCAAAACAAACCAAAAAACAAGTATGCAAATCGGGGTGTATTTAACAGTCGTCCATTCTTTCACTGCAGACCATAAAAAACTGTGGAGTTGTTAATAAGAGAAAGCAAAGCTGAGCAGAGAAAGGAAAGCAAAGCAGAGGAAAGCAACACAGAGCAAAGCAGAGTGACAAAGCAAAAAGCAGAGTAAAGAAAGTGAAGAAGTGAAGTGAAGTGAAGTGAAGTGAAGTGAAGTGAAGTGAAGTGAAGTGAAAGAGAGGAGGGGAGAGGAGAGAAGGGGTAGTAGTATTAAAAATGCAAATCTACCACTTGTTTCAGCCACACCTAGCTCTTCACAAATAGGCAATTCTAGTTTAAAATAACAGAATTAAATGATAAAAGAAAATAACACTCTTACCTTTCAAGGATACCAGGAATGTGAAGAAGAAGATACCTGCCTCTTTAAGATAAGGAGAAATCCCTGAGAGTATGAGGATTTGCAAACTATCCAGTATGTTTTTCTAAACCTCTGAGATGTTTATGGATATTAAGGAAACTTCTGGACGGAGATTTGAAGGTATACATAAACACAGTTGAGCCACCATACGTATCTAAGAGGTAGTGGCAATTACCCCAATTCCATTAAACATGTAAACCATACAGTATGCTATAAGCAAGTTAGGGATCAGGGCATTGTTTGGGGCAGCAGTGTTCCAGAAACATGTATGAAGAGTGAACAGTTTAACGGGGTTAAAACATCAACATATTTTGTGTACAATTTCAGTATGCTTCTGTACTCTATTGATCTAATTGTATGAGGATTAACCTGTTGAGGTAAATCCAGAACCAATAAATTGCTAATGAACTTCTGAGCACTTATTAGTATAGTGTGTGTTCAGCTGGTGATGACTGACAACTACAGGAAGAAAGATTTGCTGAAATGATGGTGCTAAGCAAAGAAAAATTCTAAGCTAAATACCCTTGTTAAGACAAGTACAGCAGTAAAAAAACCCCAACAACACCACAAGAAAAAACCACCAAGAAAACCTCAAAACGACCAAGACAACACACACACACACACACACACACACCCATTTCCTAGTTATGGCATTCATTAAAACCATTAAAGATATCAGAACGTTCTTCAAGAGCAAAGATTGTTTGGAAAAATGTATTGAAGAAAATGTGTTAACATTGCCTTCATTTCAAAGGCGGTAGTCAGTAAATAATACAAACAGTGAATATTGTTGAGTTTCTTTACCTGGAAAAACAGGGTCCTGGCTAGAATTTAAATAATTCCTGGGAGGGACCAGTTCCTTCTGTCACTATATTACAGAAATGGAGACTCCCTTGTGGCATCAAACTTCTGCACCAGGTTAACTATTCAAGGAAAACAGAAGGATTTTTTTAAATGAAGAGGCAGGTCTCAGAATAGCGTTCATTTCCAAGAAGCTGAAATACATGTCTCTGTGCTGAAAGAGTGGAGAAGCACTTGGAAAGCTTCATATAAATGCCAAATACCTTTACCATACATCACTTAATTTGCAATACTATTGCTTAACTTTGTACTACATGAAAGAGACAGGCAAGGAGCTAGATGACTTCTGCAGAGCAGACTTACATCATCAAAACAGAATGATTGAACAAAAACATGTGATCTTCAATCTGATAGAAATACAGAAAGCGAAGAGACACATAAGAAAGCCTTTATAAAATCAATTATCTCTCATTAGAAGGCAGTAGCTGGACAGAGCTTCTAAACAAACTATGCAAGCTAATAAGTGCTAATGTCCGTCACTCTGACAGAAGCCCAAAGGGGAGCAGATCCATCTGAATAACATGAAATGTTTAACTCTGAGATGGGATAAGAATTCAAGACAAGATAAAAGATAAGTAATAATGACAATACAATCATTACATGAACAAAGTCAGTGAAGTTAAACACTAATTTTAAGATAACTGACAACAGATGTTATCTCAAAAAAGCCTTGAAAGTATTCTGGAGCTGAAGCATATGAAGCATATCACTTAAGCAAAATTGACACCCACAGATCCATGGGCTCCGATGGGATGCACCTCCAAGTGCTGAGGGAGCTGGCAGATGTTAGTGACAAGGCACTCTCCATCATCTTTGAAAGGTCATGGAGAACAGGAGAGGTGTTTGAGAACTGGAGGAAAGGCAATGTCACTTGTGATCAAATAGGGCAAGAAAGAGGACCCAGGAAACTACAGGCAAGTTGTCCTCATCTCCATCCCTGGAAAGATGATGGAACAGATCATTCTGGGAGTCATCTCAGAGCATGTGGAGGAAAAGGAGGTCATCAGGAGCAGTCAGCATGCATTCACCAAGGGGAAATCATGCTTGACCAACCTGATAGCATTCTGTGATGGAATGACTGGCTGGGTAGACAAGGGGAGAGCTGTGGATGTTACGTACCTCAGCCTCAGCAAGGCTTTTGACACTGTCTCCCATAACATCCACATAGGTAAGCTTAGGCAGTGTGGGTTAGATGAGTGGACAGTGAGGTGGATTCCGAACTGGCTGAATGGCAGAGCTCAGAGGGCTGTGATCAGTGGCTCAGAGTCTGGCTGGAGGCCTGTAGCCAGCGGTGTGCCCCAGGGTCAGCACTGGGTCCAGTCCTGTTCAACTTATTCATCAGTGACCTGGATGAAGGGACAGAGGGTGCCCTCAGCAAGTTCACTGATGATACAAAACTGGGAGGAGTGACTGATTCACCAGAAGGCTGCGCTGCCATTCAGCCAGACCTGGCCAGGCTGGAGAGCTGTGCAGAGAGGAACATGATGATGTTCAATAAAAGCAAGTGTAGAGTCCTGCACCTGGGGAGGAATAACCCCTTGCACCAGTACAGGCTGGGGGCTGACCTGCTGGAAGGCAGCTCTGTGGATAAGGACCTAGGAGTTCTGGTGGACAGCAAGCTGACCACAAGCCAGAAGACCATAAGCAGAAGAGTTGCCCATGGCCAGGAAGGCCAATGGGATCCTGGGGTGCATTAGGGGAAGCGTGGCCAGCAAGTTGAGGGAGATTATCTTCCCCCTCTCCTCTGTCCTGGTAAGGCCACACTTGGAGTCCTGTGTTCAGTTCTGGGTTCCCCAGATCAAGAGAGACAGGGAACTGCTGGAGAGGGTCCAGCAGAGGGCTGTCAAGATGATGAGGGGACTGGAACATCTCCCTTATGAGGAAAGGCTGAGACAACTGAGCCTGTTTAGCCTGGAGAAGAGAATCCCCTGAGAGGGGATACTATCAATGTCTGCAAATATCTTAATGGTGGGTCAAGAAGAAGGGGCCAGGGCCTTTTCAGCAGTGCCCAGTGACAGGACAAGTGGCAACGGGCACAAACTGCAACACAGAAAGTTCCAGCTGCATATGAGAAAGAACTTCTTTTCTTTGATGGTGACAGAGCCCTGGAACAGGCTGCCCAGAGAGGCTGTGGAGTCTCCTCTGGAGACATTCAAAACCAGCCTGGATATGATCCTGGGCAACCTGCTGTAGGTGAAGCTGCTCTAGCAGGGCGTTGGACTAGATGATCTCCAGAGGTCCCTTCTAACCCCGACCATTCTGTGATTCTGTGATTCTGTGAAAGCCAGGAAAGAGGGTTTGGTCAAATGCAACCTCAGATATTACCAGTTTAGTAAGTATTTTCTCTCCAAATTTTACCAGTGCTATTGGAGTGAAAGGAATAGTCACGTACATACACATTAATCTTCATTTAAATAATTTTACTATCCTGACTTCCCTGTGAGAATTATCCAAACAAAAAATTACTTGTTTGATACTTTGGGGAGTGGGGGTTGAGAAGATGTCAGCTTTCCTTAGTACTGTCGTAGAACTTGCGATTGGCTATCCATCTTTGCCATCTGATGGGCTTTTGCTGTGGTGAGTTTATGATAAGAATCAATATCTATTTCTGGCAAGCTGTGTAATTTCATGGCGGGTGGCTTTGGTTCTCCTGGATCTATTTTCTGAATATCTGTGCAGCTGAGGTGTCATTTTTCTTACTTGGGAGGGAGGAGGGCAGCAACACTTTTAATATGTGATTCTTGATTATAATTAAAAATTTTATCCAGGAAAAGAGGAAACAAAACTTTGCACTGAAGCCTTTTTTACAGAAGGAACTAGACAATCATCTACCAGGAATGGCATAAATGTAGCTGATCCTGATCCTGTGGCAACAGGGTCTGGAGGTCTCTTCCAATCGTGTTTGCTATGATTCTGGGAAGACCTCCAGAATAAATAGATCAACTGCTGCTTTAGAAAATATCTGAGAGGTAAGCACATGGTCTGCAACAATCTAAAGAATGGATTACTCAGCAAGGAAGGCTGGTTTAGAGGTTGGAAAATGCACTTATAACATGGGAAATGGCAAAATTCAAGCTGAGTTTGAAAATCAGTAACAAACTATATCTGTAAACAGAGAACAACAAAATATACGTGTGGACTTGCTATTCAGAAATGCTGAGAATGAAATAGTCAGAAATTACTTTCTTGTTCTCAAAAAAAAAGGAGGGGGAGCAAATATATGAGGATATGAGGCAGGACATGGGAAAAAAAGGAAAAGCCAATAAGAATACTAATTTTACAGTGGCGATGTTTTTATCAAGATGTGCCTAAAACAGACAGATCACATTATATCTATGCCAGATCTGTTACAAGATGTTACTTCTGTATCTTCATCTCTCTGTTGGATGTTGTACATACTGATACAGCTAATACTTTGATTCTGAGTATCCTTAGTGGTAAAAAAATATAAAATAACAACAGTTTATTGGTTTACTGATTAAACTAATGGCACTTTAACAACTGACATTACGTTTATGCCAAGACTGTAAGCTGTTGGTAGCAAGCTACATCTGAATAGAGAATACAAGACAATGGGCAGTCTTTGATCAGAACTAGAGGAAATTATCTTTCCCTAGGACTAATGACAATAACAGTAAGTATTAACTTTCCCAAACATCACTCTGAGGAAGAAGCTAGTGTTTATAGAAAATAGATTCTGAAGGATTCTACTCTAAATTGTTCTCTTGGATTTCAATGAAAGTAAATAAATTACAAACATACTTTTAAATAAAACATTTTCACTGGGAAATATCTTGTCATCTTCGGTGTAATTTTTCCAAAAAGGAAAGTGGAATGAAAGATCTCAGTAGGATTTTATCTTTCCCTTGTCCCCACTCCCAACATTTTAAGCATTGTTAAAAATATATTCCTTCTAAACTGCTAATTATATAGCTACAGGACCAATAATATTACTTTCTTTTGGCAACCACATCTGTCATTTGTAGTTGATGAAATTTCATATGAATTATGAATCTTTAGTATACTTCTTAGAAGCCTTAACTTCAGGAAGAATTTAATACATGGGATATTTCATAAGTATGTTCTAGATACCAGAACAACTGAGCTGATTCCAAGAACAGATCTGAAAAGAAATATTCAGCAGCAGTGGTAAATATGTACAGTTTATTGTATATACTATAGTATATATATGCAATATTATGTTATCTATGCTGCATGTTTTATTATGAAGAACAGTTAAACTATGGATTTTTTTCTGTAAAGCCATAGTATAGTAAAATTATATGACTGCAGAGCCTTGAAAATATACTTTTTTTTATCCCTAATGTTTGTTTAGTATTTAAGTGCTTACTACAAGTAACCATTATTGACTAATGGCTTTGGCAATGATTCACTTAAAAATAAATCACCCATTATTTTGTTCAGAAAAATCCAATGAGGAAGGCAAATATTTCTGAGTTTCTTAACAGTCAATCAGATGTGATGAACTGAGACTGAACTAGGCAGACTATTTTTTTCTCATCATGTTACTGTATTTTAACCCATTTTACCCCAAACCCTCATTTTTATTTTTGAATATGTTCACAAATGCAAATTACAACACATTTGAAAGAATAGCAATAAAAGCTATTTGTATCAGAAAGACTGAGTAGATATTTGTCTTAATACTTTGAAAAATGAAAGGCTGAAGGAGGTTATATTATGTTTCAGGAGCTAGCTGAACAGTTTATGGCAAACAGTATTTTCTAAACACATGAATAAAAACATCAACTTTTTGGCAGAAAATTGCTCACCAACTCCTTCAAATGAATAATTCTAAAAACATTTCTGGTTTCTTTTATACACTTGTGTTGTATAAACTCCTCCAAAAATTTGCCAGCTTCGATTTCTGTAACCTGAACAAATCATTAAAAGGTTTTAAATTACATGTGTACAGAATCATAAATGCGCAATAGTATTTTGTAATTAATTATAAACATACATTGGCAGTTTAGATGTAAATATAATATAAAAATCAAACATTCAAACTTACAAGCATTTTCAAGATCACTCTAGATAAATAGTCTGAACCCATTATAAGACATAAGCTGAAATGCAGATGAAAAATGCAGTGATGCTATCTTCCACTGCTGAAGTTTTTTAAATCACGTGAAACAGTGAAACATTCAGTAAATATTTGCATGAGGTAGGAAAAGCATGTCAAGGAGAGGGAGAGAGGTAAAATGTGAATAAACATCTCCCTAATCAAGTAAGAAGGGAAAACCTGGACTCCTGTCTTTTATTCAGTAAATTTACCACATACAGATTTCCTTTTGGGAATACAAAGGTTTGTGACCTTTCCTACTGTCTGGAGTCACATACAAACTCTGGGTCAGTGACACAGCGGCACCTCCCCATAATCCTCCTCTGGATTTACATTACAGCTGTCCACAGCCTTGTTCATATATCATATATTTAACTGTCATGAGATGAAATACACATCTAATGACAGGCATGAGGCATGGGTGCCAAGTATTCCACCCTCTAGATGAGCTCCATAATTCCTGGGCTACTCCTAACTATGAGAATTAATACTTCTCTTAACTAATCTTGCTTGGTCGGATGAGCTGTTATGTATTTCATACAAAGCAGAATAGGTTCAACAAAAAAGGGTAAGAAATCTTTCCTGAACTACTCATAACCTGGTAATTACAGGAATTGCTAGAGCCGGTACATTTGGCTCCCCTCAGGCCACAGTCTGCCTCGTACAGCATGTCTATTAGACAGCAGTTTAAAAGAAAATATTGTCACTTCCTAAAATGAAGAATGGGTGAACTGAATACCTCCACTCATCATTGCTTGCTTTGGCCAAACTTACTGGACTCAATTAATCTCCCAAAAAACAGGGTTTAGGTTACATTCGAGATGTCCCAAATATATCACCCTGCCTCCACCTGCTTCAGAAGGGAATCCCACCTATGAGCTTTTGCTATATGGGGTTTTTTGCCAGATGTCAATAGATACAAAAAGACTTCAAAATAATTATAACAATTAATGATGACCACTTTACCTATAAAGAACAAAGGACTATGATAAAAGAAACCAAATACCTTGCATCTCTTATTTGAATTACAATTGCTTCTGTATTGCTCTCTATAGAGGTTTCTAGTAGCCATGTCATTGTAAGAGTGAGTTTTCCTTGATGTGGGCTTTCTTCTCCAGGTAAGTTAAAACTCAATACATTATTATAAAAATCAGTATACAATTGTGTCCAAATATCTCATAGTTTGGTAAAGGAATTTTATGAAGAACACAGTGAAATTTGTGAAATTTATCAGAGATAGCCATAATCATTTAGGAAGTAGGAAAAGAGCTTCTGATCAAAATGAGTGCTCTGCTAAATCTTACAAAACTCAAGGAAACATTTAACTCAGGTATTTCAAAGGGGTATGCAAGAACCCATCTAAAGGCATGCAATTAATGTTGACAACCTTCAATTCCTAAGTAAATATCACCCTCATCTCTCTGTTTACTCAACCCTCCTCTCCAGGTATATGAAATTGAAATATGTAGCAAAATCTTTTAATAAATCATAAAAATATTTCAATATCCATGAAGTCATTGTGTAAAAATAAATAATAAACCCTCTCTGATATTATTAGTTAGTGCTTGAGAAAATGTCATTTCACGCTGATAATAAGGGTCTGAAGTAGATGGTTGATTCTTTTGAGGTTATTTTGGGGATTCTTCTTCAGCTGCCAGTTGCTTGCTGCAAAGAATGAACTTAGGAGGAAGACTAATAAAAATGCTGCATGGAAGGTTCTGTTGAGTGTTGCCTTCCAAAACCAAGATGCTATCAGAGAGCACTTGCTTGCTTAATGTAGTACCATTTGATATTATTCTTTTGTAATAGCTAGCAAAGAAAGGCACACCTCTTTTAGGTCTCAGATATTTTCAATATCAGCTGCATTAATCTTTTCATTTTCTCAGCATAGATTTCTGTAACATCCTTAGCTTATGAAATACGCTTTTTGTCCTTACCTTACAGATATGAAATATGTTTATATACAAGTAATAGAATTATTGGTTGGTTGGTTGGTTGGTTTTTTCCTTCTAGTTTGGTAGACATACTCCCTTTTTTCTTTTTTTGACAGGGAAGTCACAGAATTATTTTTTAAATCAGACATTCATTTTTTTAATTTTTTGGCATTCTGAGATGTCTGTTTAGATAGGCAATTAATTTTTATTAAAAGTAATTTTAAGCACCCTGGATGTCTTTGGTAGATTTTCAACTTGAAAAAAAGTGTTAAATAGTTACTTTAAAAGGTAATGTCTCAACGGTCTTTAAAAAAAGAGATCTATCTTTCTGACTGTGTATGACACTTTGCTTAAATCCTGCAGGGTGAATAACCACTGCTATCTGCATAGTCAATGGTAGCAGTCTATAATTAAACTATTTATTTGTATTAATTGCAGAATTTCAATTGAGTCTATAATTCCTTGATGAAAGGAATGGTTTTCCACAGACAAGATAATAAGTTCCACATGCAGGACAACTGTGTGACTACTTTTCCTTTTCACATACCCTTTTTGCCTTATCTTCAACTAAATAGATTACAGGTGACCTCAAATTGTTCAAACCACCTTAAATTAACTTAAACTTTTGTTTTGTGCTCCCAGTTGTCCATAGTTTGTTTTGCTTTGCTTTGGGCTTTGTGTGTGTGTGTGTCAGCTGCTGAGTGCCTTTTTTGTTCAGAAGTGAGAATTTTACTATAGAATGCCTTAGATGAAGGACCCAACCACTTCATTTACACCTCAATTGCATTTTTATCACCATTCCCTTCATGCCTAGTATATTTGCTTTTTTAATGTACTCAGTGTCTGGTGTATATCTTATGCAACCCAATGAATTTCATGGTCTTTTTGAAGCAATTCAGTGGAAGAGATTCAATTTTTTAATGTGGTGACTACATACAGCTATCTGACACCTACAGTAGAGATATTGAATTGTCACCCTGCAGACATTCATTATTCTTGCAAATTTAATATCATTCCCCCCCCCGCCCCCGAATCTCACTTAAGTATATTTCAAAAAACTTCTTCCTTTGGACGACCAAAGTTCATTTTATCAACTTTGACTGCATTAAATCACTTCTAAATGGGCAATTTATACAGTGAAGACAGCAAATAATCATTACTGGTGATGTCAGCTGGAATATGAGTTCTGGGTAGCATATTATTTCTGTTTTCTTGAGATAAACAAATACTAAGACCAAAGTTTTCACTACTTTCTGAAAAATTGTTCAAGATGGCTGGGAGAGCAGTCTCCTTGTGGACAAAGATTTCCTGTAAATAGCTAGAAATAAAATGATAGCAAGGCTTGATAGCAAGGCTGTTCTTCAGAAGCCTAGAGCTAGAATCTGAGTGATGAAAACTAGAATTTACCATGCATCCAAAAATATAGGTAGCTACATCCCTTTACCTAAGTAGGAAAAGGATGTTCCAGATATTATAAATCAAAATTAAAACAAGGTTCTAAATAAAATTGTTTGTGAGGACACGATCCTTTTAAGTTCCTTTTAAAAACTAATGAATTAATTAATTGTAAGTAAGAGATTAAAAGATTAATTATTTTTCTGGTTACCTGATTATCCTAATTAATATTCAAATTTTGAGAATGGACACTTTAAAGAGTCTCTAAAAATCATATGATTTTTGTCAGATTTTCCCCTGATATTAATTTGATAGCTATTAAGACCAGATATGTTTGTTTGCTTGGTTTTTTTCTTTGAAAAGAGACCTGATCACATTTGTTTTATCATTTACTTTATGACATTTTGTAACAAAATTTCAGTGTCAGTCTTTTATCTTTTTCCTGATGAGTAGCTAATATTCTTACACTTTCTAAGAATCAGGACACCTTTCAGAGACAAATATTTTGTCTAATGTGGGGTTTGTACATAGTTTCATCTATATAAACTGCTAAGTCATGACAGAAACTGGCAGACTTGGAAGTTTGCTCAGTTTTTTGAATAAGATGGCCCATAGACTCATGATCTTTTCTTTGTTATCGATTTACAGATTACAAGTAAAGAAAACTAAAGTAACTGGCACAACAGCATGATGCAGGAACTAGGATATGCATGTTATTTTGTTTCAGCATTAAGACTGAGTGGCCTGTATAGTCAACAAATAAATAGTCATAATACACAAAAAAGCAAAATATTTCAAATAATTGCCTCTTGATAAAAATCTCAGTTTAATGTCTGCATTAATACATATTAAAGCTATAATGGTTTAAGGGTCTCTCAGTTCTGCAACTACATACTATGTATCTTAAGTGTCAAATCTGAATTCTGGAGATCACATATTTATTGCAGTACTCTAAACTGGATCCTCAGTGGAGGCTACATTAGAAAAAAAACGTATACTGAATGTTTTTCTGGTCCTTTATTTGAAGACTTTGTCCTTAATTGTTTAAATTAACTTGATTTCCATATAAGGTCTATGCTATCCAGAAGTCTTGCTTTTCCAGTTATCTGTTTTTACTTTCCCTGAGGGTTATGCACACTTCTGTTGTGAGATGGTCATGTTCTAGGCCAATACTAACTTTTATTTTTTCTGTAACTATTTGGCAGTGTGCCCTTTAGCAGCCTTATTCAGGAATCAAGTCAGAAAGCATATAGTTGCTTACAAATGTGTTAAGATCTGGCAATTTAAAATCACTTATCATACTAGTAGCACTACAGTATGTTTTTGGTTATCCTTGTCCATCTGTATATAAGAGAATCTTCCTTTTCTACCTTCCAAAAGAATGTGTAAATGAATTTTCTGTGACCTTTGGTATATTTTGCCATAACTTCACCTTCAGCCAAACTCAAATCATCCAAGAGACTTCTCTAGTTTCTGGCAGAGGGTTCAAGTCCACAAGAACTATTGCTCATTAGGAATATTGAGAATATAGTCCATTATACTTAATCTATAGTTGCTTGACAGATCCCTCATTCACCACAGGATTTGTGAGAGATTTCAGTTTTTCATCCACTGCCTGAACAGCCTGAAATGATGAGAACGTATCAGAGAACCTAACCATAAGCACTGATTGTAGCCCTTTGCCCTTTTCAATTTAGTACTTTCAGCAAACAGCTGGGAATGGTTGATATCACCAAACTGATCAACCAGGTTACCCTAAGGCTTGATAAATGATTGTATAGAAGTAATACATAAATTAAACTATTAATTCAATTACATGATTTAAACTATTCTTCCTTAATGAAATGGAAATCATAATCATGGATCTCTTGTCTTTAAGAAGCAGGGTTAAAAACTATACATATACTCTCTTTGTCACATTTGTATAATAAATTTCATGGTTACTTTCTGATTATTTTTTCCTTTGTATTAAAAAATGCCATGCATAACAGTCTATTTTAATCTTTACTGACAAAATACAATTGCATGCATATCAGTAACATCGTTAAGAAAAAAAATTTTAGAAATTCTAACAGTAACTGCACATCTTGGAATGAATAGAATAGAATAGAATAGAATAGAATATTTCAGTTGAAAGGGACATACAGTGATCATCTAGTCCAACTGCCTGACCAGTTCAGGGCTGAACAAAAGTTAAAGCATGTTATGAAAGGCATTATCCAAATGCCTCTTAAACACTGACAGGCTTGGGGCATCAATCACCTCTCTAGGAAGCCTGTTCCAGTGTTTGACCCCCTCTTGGTAAAGAAATGCTTCCTAATATCCAGTCTAAACCTTCCCTGGTGCAGCTTTGAGCCATTCCTATGCATCCTGTCACTGGATTCCAGGGAGAAGAGTTCAGCACCTCCCTTTCCACTTCCCCTCCTCAGGAAGCTGTAGAGAGCACTGAGGTTGCCCTCAGCCTCCTTTTCTCCAAACTAGACAAACAATGTCATTACTATAACTGCCTAAGGCAGCAATTGTTCTACAGCTGACAATACACATTTAAAAAAAAATCCAGATTTGGGATATGACTACTCCCTCCTACCTTTAGCCATCTAAAAGTTTTGTGTCCAGAATACAGCAACTGTTCAGGCTCTATCTATAGTCAAAGGAGAAAAAAGGCACCTTGAGAAAGAGAGCTGGCTCCCAGGATAAGCAACTTTATGAAAGTGCCTGTCTCTTTCCACTGGCTACAGAGGAACTCTAAACAGTGCAAGAGAAACTTGAGGTGTGATTCTGTTGCTCATACACAGGTGAATAGGAACAACTATATTTCCCACAGTGTCTAATACATCTACAGCCAACACTGGTCTGAAGCATCAGCTGGAAGCTATGAAAAGTGCCCAAAAGCATCCGAAACAGCACTAGATGACCTATTTATGAGTAACAGAATTACACCATTCCACTCTTACTAGTAATGTCACCAAAATAACAAATCTCCTAATGGGGACTTTTGCATTCAAACGACGTCAAGGAGGGCTACAGAAATTGCTCAAGAAACCAAAAATATAGTTTGAAAAACTATCCTTAGTTTGCTTGGACCTTTCATCTCCTCTTCCCTCCTTTCCTCTCCACTCTTCTCCTTTCCTGTTTAACCTCTTGGTGTGTCATAAGTCTTAGTTTAAATTCACATGTATAGTCCAAGCAAACCTCTCAGAGGACCTGCTATTTAGTTCTGATTAATTCAGACAATGTCCACAGCACAATGGTGCCTCTACTTTGATTTACAAAGTTCTGTAGGCCCTCTTGCTCGGCAGAACAAGTTCCGTTTCATGAGTTACATGTCTACCCCATGCCTTCTGCACCTAGGATTTGTTGTGATTCAATGTGTCAGAGAATAGATCTTTCAAACATGGTGTGCAGCTAAAGCAGAAGCCTTTCACCCATTAAAAAGGGTACTAAGTAAGGCATGATTAATATTTCTATGTCTTTATCCCAGACACAATCTTATTAGAGTGGAAAAATTATCAAGATTATAGAAATATTTTATAACACTGTATTGGTTTTGGTTGGGGTAGAGTTAATTTTCTTCATAGTAGCTTGTATGGGGCTCTGTTTTGGACTTATGATGAAAACAGTATTGATAAGACAGAGATGTTTTTGTTACTGCTGAGCAGTGCTTGTACAGCATCAAGGTCTTTTCTGTTTCTCATAGTGTCTCACCAGTGAGTTGACTGGGGGTACACAAGTGTAGAGGAACTGTAGAAGGTTAATTAACATTGATTATATACAGTTGTGGGCTTGCTTCTGGGGCGGTGGGTTGGCT
>JAVJGI010000062.1:70085329-70104934 GCA_035590275.1 Ibycter americanus
GCAGGGTGGACTGGCCTGAAGAGGATGAAGAAACAGCATGGACAGTAGATGAACTTCTGGAACCTTGTGTGGGAAAGTCTTGTTGCAGCATGGTAGTTTTGTAGTGTTGCAACACACAAGGAGCTGGGAGGGGATACGGATGGGACAGCTGACCCCAACTGACCAAAGGGTATCCCAGACCATATGATATGGTGCTCAGCAATAAAAGCTAGGAGGAGGAAGGAGCAAGTAGGGGGAGACTTTCAGGGTCTTCATGGCATTTGTCTACCCAGGTAACTGTTACTTATCATGAAACTCTGCTTTCCTGGAAATGGCTGACCCCCTGCCTGCTGGTGGGAAGTGGTGAATAAATTCCTTATTTTGCTTTGCTTGCATGCATGGCTTTTGCTTTCCCTATTAAACTGTCTTTATCTCTACCCGTGAGTTTTCTCACCATTACCTTTCCGTTTCTCTTGTCCATCCCACTGTGTGAGCAAGTGAACACGTGGTGCTTACCTGCCTACTGGGATTAAACCATGAAAAATGCTTTTAACAGCATAACCAGCCCAGTTATGGGACAAAGGTTTTCATTATGCAGAGAACTTTTATTAAATATGATCTTGAAATAAATATGTAGCAACTAAAGGGTGTTTCCATCACTAAGCTCATCTCTTGCTGAAGCAAATTCACTATTCAAGTGCCTATTGTCTGAAAAGAGAGGTTTGACATTAATGGAATTTCTATTATCAAGCTTGAAACAGAATTCCTTGCTGTTTCAGAGGAACTTCTGTCCTCCAAACAATTTTAACTACTAAATGTTACCTCTTTAATATATTCTAAGATTACACGTGACTAGGGCTAGTAGTCTATACAAAGGTAAAGTCTCACAGTAGCAGAAGCAAAACTAAATCATTTTTGTCCTATGTTTAATAGGCACAACAGTACTCCTTTGAATAATGTATCCAAGAATGTAGAAGGGTCTAACAGAGTCAGTAGAAACACATGTCACTTCTTTAGGTGTTGAAAGCATTGCTTCAGATAGCTACTTAGCTGGGCAGAAAACAGAAAGGAAGGAGGAAAGCATCATCAGAAAAGAAGAAAAAGGACTCCTCTCATACATGGTGTTCAATTTTTCAATTGGATAGTAGGGAATTATAGATCTAACATACATGATATGAAGGCTAATCCACCAGGTTATTTTCCAGGTTTGGGTGACAGGGTGATGGTACCCTGCTTGGGTGAGTTGCTCAAATCTTTTTCATCTTTCAGAACTGACACTGGGTAGTCTCTTCAACCAGTTAGCCTAACTCATAGCTGGAAGTGTGGGATGGGACACCAAAAAGGAAAGGAAAAGGCAGGCGTCAAAGAGTCAACTAAGAAACCAATGAGTTCACCAGCCACCATGTAGAGTAATTATGGATGGTGTCTAGCAGCTATAGGATACCAAATGACTGTTATTTTTGCATGTCAAGGAATGAAAAAAACCCAAACCCCCAAAACACCCCAGATTGTCTTGGACAAGACAAACTTCATATTTAGTATTAATGGGCCAGATGTTCACAGGGCAAATTTCACAGTACGTCTCAGTAATACTGTTGGAGAAACCTTATATTTGTCACAGCTCCAAGTGCCCTAACAGGCCTTTACCACCCTGATGAGTCTCACCAAGCACCCCCAACATCTACCCATGAGCCCAGAAGCTGTGTAACTGCTGACCTGGGCTTCCAATCCTTGCCTAAGCTATTTTGGAGGATCTCTAACCCTGTTTCCTGGATGGATCTTGGATATACATTCCAACCTTGTCACACAGTCTTGTCTCTGCCACATCTCCCACTGTTCTTGACTGGCTTTCTTGCATGGACCCCAGTCTTGATTGATCACTTTGACTTGTGTGAGATTGTCAATGGGTCACCGTGACCACCTGACTCTGCTGCTGTGTTCAGATCCTTGGTGACTGAGCACTGGACAGTAAGGGCACTGCTTGCACTGTGCCTCAGCATTTAGCTTGTCCCCACTTGTGAATCAGTCCTGTTCTTGCTTATCCCTGGCAATCAGTGAAATCAGGAGTAGTATAGCTAGATGATAAAATCAGAAAACAAATTACTGGAGACAACTGTTACCAAATCCATTCTTACTTCAAAATCATTAGTAATCACTACGCCTGCATTGTCTGTTCTCCTGTAAGTCTGAAAAAGTATTTTATTTTGCAGTAAAATACAGCAAGCAGAGAGGAATAAAGTCAAAGACTGCACAGATCTCATCAACTTTTCTGTCAGACCTAGTAAAAACTGGGCAGGAGGAGTCTGCTGTCAAACCGGTAGAGTTAGAGGGTCTGAATAAAGGGTGAGGAATGGAGTCATTTAGTCAAAGCGGATATCAACGTATCTACTTGTTTCTGTATGGATACAGAAACTGGTCATTTTCTAATTTGCATGGATTTGCATACTAATGAAAAGAAAAAGGAGGAGTATAAAATGTTATTTCAGGGCTTAATAACTTTCTATTCTGAATTCTTTCAAGCAATAAATTTCAACCATTTAGAAGCAGGTTGCCAGATTTCCAGTCAAATTGGGAAATCCCTGCTTTCTTGTGAGATACTAATGCCTCAACTGTTTTGTGCATGCAGTCTGGTAATTCAGCACTGTGCTATATGATCTGATGAACCCAGATGGGTTGCCATGAGGGCCAGACATCCTCTGGGCTGATTTAGAAGAAATATACCCACAGAAATCTTTAGGCTTTATAAAAAAAGTCCTGCGGGCATCACAACAACTTGTGTTTGTCTGCTGACAGTCTTAGAAATAGCATTCAGTCTTCATCCTCCCACATTCGAGAAAGGAAAAGCAACATTGGCATTATTTTCATTCTTTTTCCATGGACTACTGGTCAGCCAGAAAGCTTATTGAGGAGCCTCCCAAAAGCCTTAGTTTCTGGAATGGAGTTCTCCAGAAAGAGTTCACCTCTGTCGACTACAAGGAAAGGAAAAAAATAACTCTGCGTTTTTCAAGGTGTGAGGCTGCCTTTCATTCTTCTCAGCAGCTTAGATTAGCTACTGTCTCAAGGAAGAAAAGAGATTAGAGTGAGCAGCTGACTGGATGAAGATTATTCTGTATAGAAATATTTCTCATGGACTTGTGAAGCAGGCGTTGTATACAAAAAGTCTGTCTGGATTCATGTTAGATGTTAAACTGGCAGGGGTATTTGCTTGAACAGGGGAAAGCAAGATTTGGTGCAGTGAATCACTTAGAAAACATACATTCTACTTTGTCCCACTTCGATTTCTGCTAGGAAGGGGTCCTGTTTTTCACTCAGCGAGAGAGAAACAATCTACCAACCTCTGTGACCTATCAACAAAAAAAAGCCGGCCTCCAGCCATACTTGCCTTTGGTAAAAATACCTTCCTGATATTTTTTGTGTGAGACATAAATTGTGTTTCACTTTTCTGTACATGTTACTCAGCTCAGCACAGCACCTTGCAGACAAACCTACTTCTTCCTTCTCTTGCCCTGATGAGCAATTAGAAGTGCAGTGGGCTGTAATGGAAAGAATGATAGATGAGGAATGGCCGGTAACACTATGTTATATGAAGCATGAATAAAGATGAAGTATTTTTCACAGGTATTTTTCACATAATTCAATTAAAATGAAAATGTTTTAGTTTTCCACTTCCAGTTGTCTTAGGGGAGTGGCATTTCTTAGTTGTCTTGGAAAAAGCTTCTAATTTACAAAACTACACGAATTTCTCACATCCTTTCTTTGTCATCCTTTATCCTCTTGCTTCTCTATCTTTGTTCTTCTCCACGTACATGCTCTGCCTTTCTGTCAAGAAAATTGAATGCCTATCTTTTGGGAGTCAAGCTCTATATTAGAAATGCTTACTTACAGTATGTGTCTCATACAAGCAATTAAGAATTAATAATGGAACTACTATCTTAATTAATTATTAAATGGTTTTAAAAATACTTATTGGGCTTAATAAAGATGCAGAGATAAATTCAAGTCTTTGTCTAACTAATCTGAAGTTGTAAAAGCTGTAAACTGTGCTGTAGTAAATAGGTTAGAGTTTTAAGAAAATATTCATCTTCTCAGAAAATTTTGTATTCATATTAATCTAAGGTTAAATCATAAAGATCGTACTTATTTAAAAATATCTCATCAGTGGAAGCAAAACTTAAGAATTATTTGATATATCCAAAATATTTATAAAAAATATATTTGTTAATGTCTTTGTATCATCTGTCAGAATAAGGCAGCTGAAAGTGTTCTGCAGGATCAGGTGTGGCACTGACACAAGGCATCTGAGATTTTATACCTCTAGGAAGACTTAAAAATACCTGGTAATTTTCAGGTTGTGCAGTTCGCTTTGTAAGTGTTCTGTATAGGCTGGCAGTTGGATTATCTACAGAAATTTATATAACTTTGAAAATCTTTTACTCCCTTTAAGGATGCATACATCAGAAATTCCCTTTAAAAACACATCCACCTCCTTATTTCAATCTGGTTTTAGATATCAAATTTTAGTTCCCTTGTATATACATATTTTTATATTATCTTTGAGTTACATGATCAGTGGGAACAGTAATCTCTACATGGAGGACACTACATCTCTCTATGTATGCACTCAAAATTAGTTGTTATATAACACAGCTGATAGTTTTTCTGATTATAATTCAAAGTTCATTTCGAATGCTCAGACTGTGCAAATGAGCACTACAAAGAAGCCCACAGGAGAATACTTGTTGTGTTCTTGGAGCCAAATTTAAAATAGTGGCTGGTTAGTAAAGTATCTAATGGATCATTAGAACAGTATAACTACTTGTTTACTCAGTGAGAATCATCAATACTGTGATATAGTAGAAGCAAGTGCTTCTGGTGAGAAAGAAGTAATTTTGTTTTATTAAAATTTTTGTATATGCTAACAATAACGAAAACAATATCAACAGGAGACAGTAATAATGATCAGTTTACATCTGCAATATGTGTACATACATATGCACATAGAATTATTTAAATCAAATTATTTGGTAGTCTGTTCTTCAGGGAAAGGTTATTAAGTTAGAAAACAGGAAATATGTTATCTCTTGCCTGGTTTAGGTGGAGTTAATGTGTGTGCTAGAGTTCCAGTAGAGTTGAATGGTAAATGCTCAACTTTAGTAGTGATCACTCTCTAGAAAAGATACAAAAATGGCTATTCATACCGCAGAATAAGGTTTCAAGATTGCATCACTTTCTAGGGAATATGACAAGCGATAGTCATTAATTTAGAACAACACAACTAAATGCATTTAGAAGAATGACAAACAAGGAAAGCTTTGTCAAAGTAATTAGTATCACAAAGCATGGTTGCTACTCAAGCTGCAAGTCAAACACATGGCTTTTTTTTCTGCTTGAACCTACATATAAGCTATATAAAAATATGATAAATTTATTCTTAGACTTTTAGCACAAAAGGCAGAAAAAGTCTGGTATTGATATCATAAGGCATTGAGCATGACAAAACAGGTAGAAAGAGGGCCCAGTACCTCTGGCAATCATTAGAAACCATTTCCATTACCTGTTATACTTGATCTATTCTGAGTAATTGCAGGAATAGAATGATTCAAAGGAAAATACAACCATCATTATTCAATATTGTATTTAGATTAATCTTAACATTTGAGTTATACTAGAATCAAATCAAGGATTGAAAACAGAAGCTGACATAGGCTGTTAAAAGTTAAAAGCATCTTAAATCACTACAGAAGCCATTTGGGAGTGAATGTCTTTTCCTATTCAAAGAGTGTACATTCGTCAGCATCATCTGTATTTTAAGTTAGGGGTATAGCAGTATAAAGGAGACTTCCACATGGTTTTCCAAGAACCTGGATTTCCTTTGAAAGAGTTACATTTATTTGTGCTTTTTGCCTCCACATGCCACCCAAATAATTTAATATTTTGTTGTTGGTAAGGTTGTAAGAATTAATACCTATTGGCAAATATGTCCCTTAAACTTATATGATAACATTTAAAATTATGCCAAGGAATAAATCTCTTCGCTTTTCTATCTCTCTGGAGGCTATGCTTTAAACACCCATTTTGTAATATAAATCTTTTATCATGTTGACATCAATAGAGAAGATGTAGCCCCTACTGAATGTTTAAGCAGAAACTTTGAGTATTTAATTAAACTCTTCTGTGCCTTCCAAGTTGCAGATCTCCTTACCCTGCACTTTTAAGTGTAAAGTGTCATCTCAAACTTCTTTAATTGTACAGATATAGATATATACCATTTGCTAATTCTTTTTAAATTACTTTGTTTAAAACACAGAAGAGTTTTTGAGTAGGGTTCAGTGACACCATTGAATATAAATATAATTTACAAAATAAACATATTTAAATAATTTGTTAATGTAGCTTTTATCATATGTTGGTTTTCAATTGTCTCTACCTTAAGACAATTTGACAACTTCTGTCTAGGTTTCCACTGAGTAAACAAAATCCTCTCCCATGTGCCCATGAAAAACCTGGAAGATGTCTTTATCTAAATTTCAATTTCAAGTTAGTGTCAGTGTCACTAATTGTAGACGAAAAGGCATTTGCAGAATTTCAGGCTGCAGAAGAACATGTGTGCTTTCAGAATTGTTCTCTATCATAATTATTCTGAAGTGAACAATTAAATCTAACAATCTGGAAAACCATTCTTCACGAACAGGTGGGTGAGCTGTTTGATCAAAGTAAGAAATCATTGAATACAGATAAAAAAGTGTCTAGTCAAGCCCAGAAATTGATCCACATATTTTTGAGAGGTAATTTTCAGTTGTATTTTATTTGCTGTAAATCAACATCGTCAACATAAAGTTTACAGAAAACAGAAGCCTTATCAAAGGCATTAATATTGACCAGACATGCCGTTTTGAAAGCCCTTAACAGTTTTGAAGGCAGATAAAAAAAAGGACAAAAAGAAATACAATTCAAAATGGGCACTGAGCAAAATAATAGGATATGTTTGAAACAGTAGAAACCTGACAAGAAACAGGATGCCGTATTTTAAAGTTTGAGAATTACCAGTTTTTTCATTGCAAAACAAGATGCTGCTGCTCAGTGACAATGGTCCTGACAGATTTCCTACTGTACCACCTTGCAACATCAGGGATGTTTGCAGTGTCACACCTTAAGACGCTGCAAAAGTGGTGTTGTTGGCGTTGTTTTAATTAAATCACTAATATGAGACAGGAGCATGTTAATTTACATCTGGCCCCATGGGTCAGACTCCAGTAGGTGATAAGCACATCAAGTTGATTATCATTAAACAAGATGACTTCTGGCCATGTGAAGAAGAAGGAATAACTGTCCGTGTGCAGCTGTGGAGTGAGTTTTCCTGCAAGGTCCCTCTAAGTTGAGGCCCATTAACAGTAAAGCACTGCCTTCTTCCCAGCCTTCCTGTGGGTGACAAGCTTGCAACTGCATTCAGAAGACAGGCTGCAGCACCTGCCAACACATGAAATATGGAAAGCCCGTGTGATGAGACATGGCTTATAGGTTTATAGGTTAGGCCAGCAGGTTCATAGGTTTACAATCAGCCAACTCATACACAGTCACCTGAACCACAAATAACTGAAAGCAAATTGAAAGGGACTGGTAAATGACAGGAGTAGTGTTTGGACAAGTCTGAAAATAAAAGTGGCTGAAATTTTTTTTTTCTACATAATGTTTTCCTTGGAAAGTGCATTTTTTTAAAATAGAAAAGCTTCATAAAAGTATATTGATAGTTTTTCTTTTTTTCTTTTTCTCATGGAGAAAGTGTTAAAACATATTGTCACTTTTGTGTTTCATATCAATGTTAAATAAAGTTGCTTTAATCAGATAAAAAAACTTTTTTTTCAGGTCTATGTAGTTTGTGTATTTCAGATTATACTTGACATATAATATTGTGGATACATAGGATGTCTATAGTAACTAGTATTTCAGATATATTGAAGCAATGCTTTTTTTTTATAAGATAAAAATGACTATTAAAATGAGATGGTTCAACATTATCAAAACTGTAGAGGCACAGAATCACAGAATGGCCAGGGTTGGAAGGGACCTCTCGAGATCATCTAGTCCAACCCCCTGCTAAAGCAGGTTCACCTAGAGCAGGTTGCACAAAATCTCATCCAGGCCAGTTTTGAATGTCTCCAGAGAAGGAGACTCCACAGCCTCTCTGGGCAGCCTGTCCCAGTACTTTGTCACTCTCAAAGCAAAGAAGTTCTTCCTCATATACAGTTGGATCTTCTTGCGCTGCAGTTTGTGCCCGTTGCTCCTTGTCCTGTCACTTGCCACGACTGAAAAGAGCCTGGCCCCATCCTTTTAACACCCACCCTTAAGGTATTTCTAGACATGGACATCGATAGTATCCCCTCTCAGGGGATTCTTTTCTCCAGGCTAAACAGGCCCAGCTCTCTCAGCATTTCCTCATAAGGGAGATGTTCCATCTCATCATATTCCCTCACCATATTCATAGCCCTCCTCTGGACCCTCTCCAGCAGTTCTCTGTCTCTCTTGAACTGGGGAGTGCAGAACTGGACACAGCGCTCCGGGTGTGGCCTCACCAGGGCAGAGCAGAGGGGGAGTAGAAGAGTCAGATATCATCAGATAAATATTTATAGGTTAGAAGATCTTACTTTCATTCTAGTTGTGAGAAAAAGAAAAACCTACAAATACTAAGACATCACAATTCACAGCAAAATTATGATTTCATTTTTGTTTTCAAAAGCTGTAGAAGACAAATAGGGAACAAAACAAGGGAAGAGATTTCACTTTTGCATGCCTAGAGTAGCAATGCCTTTTGTATTGGGGCATATTGAACTGCCTTTGCCATCCTGGAGAAAACTTTTAGAATAAAAGGCAAGGTCACCAGGATTTATGACAGACAGGCAGAACATTGCTGTTGGGGGCACTTGATTCAGATATATGGGGACTTTCTTCATAAACTTTTGAGAATCCATCTGTATAAAGATTTTTTTTAAAGTTAAACCTATTTGGTGGAACCTCTCTTATATCTCACTTTCCAGTCATCTTGCTGTCAAACTTAACAATGTTTATTTCAGGTTCTTCTAAAGCAGATTTTCTAAAATGGTAGGAGTTAAAAAGCTGTATTTTTCAAAGTGATGTTTTTATCGTCAGAATGTGATGAGGACTTGTACCCCTCAAGAATTTATTGGCTTAGCCTTTTAATAGAAGCTTTCATGACCAATTACAAAAAAACACTATTCAGTTTACACTCGGGATCAAATTAAGTGTAAGTTTTCAAAGAAAAAGATAGCACCAGCTTTTTGGCAAGACTAGGTAGGCCACACACAATGCCTTTCGACCTAGGGTATATAGTCTGCTATACTTAAGACTGTTTATTCAGACATAAGCTGGCTGTCTCCACCTTCATTGTGACATGCAAGCACCTCTTTCTAAATTTAAGATGTTGGAAAGTCAGATCATAATTATTACAGTAGAAATTAATGAAGCATAGCTTCATAGTTTATTTATCAGTAAATTAAATATTACAAGAAAATAAATAACATTGTGTTTATCATTCAGTCAGTAAGATAACAGAAAAATAAGAAATTTAATTCTTACTGGATAACAAAAAGAATTCTCATTATCTTTGTAGCAGTAAGTGGATCTCCAGAACATCCAAGCCAAGGCATATATTTAGGCATAATGGTCAGGCATACATTGCCTGTCCTCTTTTGGGACTACTTAGGTTGATGCAGACCTAAAATCTAGACTTCCCTGAGAATTATTTTAAACACTGCACTTTCATGAAAAAAATACAGCCATTCATGTTTTAAGCTTAACTGAATGCTGCCAGTGTATCAGTTTAGGCCAAGAGGGTCCCAATACTCAGAACAGTTTTCAGTATTCCAAGGTACAAGTATCACAGCGGTAAATCTTCCAGACACATGCACTGGCAAAGTTCAAGGTATCTATGAGAGTTTTGCAGAAGGAGTAGAAACAGGGCTTCCCATAACTGGGGCAATCTTCAGTAACTGAATTGCTGAGGCAGATTTATGTTTGACCTTATCAGTAGTCATTATTGGGGAATGTCTCTTTAGCTCACTCCACAAAGACAGAATGCCTCTTTTCCATTATACCAGATACACTGAAAAACAAACTGTTAGAGCTTTGGGGAAGTGAAGCACAGAAGCTTTGATAGTCCCGAGTGACAAAAAATGAAGTCAAACTATGCCTAGATTCCTCTTCTGAGGATTTAGCCAGTGAAGAGGACTTAAGTAGATATGTCCAAGTCTGTATGTCATGATGGGATACAATGCATTGATCTTTAAGCTAACACTGACTCAGGCTATCATTTTCACATGATACAGTGCCATATCACACATCAATTCTAGCTTAGGCATGGAAGCAGATCTGCAGCATTCATGCAATGCTGGAAAGCAATTCTTACTGCTAGAATATTAATACTATTATGCTATTTGCCGAAGCAGTATTTGCCAGGGACTGCTTGGGTTACTTTTCACAGCACTTGCTGTAGACACGTTCTACATCATTTAGATGTCCTGGAAATTGTACCTTTAGCCTTGTAGCTTTGTGTAGGAGTGAATAATTTATGTATGAGCTGTTTATGTTTGAATGTTTCAGTGGGAACACTTCTGTGTTACAAAATAAGGTTCACTAATTCAATTATAGAGCTCTGCAAACAGTAGGACTGGCTTCTCTATTCACAGTTAGAATGCCAAGATGCCTGCAGATAGATAGGTATATCTGTCAGTGATCACAGCACCCACTGTGCAGAAATGTGCTTCAGAATAAACATTTCAGATTCTGAAAGTCAACAGAGCTTAACAGTAAGACACTGACTCTATGCTCTAGGTAACTATCTTTGGCATTGCAACACCTAAAAATCAAGCACTTAGCTCTTTCTGGGCAATACAGAACCCCTTCTTTAATTACCTGGCCTACCTATTTAGTCAATGACAACACATTATGTTCCTCTAAGAAGCAATTTCACACAGCTGAGTTGCCTGGATTTTCAACTGACTGCACACAGAGCTTGAACTCTTTGACAGGAGAGCTCAAGCAGGAAGCTCCCTGCTCAGGGGGATATGGTAAGTCCCAGAGCACAGTCCTGGAGCTAAAGAACATGAGCCAGTCTGCACAGACTCTGCTTTAGATTGCTGCATCCTTGACTAAAATCAGGCAACAAATTCACTTTAATAAGGTGTGCAAAGTCCTTGAGACAGCGGTCCTCTTCTGTGCAAAAGCCTAGTTGACTGCACAGAAACACAGAAGAAAAGAGTCAAGCTCCTCAGCATCAAACCTTGTTTCCTATTTGGAAGCATTTGAGCATTACTGTTCTAGCAGCAGGCATGGAACAGAAGGTAGACGATGGGGTGCATCCTTCTGCATATTCATCTTCTTCCTCTCACATCTTGAAGCTGGTATTGTGTAAAATGGGGAATGCAAGTGCCATGGGGTTAGGAAAGCAGTAAGCAAAGGTGAAGAGAAGGCTAAACACTAGCAGTCTGCATCCTGGAGTCTCCATAACCCTGAGTAAAAGCAGAACTTGGTTCTGCTCACAACTCTGCTTATGCATTTTGCATCAGAGTCATTGGACAAAAAGCAGAAATAATCTGAAGGAACAGAAAATTATTTTGAATTCAGATGGACATAGCCACTGTACTTCATATATAAATCAATGCTGTCTGTGTTTGTTAGACATGCTCAAAGAACCCTTGACAGCTGGGGTCCCTCAGGGATTCAGAATGAGTTTCAACACTTCACTTTCATAGATCTCAAATGCACAAAAGCTTTGTTATCCACAGTGTAAGATCTTGCAGGATGAGGCAGTGAAAGGAACGTGCTTGAAGGACCATTTTTGAAACCTTATCTTTTTCATTGTACCTAAGTTCAACTCAGATGTCTAGCAGGCAATCTAAAGGCTATTAAATCTTATAATTGCTTTGTTAAAGTGTTACTCCATGCTTTTGCATAAAATGAAGTCTAAACAGGCTACGAGAGGGGGGGGAAAAATAAAAATCACTTTGTGCACATTTCCTGTATGCGTCTGCCTGCTAAGCACACACTGTGTATCAAGAGGAAGGTTGCACTTCATTCATGCTTTCTTTGCAAGAGCAGAGTTACAGAGTTGCTTTGCGCTCAGGAGCTCAGGGGTTAACATCTGGCTGGCTGGAGTGCAGGCGCAGCCTCTGCACCCTTTGTAGCAGACTGCAGCTGCATTGGGGCTGAACAGATTTTTGCTGCATGGAGTGGCAGTTTGTACAAGGGTGGCAGCTCGGTGAGGTCTGGTATCCTGCTCCGTCAGCTGCAAAAGCTGTCTGAAAACAACGTGAGCTGAATTCAAAATCTGGTATTTTGTGTTGCACCAAGACCAGTCACATTTTGATGTGTGGCAACACTTCCATCCTTCTTTGCTTCTGTCATGGTTGCATTGATTCCCTCAGTCTATGAGGGCAAATGTTGGATGCATCATTTTGTTACAGTTTGCAGATCACTCTTGGCAATTAAAGGGCTTTTTGGTTTACATCATACTCTCTTCTTTTTGACTCAAGAAACCTGACCAGACCCACTATGACCAGACCACTGTGCACATCAGTAAGTAGGTAGGTGTAAGATTTTATTCTCACAGCCAATAAACTTTTTCATGCTGCAGCCTTTACTATGTAGCAGAACTCTAGTACTGCCTCATAAGGAGGGAAAAAACAAAACAAAATAAAACAAAACAAAACAAAACAGTCTGACATCTGTCACCATGAGCATCAGCATCCATCAGCTCTCTAAGCCCTCGACTTCAAATAAAATGGGTTGGAGTATATATATGGCACACTGTCACCTTGTAAAGGGTTTCCTGAGCTATGTTGCACATCCCAATACTTTACAGAGACCTTATAGAGACTGCTCCACTTCTGATTAAGGTTACATTTTACAATGTACACGTACCCAGGCACAAATAAGCCTATGCATTTACAATTGAGATTTTCTTCAGACCTAGCACCCACCTACAAGGCAGAGATTAAGCCTGTATTTAAAAGCCACTTATCTATTAGAAGGGAAATCTCCCTTCAGTAGTGGTAATGGAAATGCACTGGAATCCCTGTCTTTAGATTTACTAGTATTTCTGGGTATTTACAGGTATTTCTGGGATCACATACTAAGTATGTCACAGAGTTCCATAGTAGTTTGTAGTCTGTCTACAACATATATTTTTGTAGTAGATTTTTTTGTTCTAATACAGCTAGTAGAGGAGAGTTTTTATTTTCTAGGTGAAGAGGGTCTGGGTAAGGACTGTTATATACGTAACACTAACACAATACATGCAGTTTAGTCTGGAAGAGCTTACAGTTTGGATGTAATAGATCACAGAGATCCAGCTTGCGCCACACCCAGCTCATAAATCTAGCAAGCATCACAGCATCGGCTTGGGTCCTGAACCACAGGTGTCTGTTTCCACAATGTTGCATCAAACTAAACCCCCATCTTCCCAAAATTCCTTTGCCAGGAAAGCAGAACTAGCTCACAAGTATATTGAAACTTATTACAGTTAACCTGTCATTTCCATAACTCATCACAAATACTCAAATGTAGCCTGTAAAAACAGAGCAATGAGAAAGATATTCTCACAAGTGAAAGACTGGCCTTGTTATATCTTTACAGACTAGTGGAAACTTCCTCTATCCTCACTGTAGGCAAACCCAAATATAGTCTGTATGTAAACAAGGGAGAAATTATGTATACAAGGTCTTATTCCATTACCGTCTGCCTTTTGGAGGAAAGTCCCTATCTTCAAAGTGTGACCTAGCAAGAAGATAGTCTGTTATACCCTCATTTCTCTCTTTTACTAGTCTACAGAAGGAGGAAACATTACATGTGGCAAATGAAAGACCAAAATATTTATAAAGGATTTTCTTCTTTTGTTTTTGCATAATTTTAAAACCAAATAGTCTATACGGCTCAGAGCAATAAGCAGCTATTCACAACATTTCAGTATTTCAAAGTTCAGATAAAAAAAATGTGTTTAAATGTGTCTGAACTTAACTCTCCTTCCCTTTTTGGTATGCAGTAGGTCATTCACATGTTAATCAGCTGTCTGCTTTCCAAAATTTGATTCTGCTACAAAAAGCAACTTTTTTGATGAAGACTAACTGTCTGCAGATTTTGTGTTCAGTATAGCCAAGGGTAGCTTGGTGACACTATATTAGAAACTATATCCTAAAAATACTCATGACACAGCATCGGTTGTAAATTTTTTGGTTCATCTGTGAGCTAACTGGTTATGGCAGGACACAACATAAATTTAATCTTTAATGTGATTGACAAGGTTCCTTAAATGTGTCACTAACCTATTCATGGACACTCTTGTCTTTTCCAAGGAGATACAAGCTATTTAAAGGGATCTCTCCAGTTAGGACAGATGCTCAAAACCAGAAGCCTTTTTTCCCCCCTTTTTATTCACTTTTACTGAAAACTGATATTGAGTAAATAGAGAGTGGACAACGGGCTTGCAAAAAAAAAAGAGTGTCTTGTCACCTTCATTAAAAAACAAAACACCAAAAACTACCCAAGTAAACCAAAACAAACCACAAAAGAAAAAAACAAAAACCTAAAACAAACCCAAAAGCCCTACACATTTTTGATGATCAAATACTTGATTATTTCTTTCTTTCTTATTTTAATTTACATCCATGTATTTGAATATTACTGAAGATAATAAATAATGTGAAAACAAAAGTTATTTTAACAATGTTTTAATATGACCAGTTTTACAAGGGAATCTGTGCTTGTGCGATTTGTAGTCAAATTTTGCCAACTTGGGAAGACTGCAGTCTTTTACTACATTTCCTAACTGAAACATGTGGTTTCCAAGTTTTTATTTTCTAGTGAGAAAATAAAAATAAAATTATTCTGTAACACATCCTTACCATTGACAAAGAATGATGTCAAAATATATCTGCTTGGCTTAGGGAAAGAAAGAGTTTATCCAGTTGCATTGTTCAGCAGGATACCATTGGCATGAGTTGAAAAACTTTTACAGTTCAATGAAAATAATTCCTTCAATACGAAGGTCTGACCCCTGTACCCCCCAAATATTTGCAATGGCTCTGATAATTTTAACAACATTTCCATCGGTCTTCTCAACAGCATTAACTGGAGAGTAATCTCTGTGAGGAAGTCGCCAAACACTGCTTCAGTTAAGAAATGCGTGCAAACACAACATGACTGCTAAGCCAGGTGCCCAGCAGCTAAGAGAAATTAATTTTGCCTGATTTCCCTTAAAGCAGAATTCCACTGCCCTGTTTCACGGAAGCTTACAACACATGAAGGAAAAGATCGGTGCCATCTGTCTGGCGTATGTTAAGCAGAAAAGGTTCTTCCTGTGATATACAAAAAAAATTTTTCCAGAAGTTTTTGCCTTAATATTAAATCTTGAAAAATTTCTGGAGTACATTATGTGTCTTCAAAAACATAGTTTTAAAATCTCTCTGTGACAGAGACTTTTTAAGAGTTTTATTCTACACAGAGAATAAACTAGTCAAATGTGAGGGGAAAAAAGCCCCAAGGCAGTTGAAAGAAAACAAGCAAGATAAATCCAGAAGAATTATTTTTATTTCATCAACTATTCTCTAAGAAAATTTCCTTTGCCAAAATATTGATTTAGTAATAAAACATGTGTTAAACTGATTCCAGCCACTAAATAAAAGATTATTTTTTTTTTTTTAGGAAAGTAGAATTTTAATTAGAGACCAATCAGAAATGTACATTCTATGCAGAGGTGTTTTGGTTTTGTTTTGCAGGTTTTTTTCTGTGTCAGGTTTTTATTCCTCATAGTAGTACCTCAAGATGGAAGTTCATAAAAAACCTGCCAAGCAGGTTTTTTCACTTCTTTGCTAACAATAAACAGGTTTAACACTTTTCATTCTTTTTCTGTTTAAAATATCCAGACAGAATGATGATATGGCTATGGAAAAATTGGGGGAAAGAAGTAAGTTAGCACTTAACACTTTAAGTAGAATCTCATCGGCTAAATCTCACCAAAAAATTTCACAGAACTCCCTGGATAGTTAAATACAAGTGAAAGACTCTGGTTTCTGGGCATGTGCTGAAGTGGTTATATTGAAGCAAGTACTGGGGAGAGGCAGACCAGTTCTGCTTTTGCAAGTCTTCAGAAATGCCTGACTTTTTCCAGACTCTTTGAGGAATCTTCCACAAAGTTAGGTTGCATTTCCATCCCTCTGATCAAGGTACTTGAATTTCATTTTGGCTCCTAAAATAAACTAATTGGTGCTTCAAAACAGATTTTATACATAGACTCAGTTCATACAGTTACATGTTATCTCTACTTGTCACATCATATAAATATGAATACCATTTGTGGGCTTTAATATAATACAGTCTGATCTTTTTGAGTGAGTGTATTTGACAACAAATATTATTTATCCAGTTATTTCTGTCTCAAGTCCCATACACTATGATTGAATTGTAGCATATTACTTACAAAAGTATTAACTCTTGAGCTGACTACTTCAAGTAATGTAGATTCTTCTATTGTAGAGGATTAACAGTTTTGTTTTAAACAATTCTAAAGCAAACTGGTTGACACAGTTTTAACCTGCCCTTACTTTCTTGTTGGAACAGTTTGCAGAACCTTAGTTTGTGTTACAAAAGAACAAACTAATTTGTAGAGTATCTATTATTACTATTTTATTAAGAGCTTAAAAAGCATAAACCTATTTATAAAGCGTGGATATCTATTAGCACAACTGAGCAAGGTATTGAGCAATCTGGCTCATAACCAGAAATGCACTTAGGCACATTTAATTTCAGTCTCTACAGTGGCTTTCCTGGCTAGAGCTCCAACTGTTCAACACTTTGCTTAATTCAGTTTTAAAAGAATTCACTAGATAGATGTTTTCTGTTGCACCAAGACACAGCATGACAAATGGTTAATAAGAATGAGAATACTAAGAAGGATTATAGTCATAACGTGCTTGCACATTCTAGTTTATATGTTGTTCTAATATTTTTAAAGGAGATACTGATACTCTTATACTGTCATCCCAAAGCAGGTTGGTGGTTTTTTTGGCAAAGATTCACATTTTAAAGTCAAATTTAACATGTAGGCTTTAGATCTGGTCTTATACTGGAAGAAAAGCTCTGTGAAACAATGCAGAGATTTTTATGTGAGTGAGGAATATGAAAATGTAACTAGAGACATCATGAACGAGCAAATGGAGGAAAAAAACACACCGAGCCCCAAAAAAACCATTCAAGTCAGGCCAAAAACTGCTAAGACAAAAAAGACTGCTTTCAAAATAATGGCAATTTCTTAGTCATTTTCTGGGTGCCCAGACAGTGACTACTTTTTTAGGTGATAATAGGCAGAAGTAGCAAGGACATTGCTTGAGTCTGTGGACAGATAGCACTTAGATAAGCTTAGATAAGTCATTGACCCCTATATATTTTATTCTTTCAATAGGTTTCACATATGTCCACAGGAATAACTTTTCCCCTGGATTTATTTTAGGACAGTATAAAGAGGAAACTTGGGTAAGCTGGGCAGTGTCTTAATTTAGATCCAGTTGACATAATTTGCAGGTAAAACTATTCTGTAAAGATAAAGGATTCTCTGAAGTATGAGTTAAAACAGAACTTCGAAAGTATATTAAGAAAAAAAAAGGAACATGGCTGGGTTTATAAGATACAAACATCTGGGCAAGTCATTGTAAGTACCCTTTTAGTTACTGAAAGAATTAGGTGACTTGCCTAATAGTATGCAATTCTTCTCACCCTAAGATAAATATCAAAAATAGGTCGGTTGACTTGCATGTTAGAAGTCCCTCTTTCTTTTCGTTTACAAAAAGGACAGTCCAGAATAATTAATTTTAATGTACAAAACTAGAACTAATGTACAAAACTAGAACATTACTATGCCTATCTAGTCCCATTAAAATGTGGAAGGATATCCAAGACATCTGCACAGTGTTGACAGATATGGCACAGGACCTGGAAGAAACTCAATGTAAGAGGAAAATTCAGTCCTTAAATTTAAGTGTCACAATGCAAACTTCTACCTGTGAGCTATTTTTCTAAACTCTCCTTTTAATCAATGGGGTCAGCTGGCTAAAAGTTGATCAAATAGATCTTAAGTGGCACAAATGTACTAGCTATTACTACAACTTACCTTTAGGGTGAACTGAATGTACGTGCCTGAAATGGAAGTGACCCTGGGCTGGGATCCCTTTGTCTTGACTAGACTAGGGTTCAGGCTAACCCCCATTTAGAATTGACTGCACCCTAAATTTGTGGTCTTTAACTTCACTTGCTTTTCCTTCCGCTTCTGCAAATCTGACATCAGCTACACCCATGTAAGTCAGACATAACTTCCTTGCAGAAGTGGGTGTATAGTGTGTAACTGGCTGGAAAATGTAATGAACTTTCTGAACTCAGAACTTTCTGGACTCATGTTCTAAGGATAACTGGAAGGACTGATTTTCGGAACATTTAATAGCCAACTTCTCTTTTTCACAAATACAAAGAGTTTTTCTTGTAACTGTAATTTATTTGGACACAAATTGACCAGAAATCACTAGCAGGAGTTGCCATTACATCTTCACATGTTTCTGCTTGCTTGAAGGTAGTATCTGCATGCTTGGGTCCAGTGCGTTGCTCAGATGCCTTCTTTAACTGCAGTTTCCTGTAGGAGTTTAAGAAGTTACTTCTGACAATCACATCTGGAATGTGATTTAGTTGCCTAAGCATTGGCACCCAGTGCTATTTGAGATTTTCTGGGATATTCAAGTACAGACATGTACCTCACATGAAGAGTTTTACATTGTATCACTTTATATTTAAGTTGGGATTCACTTCCATTTATATTTAAGTAGGGATTTACTCCCATTATTCTCCTTTTGTCTGGGAGATATATATTGGCTGTTGACATTTCTGAAATAAGACAACACTGCTATTTCAGAACTTCAGGCTGTGTATTATTCTGTGTCTGATCTTAATACTGTTTAGACTTACTTCTTACCCTCTGACAACTTTAATTTTACACCGGTGTTTCATCACACATCACTTAAAAAGAGAGAATTATCTGGCAGCAATGTACTGGCACTACGTAAGAGTGACTGCAACAGCCACTGGCCAACAGTCTAATAAAATGATACAAGGATAAAAAACACAAGGAAACTGAAGTGAGAGTACTGATTCTTGTCTATATATGCATGTTTTCACCGAAGACAACAGAATTACTTCAGAATTATATTAAGGCTAGTGGAAATATGTTGAAATACTAATCTCTCATCTCTATTCAGTTTGGGGTTTTTTTATCGCTAGGTCAAATGGTAAAAGAAACTCACTGAGGACATAGCTACTACAGGGAGTTGCTAATGCTGAACAGAAATCATCCAAGGATGATAGGACACAAATAAACTGTTGGTTTTGCTTTGCATTTTTAAATCATATTTTGTGTTCCTGTCACCAGTTCAAACCTATACAAGCTACTTCACTGATTTTTTTTTAGTACATATATAGTAACCACATGTCATGGTTTCAGTTCGGATGGAGTTAATTTTCTTCTTAGTAGTTGGTGCTGTGCTGTGTTTTGGCTGTGATGGGAGAGCAATGTTGATAACG
>JAVJGI010000062.1:70105034-70116476 GCA_035590275.1 Ibycter americanus
TTTTGCTTTACCTATTAAATTGTTCTTACCTCAACCCTTGACTTTTACATTCTTTTCTGATCCTCCTCCCCATCCCTCTGGGTGAGGGGGAGTGAGTGGGTGGCTGCGTGGTGCTTGGTTGCCAGCTGGGGTTAAATCAGCACACTACATTTGGTGTTAAAACCACATAAACCACCTAGCACAGAGAAACAGTGATTATGGTAGCTATTGTGATATGTCTTTGGAGCGTACCCAGACCACTAGAGTCAGCTGCTGCTAACATATACTCATCTAAAGTTTATTTGTAGATGAGTGGAGTGAGATGCTTCACCCAAACCAGCAGCTGGAGGCGCAAGCCCTCACTCTGCCCTCTTAGCCACTCCTATGGCCTCTGAAACTTACCCAGCTGTGGCCTCTGGTACTCGGTTCTCCAGGCAACCTGAACACTTCTTGTTTTCTATTGATTCATTACTTCCTCAAGGACAGCAAATTCTAATTTTACTAGTTTCATGCCATTTTTCACTCTGTCTTCCAGAACTAGATGGCTTTAATAACAAAACAACAGATTTATTTCATAAACTTAAGGTCAGGTTTATAATTACATTCCTGGAAACAGATTAGAGAATATATATACATATATAGAAATGTAGTACTAATTTAAATTTAAAAGAATTTTTTCCTAGCTGATGTGGTACTTTTCACCTAAACTTTCCGCAGTGTCACAACTTCATCCTGCAGAATCCTGTACTGCGTTTTTAATAAGTAAATATTTTAGATAATATCTGGTCCTGATCCATAGGCATCCCACAACAAAGCTGAGAAAAATTAATAATATATAGTAAAATCACAGTACAAAGATAGAGAGACATTCAGATTTAATTGCCTTCAACAAAATAAGATCCAGTATACTTAGGCCATTCCTCATTTAGACAAATCTATTGGCTGTAGCCATATATAGTTATATGATCAAGGCCTTACTTCATGTAGTTTTTTTAGCTTGATAAAGTCAAAGATGGCACCAGTTTTGGTCAATTCGCTTCAGCTGATACAACTTCAGCACTGTCGTGTGTCTGAGGACTAATGAACTCTATTAAAAATCCCTAATGCATAATTCATCTGCAAACCACCCCAAAAAAATTATCCCTCTAGTTGCCACAAGATGTGAAGTGAAACCCAAGCATCTAGCTGCAAGCACCACATTACAAAGCCATTCTTAGTTCACCAGGTGCTATGCCACTTTCAACTTGTGTAGATGTTTCTTCTGCCTATACAACCATTTCAGTACTTAGACCCCATCAGAAAAATAGTTTTATGTCCTAATGGGATTTATAATGCTCACATCTGCGTGACCACCCTTTGTTTCAGAGACTGACGGAGTTGACATTGCTCTGCCAACAAATCAAGAGCTATACTGTGTGTTCAAGTAAATAATTCTTCGTTTTGCCATCTGGACAAGGAAAAGTCAAACGTTAAAGGCTAACATTTTGTCTCATACTTTTTACTGTACGAGTTAAGTCTGAATTCCTGGTTTTGTTCTCATATAAAATTTTGTCACAGCCTACCACATAATGTGCCCCAATTTGTTTCAAAGGCTTTGTTATTGCAGTAATACTTTTTGTATCAAACCCCTGATAAGGGCTACTGTTTTGTAAGATTTTTTAAACATGTTTTACAAACTTTACAGTTTGTTACCTCATTTCTTTATGCTTGGTGAAACTCTACGCTTTGTGTCAAATAAGCTAAAGCAGATCTTTTCCTCTTGACTTGTCCCTTCATCTCTTCATGTTTATCTGTATAGATTATAGTTCTTCAGGCAGAAATTCTGTATTTTTTATGTTCTGTAAAGTGATTAGCGTGCCTTACTTGCTGAATAAAACATATTCAGAGCTTATACAATTTTATACCAAATCATGTGTCTTTTTTTATAACAACCTTCTTGAAATAACACTCACCTCTTCAGATGTCAAAGTAATAATCAGTCATCTTTAAAAAGGTAAAAGGAGCAATTCTAGTAGTATTTTATACAGACCTGTCTTCAGTAATGAAAAATAAAAAAGCTACACAACAAAATTTGAGTGAGAGTCAGGTCAAAAACTTATTGAGTCATATTAGCTTTTTATCTTTTTTTTTTTTTTTTTTTTTAAATTTGTACCAATTTTGACCAGTTCTGGGCTTTCAATTTTTTTTTTTTTTTTTTTTTTTTTTCCAAAAGATGTCTTTGCAGTGATGAAAACTGAATTTTTTCTGCTCAGGTGTGTCACAAGGTATTCAGTACTTTATTGTCAACTTTTAGTCACTAAGTAGTGTTAAAACATCTCATTCTACCCTAGCTCTTTACCTGAAAGTTGTCATACATTAAGCAACAAAGTAATCATGGAATTCCTATGGTGCTTCTTTTTACTCAGAGCTGAGACCACAATGTTATTTATTATTTGTATTTCAATAGCATATACGAAGTCATCAATACATGAGTATGAGGTTAATGTAAGATTGTGACAGAACAAAAGAGAAGAGCTGAAAAGTCCCAGCTGATGAAAACCTGCAAAGTGGAGAGCTGGCAAGGTACAGTTCCTGTGAGTAATTTCCCATGTTTTAATAATTATATGCAGGAAAAAATACATTTCCTATCTACTTCAGAAACCAAAGAAAAGTTTATCGTTGATTGAAACAGGCTTTGATGTGTCTTTAATCTGTATAATTCGGGCTACAATTTTTTGGTTTGCTCCATGCAGCATATTGAACTGGATCCAAAGTACAGTAAAATGAAAAAGACTGAGGGAGTCAACTTGTGCCCTGTTCTTTTCTCTGCTTCAAGCAAGAAGTTTCTCTGCTTGCATGCAATGTTGGATATAAGGACATAAATATATATATGTGTGTATGTACAGATTAGAAACAGGTATATATTTGACTGCACTAGTCATACATCCATTGAAATATAGCTTGCACAATTACTGTCACAATGATGACAGGTAATCAAACAAAAATAGCCTAGATCCTATATTCTCTTTCTTGAAGTCACATTGTTTCAGTAATGCTGCTTCTCTGAGAGCTGTCATTGGTGAGGAAGTTCTTTTTAGAGAATTCAGGGGTATCTTATGAACACCTTATTTCCTTGCACAATGAGGCAGAACTATGATGAAAGGCTTCAGCAGGAAGTTACAGTAGAAGTTTGATGAGATCTCCTTGGGCTGTCTTCTCCTCTCTCACTGACCAGAAAATAACATTTTCCTGCATATTGCTTTCTTGTAGAATTGTATCCAAAGACTTTTTTAGGGTAGCTTTCAACACAGCAGTTCTTTACAGGCTTATATTTTGAGATGCTTATCACTGATGCTTTTCACCAGTTTACTGGAAAGAACGATACTCCAATATGATACCTGGAAAGAGAATTGCCATTTTGAAAATATGGAAACAAACCAGAAATTCCTGATAACACACCATTTCTATGAGCAGTCTTACTGATATAGTGAGGGCAAGATTGGCATCAAATGACAGCAAGTAACCATGAGGAGATGCGAGTAGCACAATTAGCTGTGCTTCTCTCTCACTGTCTTTTCCAGCTGAACAGCCCCTGGACAGCAGGATGAAACTGCAACTTTTCTTCTTGCTGTAGAGCTACAGTATAAAAAGATATTCTGTGAATAAGCTGCCAGAAAGCTGAAGCATTGCAAAAGCTGCTTCTGTGACTGTGTGGATGATACTGTGATTCCGTGAAAGTTCATAACTTTCAGATTGAGATTATTTTGAGAAAGAGTACTGGAATGAGCCTGAATGTTTCTTGCTTTGACTGTCATAAACAATTCTAGCTGGAAGTTAGCTTTTGTGTATTTCCACATAACTAAAGACTATAGTTCAAATGTGCAAGTGTTTATGCTTTCCCTCAGTCTACTCTTAAAATAGTACCTGTACAGAGAGAGATCTGCCTTTTTCTCTGTAGGGCTATTGAGCTGTCATCTCTTCAAAATGTGTAGTAAATTGGCAGAATAATAATACTTATACCTTTATTAATTTGGCTTACCATCTCTTAGTATTGAATCCTATTTAATTTACCTCTGCAAATAGTTGGTCCAAATGATATATGCCCAAATGAAAAAGGAGAGCCTACTAGAAAGAATCTCCTGAGTCACAGAGTCTAGACTTCCACTGTACTAATCATCTCATGTCCCTCTCTTAAATGTGTTGTGACTCCTTGTTAGTTCCATTAGAATGAAATCAGAAATTGTCTTTGTTTTGATAACTAGGAATCTTCTTGCAATTTCCAACCAGTTTATTTGAATTCATCACTGTGCAAACTATGCTCCATAGCTGTAATATCTCATTTCCTTCCCTGACATTTAGGCTCTCTACAGATACAAAAATGACCTTTAACCCTTTGTTTTACTAAACTTTTTACTTTTTTTCTTTTGAGGATTTCTATTCCCTTCATAAACCCATCTGTCTTTCTCCATAACTACTCAGTGTTTTCCCAGTTTCTTTAACTTAAGCCAAGAGTGTCCTGTATAATAAAACTAGTGCTTACCCCTCTGATAAATATCCCTTCTAATACGTCCTGAGGTGTGTATTTGCTTTCTCGAGCCCTTGTCACATGAGAGTTCATCATCCCACCGAGTTTTGAACAGCAGATATAATTAGAGAGTGACATGGTTCACCAGACTATGAACATTATTTTTCAGCCTTAGATCTGATGACAAGAGACTGGTGGTATCATTCTAGACATGCTGGTCTTCTGCCTTAAACAGTTTCATTTGAACTTCTAAGTCTCTAGGTGCAAGGGAGGCCAGAACTGTCAAGAAGTTTTCTTCCTGGAAATCTGCAATATTTTCTAATATTTTTCCTTGGTTACTTGGGTTGGGTTTTTTCTGCTATTCACATGAACTACTTTATTTCAGTGTGATTTAATGGAATTATGCACTTCGCTTTTATTAAGTAGAATTTTCTTATAATGAAGGTTTTGGAAATGAAAGTAAAGCCTGATTACAAATATCTGAGTTTTCTGTTTTCCCTCCCACTTTCCTCTTGTTAATTCATAAATTACCAGAATACCCATGGTTTAGAAACCTTCTTATCAAACAATACAGCTTAGTATTGATTCTTACTGAACTTTGTAACTCATCATCTATCCTTCACTAGTAATTACAACAGGGTACCAATATACAAAATAAAACCTACAGTATGCAAAGGAATACAGGAGAATGCATTTGTTTATAATGTTATTGTTCATGTAGATGTTCAGAAATATTTATCTAACCAGAAAACTACAATTTGTCTGTAAATCTCTTTTTCCCATTAAATACATCTGAAATTTAAGGTATGAATTCTAGAGTCCTCGTCTGAACTATCTTTTCATAAATGAGGATTTTGCCTAGCAAAGGCAAAAGTTAAGCTCCCAATCAACAGGAAATTTCATAGCCCTTAGTGTTTCTACATGTCCTTCAAAGTTATTGGAGGCCACAGGCAAGAGCCTAAAGAGTTCCAGGTCCTTATGGTACAGAAGCGGGTGATAGCTTTATATACTAACATGTGAAGTAGTTGAATGTTGGAAAAAAATATACTCTTATACAATTATCATTAGTATACTTCAATACTTTTGCTTTGAATATACTTTCTTTTCACTGCATATAACTGAAGAAGACAATTATAGTGAAAGTTCTGTTAATTGTACCTGAAAGAAGAAAAAGAGAAAGAAAAACTAGAGAATGATACAATAAATAATAACTATACATTAAATCAATCTCTAAATCATTGATGGTTCTAAATGTATTCTATTTCAGATCTTTTCCTAGCTTAAACTAGCTAGTAAACCACCACCATTTCTCCATATTATTTTCCCTGCAAATTCAGAGATCAGTTTTAGGCTCCTAACTGCCTCATGACTTCAAAAGTAAATTCAGCTTAATATTTTAATGAATAATTAAGAACTGAAATACAATGCTACTTGCACACCTCAGCGTCCATCTTTTCATAAAAAGGTCCTGCTGTCAGGAATTACCTTCATATTTGACTTGTACACAATCAAGTGCATAATCGCTGCTCAGCAGCCCAGATGGAGCAGCAGGAGGCATTGTGTAAAACGCCTCACAGAATTACATTATTCTCTACATAGAGAACTGAGTAACCTGTCATGCCCCTTTAAGGTTTTTACTTAGCAGTTCTGCTGGCTACTGCTTAACAGTGGCAGAAACCTTATTCCACCTATTCTTTGGACAGAGGTTGTCAGCTGGGAGCATATTTACAGCAACAGAGGGGACGTGATTTCAGGGAGCCCTTTCGCAAATTTTCAGAAACAGACTCTCTCTTTATTGCTTCCTTTCTTAACTGTGTTTAGGGATCTAGCTTCAGATACATTATTCATAAAATGGTTTATATGTGTGTGTTAAATCAAATGAAAAGCTTCCCAGGAGAGGAAAGTGTCCTAATAATGTACACTTATTATGGGAAAGGACACTATTAAGGAAAAGTTACCGTATCTACATCTTTTTAATATTAGTCTGAGTAGTTCAATGCAAACTGGAAGGTTGAGAAAAGTCACGAGAAAAAATAGATGACTTTGGAATTCTGATAATTTTGTTGGCTAAGTGTCTTTGCAGCTCAGCTCCAGCTTTTCTCTTTATTGCAACTGCAATCAGAAAGGTATACTTACTGACAATTTTTCAGATGCCAAATGCATTATTGGTGTTTATTACTATGTGTGTAATGGAGGAGTACTAATCCACCTAAAATGCATTTTTCATAATCTGCACAAAGAATTAAAAGCTCTCTCTTCTGTTTGTCAGGGAAGATTTGCTGAATAACCTCAAATGAAACCCACACACTACTTATATGTAATAAAAATAGTATTTAAAATAAAACGATAAAGTGTATTTTGTGACATTAGGAAGATGGTTACTGTTGACAACACTTTAACAAGAAAGATCTTTGGACTATTGAAATCGGTAAGATTCAGCCAGTAATTTTAGGATCCATCCTTGACTTGCTAACTCACAATGGAACCAACAGCCCAGAGTTTGCTTTGCAGCTGGTAGAATGATTTAGGGAGTACACACAATTTATTGACAAATTTTCTGCATACGTATATTTCAGTTGTCAATGTTACCCCAAGCATATGTTTTGCAAATACTACATACATTAAGCTGAACAGACTTTAATCCATTAGATTTGAAAAATAACAGACCTTTTTCATGTGATTTTTTCTGAGTTGGATGATTTTTTATAATTTCTTATTAAAAACGTTAGAAGAACTGTTATGGAAGGAAGGACATGTTATTTTTAAAATATGTCCAAACATATTTTTATATAATTTTGTTTTGACTGGAAAAAAATATGAATAGAAACTATAATAACCCATATGATGCAAGACAAAATACAGTCCTTGCAAGCCCAAGTTTGAGTCTCTGTACTTCAAGAAGCAGCAAAGACTGTTCGGACAAGAGGTAAATAAGCTTTTTTAGACATTCATTTCTTCTGTAGGCATGAGTCAGACACCCAAGATATCCTACTTTTATAAGTACAGATGTATTAGAAAACAGTCATCATTTCCAATTCTAGACACATATAAGTTCTCTGCCAACTTGCTACCTGTGTGTGTCACAGTGACACTCTCTATTAGAAACATATTAGCATTATGAGTTCCACTCTACAGAATGGAACAAAGACAGAAACATTAAACCAGTAGTTTAAAATCAGAGGGAGTCTGAAGTAGAAAACAAAATTTAATCCAAATTGCGATCATGGAGGATTAGTACAGTAACCACTGGGCAAACTTTCCTCTCTTGAATCCTTACAATTTCTGTAACTTCCTCTTGCCTATATAACTATCCACATTTAAAGTCTTCCAGCTTGCCTTTCCAAGCACAGATTTAGCAAGGGAAGAAAGAGAGAAGGAAACCTACAGGGATAAAGGGCCTTCAGAGCCTCTTTCAGACAGTGTGATAGCATATCTGTTGCAGCTGTGCAGCTGCTGCAGTCTGCCTCACCCTCCTCAGTCGTGTTAAGGTTGCATGCACACCTGCTTTCCAAACTCCCAAGCTTATCACAGTTCATCCTTTCAGGAACTGCAGCTCTTCAGAAAGCCAAATTTGTCCTTAAAAGTTCTTTGCTGGCTTTGTTTTCTCATCTCACAATGGCTGGAGCTTTTTTGTGTACATCTGTGAGTGTGTGTGAACTTGTAAAGAAAAAGCCAATTAATAAGAGCAAGAATATGGAAAATTAAACTTCCAGTAGCAGTAAATCAAAAGGAGGAAGTTCACTAAATGTGGATGGTTACCAGGATACATTCACAAGGCTCAGGAAGTAAAACTTTAGTTCCTTTCAATCAGATCATCTGTGTTATTACAATAATATCTAACTATTCTTTTCAAGAGATAACTAACAGATACTTAATGGGACACTTTTTACCAGTTGCAAAGCTGAAAGTCCAGACAAGGAGCTCTCCTGAAGGTCTGCCCTATTTACTGGAAAAAAGTCTGATTCTATACTTGCATGCTTATGTTCTGTTTTCTACTTCTTGGCACTGTGGCCTTCCTGCTACTGCTTCTGGTAGAAAAGAAATAATTTATTGTTCTTGTTACAAATGAATGGCACTGTAAGTCAAAGAACAAACTAAGATCAGGCTTGCATGCTATATTAGTAAGGGCAACATTAAGGATGTTTAAAGAGATACTATCTATTAACCTGAAGTGGATTACTGTGGAGATGCTGGATTTCTGCCCAGAGATAAAAAGCAGCTAAGATACCTCTTCAGCTACACTGATTAATTACGTATGTCTTACTACTAATTGTGTGCATTCGTTCATTTGGTAAAATTGGGAAGTTACAGACAATTTATTCTTTTTGTAGTACATAAATCAGTAAATATTTAATCCTGAGTCTACTCTGTGAACACCGTCTCTCGGAAGACAGAAAAGATGTTACCAAACCGGAGCTGTGGATTCCGGCCATCACCTGGCGTGAGTGTATTCCACCTGACGTTGCATTACAAGCTTTGGTAATTTGCTTTCAAACAGAAATAATGCAAAGACTACTAATGATATTTTAAAAAAATGTTTATCAATTCTTGAGGAAAGATTTTATGAGTGTTTGAGCACGTATTTGCTCTCTTGAATGTCTGAAGTGTGTCTAAGGCAATGATCTCCACACTTCAGATGCATTTCAGTTTGTTGGCTTATGATTTAATGTGATGCTTTCTGCTTTTTTTTATGACATCAGTGAATTACTTTTGTTCCCCTACTCTATGTTAATCCATAATTTACATTGCGTTTGCATTGCCAGGAAAGCTATAGAATTTCCTGCTTGAGCTGGTTTTAAAGCAGCTGTTGAATTTTAGAGATCAAGCAACAAAGTTATCCAGATTGCTTTAAAGCTCTAATACAAATGATGTGAGAAACACATTAGGGTTTGACTGAAAGTTCTGATCAAACTTAAGCATGCAAGGTAATCTTTGGGACCAGATCCCTGACCTTGTATTGAAAACTGCTATTTAAGGCAGAAATTTGTCTATATACAACTGAGAAAGGACTTCAGAACTTGCTTACTTTGAAAGTGTATGTTCAGACATTTTATAGATATTCCTTTTGCCAGTAGAACAGGTAGTTTGGTAGTAAGTTTGGTAGAATATGTTCTAGAATTATGATAAAATAGAATGAACATAAGGAAGACAACATCTGCATGCCTCCATGTCTCCACAAGCGACATCACCAGAATGCTTACATTTATCTTCTTCATTAGTCTCTCACATTTTTTTCCGTTATTCACTTGCACAACATATGGGAGAGGGTTGCATTTATTCTTGATTGCATAATCATTATAATTTGTCCCTCACTTCATCAGCCAAGAGGTTTTAAAAATAACCTCCAACTTGCTAAGCACGGAATGGATGATCTCAGGGTTGTTCTTTATTCAAATGGTATTTAGTCGTTATCATCTTTCATTATTAAGTTACCACTTGCTTGTTGCAAATCCTGAGCTGTTCCAAGACCTGGTGTTCAGAACAAATAAGTATTTGGTCTGAAGAGCTGTGCTAAACCGTAGCACAGTGTATTAGCAAGTAATCCAGGGCAGTAGGATAAATAGTTTGGTTAATGCTGAAGCCCTTATATTCACACTATACATTGTTTCAGAGTCCCACCTCAGGCAAGATTTATCCTGCCTCCATGGACCAACGATCCTCTCCATGTATCTGATTCAAAGCCATCCAGAGGACTAAACATCTTATTTGGGTGGGCGCACATTTGTCTATCTGAGGCAGAGATTCTTGCTCAGTTTCCTCTGCAAGGTATCTTGTTTGCACTCTCTGAAACCATTCTGCAAGCCAAACCATTCTGCAGTAAGCAGAATGATTGGGGGATTTGCTGCAAAACAATGCTGGTGAACCAAAACCCAGATGTAAATACAGCCACAAGCTTCCAGATCATGCTACAAATAATATTTATACCATACTGCTATAACAGTGTTGGTTAAAGTATTATGCACTTTTAGTGTTAATTATAAAAGTATTAAACTTCTCAGCTGTAAATTGTGGAATCAGATAGCCATACCTCTGAAACACTGTATGTGTTCAAAAACCTCCAGGAACTAAGACAGACATAGACTTTATTTTATTTGGAAATGCTGAAGGAAATTGGTAGAAACTGGCTTTATTATAGTATAGTTCTCCAAGCCTACAAACTTTTTTAATCCTTCCTTTCTGCTAACATTCGTTTTGCCTTCATCATCCCATTGTATAAATTTAATGAATCAAGGACAAAGAAATACTCAGTATGCTGCCCACACCACACAATAAACAAACAACATATGTTCACAAGAAGTAATGGTGTGAACCATTAGTCACAAAATGGTTCATACATGAGATGCATTAACATTCAAAGCTGAGATGGTTTATAAAATAAGCTAATTAGTAACCATCTACAGTGGTGAAAGAAAGTTCAGGAAGACTCCAAATAAATGGAGAAGCTGAACAAGAGGAAGCCTTACAAAGGAACCTGAAGAAAGTATGATGCAAAATCTACACTAAAACGTGCAATTGCTACCTTTTCTCACTAGAGGGAGGTTAGTCTTAATACTCAGTAGAGTGCTCTGCGATCGCACTGGCTAGAGGAAAGATACCAAAGTACTGTTTATCTGTTCGTACTCGGGAATGTGTTTTGCCATGTTTTCAGGGCTCCTTATGCACTGACTAATACTCTATACATATGCAAAAAAGACAAAAACAATTATCTTGTAATGAAGTCGAACAAAAAGCAAAAGAGGGAATGTTTGAATCGAGCACTGAATTATGCCATCATTCCTGTCAAGAGTCAATAAGGCCTTATGCAACAGCAACCTCCTTCCCATTATAGACTCTATTTCCTTATGATGTAGGTGCATTATCAGCCATGAAGTCACTGTCAACTGTGACTTGCTTATCAGGGAATGTGAGAACCTGTGATTCTACTTCTTTTAAATGCATTCATCTACAAATACCACAAA
>JAVJGI010000062.1:70116486-70190584 GCA_035590275.1 Ibycter americanus
CACCCACACACACCACACCCGACCAGGCGGCGGCGAAGACACATGTCTTTGCAGTAAGTCACTTACGTTGGAAGTTTCTGCATATTCCCACTAGCATTCTCTTGGAGAGGCAGAAAATAAAGGAATCTTGCAAATAATTAAATATCATTAATTAATCATGAGGAAAACATGGTAATTTACTTCCAGAGTGCAAGTGCATTGCATAACTTGCTAATTTTGCTATATCTTTTTTTTCTTTTCTTTTTTTTTTCTAATCTTTATAGTTTGTACTCCAGCATGGATATTCTAATAATTTTAATTGAATCAGTGAAAGATGATTAAATGCCTTAGAAAATCTGGTGTTACTGATTTCTTTGAAGAAAAAGGCCCAATATTTAGGTGCAGAACAAAGTGGTATTTACTATCCCTTATCACCTTTTGCCCCTTCCTGTAAGGAGCCTATAAGGGTACTGCCATGAATTTCCATATCATGCAAAGTATATTTTTGATCACTCTCTTCAAACACACTGTTCTTACCCAAGACTTTCATTGACCTCCATATCTAATCTCCAGCAACGCGGAAGAACAGCATTAACTTACTTTGTCCAAAAATTTGTACAATTAATGGTTCTAAAGCTTCATATGCCTAACCTGCAGATTCCTAGAGTGATACAGTTAGCCTTTGTGTCTACATTTTGTGAATAAATTTCTTCCTTACAACCTTTCAAGTGGTAAACCTAATCCACCTAGCTGGGAAAACCATTCAATAATATCTTTACCTGAAAAATGTCAGGGGGAAAGAGAACTCATGGCACAGCACACAAGACTTAAGATTTCTATTATTAGCCTATGTATATCGATTAATAAATGTGCAGATTGCACTGAAGTTCATTTCAGAGGAATCCTGATTCCAAGTAGTATTCATACTTAGCACCTGGAGAATAGGGCATGACAAAGACATGAATTCTGGGTTGCTGGGTGAATTGCTATAAGATCCTGGTTGATCTGGCAATCTGAGAGCAGAAGAGTACACAGAAGAAAACCTGAAGCCAAACCATAGTCAGATGTAGTTATAAGGTAAGTTACGATTCCTTTTGCTCCATCTTCAGACTGAACCAACACAAGCATGTTTTTACTACGACTAACACTCTGGATGTAGTGGCTTCAGAAGATGCGAAGAGTTCTAACACAGTATTCTTGTTGAAGCGATACCAGAATGGTAAAACCTAAGCTAAGATCAAAGAGACAAGGCACTAAAAAGAGTAGTTCCCCCCCACCCCACTCCCCCGATAGTGACAGAAACATGGATAGTGTGGCAGCAAAGTAAAGAGGTACTTACAGTCAAGCATGAAAAACAAAATGAAAAGAAGGTTTAAGAGGGGGACAACTTACTCGCTATAGCTTCAGAACCATCTATTTCAAAATTATCAAGTTATTTCTTAGGTTTGCATTTTAATATAATAAATTCCTTTTCCTTATGCCTTGAAATATTACAGAAACTTCAATGAGATGATAAATGTATTCCCAAATGAGCAGTTAACCAACACAGAAGGTACTGGTCAATATAAGAGTGACACCAATGTACTGTCAGAAATCCTTAAGGCAATGTTTGCATGAGGAATAAATTTCTTGGCAATCTCAGATGAGACAGAGACCTTCAAATGAACTTTACACAGGTTCCCAAACAGATTATAGCCTCTTTCAATCATTACAGTGCCATACTGAAGCTTAATTTCATTTAATTAATAGTGAAGATTAAATTTCAATGTGAAGTTTGGGTCACTTTCTAAAACAGAGTAATCTTCATTGTCAGTCCTTTTTTAAATTTTGAGTAATTTATAAAAATGGTTATCTCTTTCTTGTGGTATCAGATAGCCTTCCTTTCAATGAGGAAAGTTAGTATAAATAAGAATGAACAATATATCCTCAAGGTCTCCAAGTCTCTTTTTTCATGCTTACATATTTGCAGAGCAAAACCCGAGGTCTATAAAGTCCGTGTTTTAAAATGTTCTGTGAAGGAAAATGCAGAATATATTAACACACATTTTGCATTTGTTTGTGGTTTAGTTTTTCCAGTAGTACACAAACATGTACAGAATATCTGCAGTCTTAGAGCCAGATTTCAAAAATTTGGTCAGACACACATCACTGGTGTGTATGAGTTTGTGAAAAATGTAGTTGGTACTTTCTATACCTTTTGAGTGCCTAATTACCTTGAAAAACCTTGGTCAGTTGTTCCCTCACTATTTTTAATGTGGATGCCCTTCCTGTGTTTGTATTAATCCTTCCAATGCTACATGAACACAAAGAGAAAAAATTATGACTAATGCAGCAACATTTCTTCCAGTAACTCCTATGAATTTCAAAGCACCGTATGCTTATAGATCTAGCTAATTAAGCACTCAGAGACAATGCTAAAACAAATTTCAGAGTGCAAAGAAACAGACATGTAAACTGAAACATACTTGCCTCTGTTCATCTATTTGTCTTGTTTTGCTTTTCTCCTTTTTCTACCCCTCTGACAAGCTGCTCTTTTTAATTTTGTTTTTCATGGTTGGCTAGAAGTGCCTACTCCACATTGCTACCGTACTAGCCACACTTCTGTTATTATTGACAAAACATAAGCTCTTTTTACTGCTTTGTCTGCTTGGTTATAGCTTAACTTTCACCAGTCTAGTATCACTTCAACTAAGCTGCTACGTTAGAACTGTCTCCACCTTCAGAAGTTGCTGTACCCAGAATATTAGTCAAAGTACAGACTGTTTGGGGTTTCCCACTTAACACTTCTGCAACTTCTACCTATTTCTTAGCAGTGACAATACCTCTACTCAGTAAAAAAAAATAAATAAATAGAGATTTAGTTAGGTTTCTGAGTGTTCCCAGCCTCCTTCTGTCTAGTGAGTTTTGTAGAGGCATTCTTGAATCTTCCTTCTTTCTGTGTCACTGTTGCTTCCATATGCAATGAATGATAGGTGATAAAATTCTTTCTTTTAGAGAATCATTCATAACATCTTCAAGGGTTCCCCGATTTAAGATAACAGAGTCGGCAATAAAAAATCAAGTTTTCATCCATTTCCATTTACATTTCCTACTATCAACAGTGAAGTTCTAGTAAGTTAATTTGATACTGCATATACTATTATCATATAAATATCTTCTCTTTGACTGCCATACAGTTAGAGAAATATTTGCTGTCTGAAAAGCTGAAAAAACATGACAAGAAGACTTAACACACATATTTGTAAAATAAATGTTTCAAAATGCTGTGTCCTGAAAAAGCACAAGACTGAAGAGGCTTTTGAAAAGAAATAGACAATTAATAATCATGATGTATACCATCTTTCTTCTAGAGAGTTTTATTATCATATTGCACTAACTGTTCAAGATACAGTTTTGGAGAACTGCATCTAAATGGCAGTGAAGACATGGGTCATCGTAGCGGGTTTATGTGGCAAGGTTTTGGTAGTGGGGAGGGCCACAGGTGACTTCTGTGAGAAGATACCAGGAGCTGCCTCCATGTCAGACAGAGCCAGTTTAAGCTGACTCTAAGACCACTGGCCAAATCTTAACCCATCAGCGATGCTGGTGGCACCTTTGTGATAATCATAGAATCATAAAATGGATTGGGATGGAAAGGACCTTTATTAAGTCCAATCCCCTGCCTTGATAATGGACATCTTTCACTACATCAGGTTGTTCAAAGGCCCATCCAAACTGACCTTAAACACTTCCAATGATGGGGCATCCACAACTGCTCTGAGCAACCTGTACCACTATTTCACCACCCTCATGGTAAAGAATGTCTTCCTTATGCTCAGTCTGAACCTACATTCTTTCATTTTAAAACCATAACCCCCTTGTCCTGTCACTACAGGCTGTGATAAAAAGTCTCTCTCCATCTTTCTTATAAGCCTCTTTTACATATTGAAAGGCTACAATAAGGTCACCCCTGATCATTCTCTTCTTCACGCTGAACAACTCCAACTCTCTTGGTCTTTCTGCAGAGGAGAGGTGCTTCATCCCTCTGATCATTTTCATGGCCCTCCTCTGGACCTGCTCTAGCAGGTCTGTGTCTTTCTTGTTCTGGGGACCCCAGAGCTGGACACAGTACTTCAGGTGAGGTCTCATGAGCACAGAGTAGAGGGGGACAACCATCTCCCTCAACCAGCTGTCCACACTTCTTTTTATGCAGCCTGGGATGACTGGCTTTCTGGACTACAAGTGCACATTGCTGACTCCTGTCCAATTTTTCATTCACCAGTATCCCCAAGTCCTTCCCTGCAGTGCTGTTTACAATTCATTCATCAGTTCATCATTCGTATTTAAGAAAGGGTAAAAAATGCTGTACAACAGCTGAGAGAGGAGTGAGAAAATGTGAGAGAAAGTCTTCAGGCACTAATGTCAGTGAAGGAGGAAGGGAAGGAGGTGCTCTAGGCACTGGTGCAGAGATTCCTCTGTGGCCAAGACCACAGTGACAGAAGTTATCCTCCTGCAGCCTGTTGAGGACCATGCGGGAGCAGATATGCACCTTGCCGCCCACGGATGATGCCATGATGGAGTGGGCTGCTGGCAGGAGCTGCCACCTGTGAAAGGAGCTCTCACAAGCGTAGCTTTTCTGGAAAGACCTGTGGCCCATGGGGGACCCATGCTGGAGCAATCTGTTCCTGAAGGACTGTACACATGGAAAGGAGTCATGCTGGAGCAGTTCTTGAAGAACTGCAGCATGTGGAAAGGACACACATTTGAGAAGCTCGTGAAAGACGGTATCCCATGGGAGGGACTTTATGCTGGAACAGGGGAGGAGCATGCGCAGGAAGGAACAGCAGAGATGAAAACTAGTCACAACCCCAATTCCTCATCTCCCCAGTGCTCCTCAGTGGGGAGGAGATCAAAGAGTCAGGAGTGAAATAGCCTGGGAAAAAGAAGAGGAATGGAAGGAAGGTGTTTTTAATTTTGCTTTTACTTCTCATTATCATACTCTGTTATTAAGTGGCAATAAATAAAACTTCTCCCAAGCTGAGTCTGTTTTGCCTGTGACATTAATTGGTGAGTGATCTCCCTGTCCTTATCTCAACCCATGAGCTTTTTCATCATATTTTTTCCCCCGTTCTTCTGAGGAGGAGGATAGGGCAGCTTGGTGAGCACTGGGCAGACAGACAAGGTCAATCCACCACAGCCATCCCCACCCTATCTGCAAAGTTATTTAAATTATCAAAGTTAATTGGAACTTGATAATTTTACCATATGGAACAACCTTTACACTTTCTTCTCATTAAAAACTCCTCTTTCCCCTTGAATTTTAGGGAAAATTCAGGGGTTTTATTTGTATTGAATATCTAAAAATTGGCATTATTTATCTTGATATTTTTGCTAATTAAAATTCTGAACACCTGCTTGTTCTTTTATTTCCAATTTGCATATTACCTGCATTGGTTTGAAGTGTGTTAACTCTCCAATATCCTTACATGCAATTCTGTCACTTAAATAAATAAAAGTGTGACATCTATAATTTCTGAAATGCAATTTGTGATAAAATTTAAATTTTAAAAGTAAATTAGGTTGAGATATAGGTGATTCTTAAAGTACATGTAAATATTTTCATTTGATTAAAAAAAGTAATTATGTTGACAAGCAATACGTTTGAAAGTGAAAGTGGGGTTATGAAAAATTAATGTAATCATTGAACTGCTTGATAGCTCTAGAAAATGTGATAATAAAATAAATCAAGAAGGTGTCACTTTGCATGGAAAAAGCAAGGTTTGGACAAAAGTGAGTGTTCTGATAAAATCAAATAATTTTATGGAAAAGACAATGCTGTCATACTCAAATATAAGCTTCAAGTATTTATTTCTGACAGACATATCACATAAAATTCCCATACTTCTGTGCCTGGAACATTTAACCAAAGTAAAATTGCTGCAAGGTGATTAACTGGAAATATGCATTGGCTTAAAAGGGACCATTAATGCTGCCTAAATATGTGTTTTGTCATGAACTTGAGCTTTCCTAAGTGATCTAGTCAGCCAAGTTCTTCACTCATTCCTAGAAGCTGTGTTTCTAGAGCTTAGTTGCAAAAAACTTTTGGAACCTCAGACTAAACCAAATAATGGAGCATCATGCCCATGGAAAAAATATAATAACAGCTATTTGGGCCCAACAGAAGAATACTAGCCACAGAACTAGGTGTTCAGGTTCTTTATAGGGTCTAACAGAAGAATTAAACATCTCTGAGTGGTACCACAAAAAGTATGATGTACTACAAGAAGAATGGTGATGCATTTAGCCAACAGGAAGTGCTAAGCACACAGATTTGAATGATACCATTGTCTTACGCTGACATCAAATGTGCTGGTTAATGCTCAGATAGTTGCATTCTTCTGCTTCTGGTCTTTGGCACCCAAAAGAATTTGGGTAGAATGTAAATGCTTTGTCCAAGAGAGTAATTAAAAAAAACCACTGCTCAGTTTTGGCTTAAGGTTGAAACAAAGGTCTGCCTGATGTCTGCAGTAACATATTTCTCTATGCCCAGTACTGATTAACCACCTGAAAGCCTAGGTCCTGCTTATGGTCCATTGATACCCACAAGGAAGAGTTCAGAAAGTTTCAGCCCCTGGTGGCAGGATTGCTCTCTGCAATGATGCACTTTCTTTCCAGTGGGCACTTTCTTTTTTCTGTCTCATGAACCAAAGGTGATGTTGTTACCACACACCACAGTAATTGAGAAAGTGGAGGTCATAAAATCTATGCTCTGTCCAGGCTATAAAGCCGTATCTTGCACATGCCAGGAGAGTGTGTAAGCAGAGAGGACTGAAGTACGTTGTTTCCGTTCCAACAGACATATTAGATAGACAGGTCAGGGGGAGGAGGAAAAGAGAAAAAGGTCCAGCAACTGAACACTTAGTGCAGTTGTGTTCTGCTCTCTGTGCTCATGATTGAGTGCTTTTAAACCAATTATTTAGATTAAAGCATATAAATAGTGAAAGGACTGAAATGCAATACTTGTCTTTCTAGGCAAACCCTGAGCACTAAATAAGAATTATCCTGTTCATCTTTTACACAACTTCTGAAGCAGTTCCTTTTCTGTTACCCTTACAAAGCAAAGCTAGAAAGGGTACATCTACACAACTATATTTAGGAAAGCAATCAGGAACTTTGATTAAGAACCAGCTCTACAGTTCTAAAGCCTAATTACATGGTTTCTCTTCAACATTGGGCACCCCAGACCACACATAAAGAGCACCATGTTCTCTTTCAGTCAGCCATGCCAGCACTGAGGAAGGCTGGGACAGTCCAGGGGCTATGGCCAGTCTGCAAAGCTGCTTTCCCTGCCCCCTGGGTATGATGATTGATTGGGGCTGAGAAACTGAGGGGATATGAAAGGTAAAAATCTATGGAGCTAAAAAATCTATGCTGTTTTTTGTAGGTCTCACTGTATTAAAGACAGTGCAGTACAAGCAATATGAGGTGGTCTGACCCTCAAATATATGTCTATATTTCCCAAATGCATGGTAACTGTTTGCCCTTGTTCTTACACAAAGTGAAATCTCATTGCCCATAATAGAAAAAGAATGTTTTTTCTGGTAGTAGGCCAAAACTTTTCATGGAGGTCAAGATTTGAAGGCAGCAGAGAACAGTGACATAAAATGGGCAGAATTTTGGAACCTTCATGAATAGCGGAAAAGTGAAGATGGTTACGCTATCAGAGCACAGACTACAGCTCCACTGTTGTTAGAGAGGAAACCAAATATTCTTTTCCTTGTAAATTGAAACCATTGTTATTTGGCATGTATTTTGAACATGTATGTGGCTGTGAATTTTGAAGGCAAATCTAAATCTTGAAGTATGACAGTGTTTTTGATATTGTGTATCTTAGTGTATGCACTATTTAATTGACTAGAGACAGTCAGCAACTGATCAGGTTGCATCTTACATGCCAAACAATATGTAATGTTACCTCTAGCTTAACTATACTGATCAGCATTTTATTACTGAATCCTTTTTTGGCTGAATAATTACAAAATTACAAGAATATGTGCACATTCTAGAGGACTGAGCAAAAAGAACACATGGATATCTGGTCTGTAAAATGAAAGAAAATAAAAAAGAAACAAAGGGCAGAGTGGAGCTTGTTAGACATCAATGACAGAGAGAAGTAACTCTAAATCATTTGAAGAAAATATTATTAGATTATAGGTATAGAAAGAGCAAACTTTGATCTTTCAAAGGCTAAATGACAAAGGTACTATAGTTCAGTCCATGTGGTCAAATCATGACAAATCTTTGGAACAAGGAATATAGCAAAAACATGTGTCATTCAGGATAAGAAACAGAGAATAAGTGAATGCTATATTAGCTATGAATGTTAGGGAACAGTATTTCTAAGAAGAGTTTATTGACTACATTTTATATGTGACTGAACGTTGGTTTTGAATTTGATTTCCCAGGAAAATGTTGTAGTCAGTACAAATGGATGAGACCAGAAGAAAAAAAAAGTTCATGTAACTAATGCAAATAAAACATAGGAAATAAAAACTATTTTTAAAAACAAGTAGATATAAATCAGTCTGATACATAATATCAAGGATGCAGTAACAATCAGTATAATTAAGAGCATATTAAGCCAGTTCAACAACAGTAACAGAATTCTATGGAGTGATATTGTTGTCACTTTCTAATATATAGGCTTACAGGATAAAAATTCCCTGTTCTTCTACAAGACACAGGAATACTACTTTCTTATCACCTACTCTTCATTTCTACTGCTTGTTTTTTCAAAGTCAGGCTAACTTGGTGGTGGTTTTGTTGCATTTTTAGTGAAAGAGGGATTTAACAAAAAAGATGCAGGATTGAAAAATACAGTATTGGAATACTGTATCTAAGGTATAATCAGCTGGGAGCTGGAGCTGACCAAACTGAACTTATTCTTGAATATCATAATACTTTCCTAGTTCCCCTTTTATGTGAGGTGGTTGAATGTCATCTATGCTGCCTGCTTGGGATCTTAGACTACATTTAGGGTCCTTGCAGAATTGGACTTTTAATTAAGCGACGTCTGTGGTAGCCCTATCATAAATTCATTAGCATGCCAATAGTTATATTTAGCAGTTTCCTTCCTAAGAGTTCAAAACACTTAGTTAAGAGTGTAATCAAGAGTAGTATTATTTTAAATGTGGGTTAAATGCTGTGTAAAATGTTGAAGTGACACGTTAAAAGTCAGAGTCAGCAGTACAGCTGTAGATAAAATTGGGTACACTAAGCCTCAATTAAACCAGAAATACTGGTTCAGATTCTCTCCCAGGGCCCGCTCTACCATTTTATTATAAGGCTGCATTCTTTTTAGAAGCTTGCCTTTGAAAATAGAAGTGACTTATCACTGGACAAGTTAGAGAGGAAGCTAACAGCTGAATATAATGACTATTCCAAAAGAAGAATTGACACTGACTCAAACGCTAAAGCTAAACGCAGATACACTTCTGTGCTGATGGCTGCTGATTTCCTTGCTCCCTTCTATGTTGCATATAGAGTAATAATATAGGAAAATATATCCATACTGTTGAATAAAAGTTGGCTTGCACCTAAGGAAAATGATCCCTTGTATCTAAGGAAACTAAATTCTCTTTCCAGCTCTGCCACAAATGTCCTATGTAATTTAGAACTACTTTTCAGCCACACTGAGATGCAGTTGTCCTCTAAGTAAAAATTTCTTAATGTCTCTGAGACAGAAATAAAATTGCTAGAAAATATTTGGATCAGTGATTTATAGGCTGTTTGATATTTTTATCAAGAGCTGTACTTGTTTTGCTTAAACAGAAATGCTTCATGAATGCTATGCTATCTGCCTACACATTTTTTGTGTTGTGTAGAGATCTTGCACCTGCCTTTCATTGTTTTGGTGTAGTTAATACAAACAGACATTATTAATACAGTTCTGTCAAGCATTATTAGGAAGTATTTTTATTATGTGATAAACAAGCTTCACACTGTACATATGTATTAGAATTTGTAGTAGATTTGTACAATAACATGAGTGTTGCTAATGTACCATGAATATCTGGATATCATTAATGCAATAATAGCAAAGGTCTTAGTCTCTTTATCAACTGTAATTAAGTCACTTGTCTATTTTATCTAATTATGAATTTTTCTTTATATTAGCTAATAAAAATAATACAAGGAATCTTTCTAATGCAACCAACTATGACCATAATTATTACCCTATCCATGCAAGACTGTATTGCTTGTCTCAAAAATGAAGACCAGAGGCATAATCTGTAAGCCAACCAAACTTGACATGATACCAAAAGTTATCTCACAGAAAAACAAAAAGAGATGAGCAATGAGAAAGAACAACACAATCATGCCAAATTACAGCAATGAAGAAAAATAATTCAGAAAGATAAAACATCAGCTCATTAGGCAATCTTTAAAATCTGAAGATTTGTAAAGCATTTTGTCTATCGAAAGTTCATCTGAATTTTTTTTACTACATAACTCCTTTCTTTACAGCAGGTTGACCATTTGTATATTTTTGTACAGAAGTTCTTAATTCTAAATGTAAAAATAACAAAGTTTTATTATTTCTTTTCCAGGTGAGTGTTTATATTAATGCCTATATTCAGTTTTTTTCAGGCTACACTTTTCTAGGTTAAAATTGACTTCTATGAGGCTTTTGAATGAAAGCAAGGAAAGACAGAAAACTGTCTTCGAAGGAGTATTATGTATTCAATGATAAATATTGTTAAAAACCAACTTAGTTTAACAAATTTTGCCCTTATATATTTACCAATGTTGAGGATCCTGTATAAACAAGTGGATGCAATGTTGATATTTTACAGCTCTAAGCCATATTTTTGACAAGCCTGCTAATTAGCTTAGAACTAATTAGAACTAATAAAAAGTAACACTCCAAACACTTTGTGGTTTATTTCATTTTAATAGGGGAAGTTAGACGTTTAAGGTAACCATTTGTTCTCAGGCCTAAAGAAAAAGCCAAAGAAATATTCAAAGTTATTGGAGATTTTTAAAGGGATCTATCTTACTGGTGAGGAGTTGGTTTCCTTGTCCTCCTGGCAAACCCAGCACATATTTTATTAAAAGTTTCAAAAGGTTACCAGCCCTTTATTTCCTGACCTATTCTTGTGAAAAACTTCTGGGAACAATTCAATTCCGATCATTTATATGCACACAGTCAATACAAACAATAAGAGGTTTTATAGCAGACTAAATATTAATTATTAATATGCCTAACATTAATACAACTGATAGGTAGTTTTACTGTTTCCAGCCTGAATACATAAAGAATACAACCAAATAAACTTCAAATATATTTTGTGACTTTAGATTTATGGTGGCTGTTGAAAGCACAAATGAAATCTGATCTATGTTAAGAATGAAGAAAAGGGGAGAGGACTAGCTCCTTATCAGATAATTTTGTATCCTGTAAACTGTAAGGTAGACTTTGTTTTAATTAATGAATTGAGGTATTGCTGTCCTAAAGTTTCTTCATCATTTTTACAGTACCCTGAAAGGGTGTAACTAGAAATAGATTCTGCATTATTATACTGCATTTTATATACTGCTACTGTGACCAGGCAGCTTCAAGAGTCAAAAGCTCTCTTGCATTTCAACTGAAGGCTTTGGGATATAAATGTAAATCCTCCAAATACTAGTAGAGGATGGTTTTTTAGGCAATAAAAATTGCTGCACACAATGCACCATGAACACAAACATAGTCAATAACCCTAACAGGACAATCTCAGTGAGAGACCTTCAGGTTTCCTCTCACTTGCCTTTAGCCATCATCTAGGAGAAGCCCTAAGGCAGCTGTTGAATGTGAACGTATGCTTTTTAGCCACGAAATAAGAGTCAGCACCTGTGTGACAGCCAAATGTATCCTTCAGAAAAAGAAGACTTTTTTCTTTTCTTTTTTCTTTCTTTTTTTTTGGGGGGGGGGAGAGGGGGGATTGTTTTTCTACATCTTTTAAAACACTTTTTGGCACTTGGACAAGTGACTTTAGAAGGGGTAAATAAGTGACATTGGGACTCAATGGTCCCCTTTCCTTGGTTCAAATCGTCTGACCTACCTTGAGTTTGAATAAACATTTTTCATACATCTACTAAACATTTCCAAAAAGCCTTAAGAGGATATTCACCCACAGAAAAGTGCAGGAATCCATGCAATCATCCGGCAAAACTTTCTGTGGGAAGCTTTAACCTTTCCCTACCCTACAAGCTTTTCAAGTTCAGAATATTTTCATCAACGTCAATTTTCTCCAGCAGCAGCTCTGTATTCTCCTTATGAGATGACAGAAGTTTTTGCCCTTGACAGGATAATAAAAAAAATGTTATCATTGTTTGATTCATCCCTGCTGGAATATTAAAAGCTGTAGATAGCAAATATAAATATGCACAACAGATATTTGTTACTGATTCTGAAAACTACCTAGCCCTTTCTCATATTATAGTCCATAGAACAACTGGAATAAAACCTGATCGTTTCCTTTTTTAAAAAATAATGTCTGTTTGACATACAGATTTCCTGGAAACGGAAAATATTGGGATTTAGCCTTTACACTAGGTCTTTGGAGTCATAGCCAGCTGCATGGGGATGAATGCTACTGAAGCAAATACCTGTTTTCCAGTGACTATGCACAGTGGAAGACTGAACCCACTAAGCTAGACCTTAGCCTAGTCTCAAGCAGTCACTGACAACTTTAAAAACTTGCTATGTATTTCCTTCAGGTGTAACCAGTACAAGAAACTTCAAGGAAATTAATTTCCTGTGCTTAAAGACATTAAGGACAAGAAAATTTGAGATAGAAGAAAGAAACAAAATATATTTATTGCTTTGAAAGGCACTTTTAAATGATCCCCATTGGAAAAATAATATTTTTTTTCTCGTATTCCATTAAACAAACCCTTTATTTTCACAAAAAAAATTTGCTATCTTTGAAACAGACATTCCTCAAGGCAGAAGTAGTAAGTTTTGCTGGTTGCATGACTAGCAGCAGATTAATACTCTTCATTAAGTCACTTAGTAAGGTCTCACATTGCACAAAAGAAACTAGTTACAATAGATCATAGAGCAAATTTGATAGGTTACAAAGAAAGCCATCAAATAATATCTGGAATTTATAAGTTATTTCATTATAGGCAGGGGGGAGGGGGGAGAAAGAGGAAAAAGAAAGCGAAAAAAGGTTTATGTCCAAAGACAGAAATGAAGTTTTCACAGAACAGAACAATGTCTAAATTCAGTCCCACCCTGAAAACATAGCTAGTTCATGGAGGAAGGGAGTGGGGGGGTGGGGGGAGCGTGCTGGCGGGTGGTGCTGAATCCTCATTATTTCATTATATTAGTGGCTGGCTAAATAGAAGGAAAAAATATCCTGTCTCAATATAAAACTTTAGAAAGGAAACACAAGCAACTTCTGAACTTTATTCAGTATCTTGATACCTGAAACTTTTATCTTCTTTCAAGCTGATTCAATTTTCAGTGAAGTAGAAAATAAGAAGACAGCTCACACTAAACGAAGGGAACATTGATGATTAAACAATTCCAAATTGTGTCTGAGCTTGCTAATCAACCAAAAAGAACTTTTAAAAAACTTCAGTTTAGAGGGGAATGACTGCTCATTATCACAGGAAGATATTTTTCCTCTGTCCAGAGTGCATTAGGTTTGGGAGCTGATCATTGTGCATATACTGAAGAAATGTGAGCATAATATGAAGTAAACTCTATCATTTGGAGGCAGTCTGAGACTGTATGGACGTGCTGACAGCTTGGTATAATACATACTTCCTCCTTATCATATCCTCAGTAAGGCTGATTAGTGATTCTCTCTACTTCCCTGACCTACAAAGCATCAGACCTCTACCTTAGATGCACCAGATAATGCATAAATAAATCCTGTCTGTCCTTAACATTTCCTAACCTGCCAAATGCCAGGGATCAGTGATCACACTGAATGTCCGCCATGAAATGGAACAAGGTGTTTAAAAAAAGCCATTTCTTTTCATTATGCTGACCTCTACAAATGGCTTCATATCTTCATTAGCAGTTCAGACAAGGCAGAAAACTGGTTTTCTTTTGGAGGAGAAAATAAATGATTGTCCTACACCCTCTCAGCAACAGTAGAAAATTCAGTCTGATGGCTTATGGTTAGATCTACAAAATGGACATAGACCCCAAAATGTTAGGCACTGTGGCATCATTTGCCCAATCCAGGGTCCAGAATGGCGCCCGAATGTGCCTGTGTTCCCCTTTCCCCACCCCCCACCCCCCTTTTTTTTTTTGTGTGGGGGGGGTGGGTGGTGAAATTTTAACACTCCTGAAATCTTTTTTTCAAAGAAAGTGTTTAACCCTTCTTGTGATACATTTTCAAACATTCTTTTCTCATGTAGGTAGTATTCCCACAGTAGATAAAATCTCAGCAGTCCCTGTAATAATGTCTGAAATCCAGGACCCCATCAGAAAGTGTTCTACGGGAAGCATACTACTTTCTTCTTCTGGCTTCATTAACTGTGGAATACATTCAAGCCAGTGACAGAGATCTTCCTCCTCTTTATCCAGGTTTTTTAGAGTATGGAAGATATGGGATTTGAATGTTTTTGCAGAAGAGTTAATGGGCCTTGGGTCTTCCACTTCCTAGGTGAATTCTGCAACCACTATGCTGTTCTATAAAAATGGGAATCTGGTCTATTTTAAAAAACAGTATCAGGGCTTGGGGCAAACTGGGAGAAAAAAAATCAAACTGAACTCCTTGAATAGTATGATTTGGATGAGTGATTATATATATATATTTAAAATCATAAGATGAAAAGTCAGTCAAATATAATATTATTTTTCTTCTTACTTTTTCACCAGCCATCTCATTAAAAGATTGACCTATTAACCAATATTCCGACAAAGACAGCAATACCCCATAACTACCCATAACTCATACAAACCTTTTGATGACAAAAAGGTATCCATCTTCCTTCCAAAACCAGATAATGCCTAAATGCATTTTTTCTTGAAATTAAGCATAGTATTCAGACAAAAACCTTGGTTCTCTCATCATTGGCATGATAAAACAGTATAAGACTCTGTATTAGCCAAATTTTTATTAAAAAAAGGTGAGGTTTTAAAAAATTCTCCTTCCTTCTCTATTTGTTTTACCAAAATAGAAAGAGAACACCAGAAAAGAAAAAACAAACACTCCTTTCCCTCCTGCAAAATGCACCAACAGATCTGTGCTCAGTGAAATGTGTGTTCCAGCATGACATAATCATGGTTCTCACTACCACCTTGTAAGCACTGTAAAAGAACCACAGGGAAATGAAGCCCCCAGTGTAGAAGTGTTTTTCTAAAAAAAAAAAAATAAAATAAAATATATATATATATATAAAAAATAGTTGAGGAGTTATTTGCAAATATGAAATAGGATCATAAAATAAATCAGGTGATAAAAAGGACAACCACATTTTCAGCTGGTGGGAATTAGCATAGTTCCACTGGAGACAAAGAAATCTATTTATATTAGCTGAAGATTTAGCTATTATTTGATATTCACAGAGCTCAGTGATGAACGAGCTGTAAGGCAAACAGTGAAACAGATGAGAGAAAGAGAAAAGTAAGAAATGAGAAGGCAAGCAGAATACATATTCATTCTGATCGTGCAGATCATCTGTCCCTCCAGAAATCCCAGTGAGCACAGGGAGGCCACACATCTTTTGGAAACACCTAACATACTGAGAACTCACTTCATCTCATTATAGTCCTTCCTAAGGCTTGTCTGCTGCTCTCGTACCAAGTTCTATAGTGGATCAATTATCTAAGCATGTAACTGCACCAGGATCTGAGTCTTGCTTTGGGCCCTGTTGGCTACTACAGTTCAAACCACGGTATTTAAGATAATCACAATTTTTAAAAATGTTTGGAGATAAGCCTGAATTCTCTGAGTTTCTGCTTTTATTGTCCCTGGATTTTTTATGAAAACTAGTGTTCTGAAAGAACATTTGCTAGCCCACAGAAAATTGCATGCAGTGTTCTTCCTGTTAAACACCCCAAAATCCCAATATCGCTATACTTATAAAAGAATACTTAACATGTTACAAATAGTGATATGAAAGGACCCCATTCAAAAGCCATGAGTATGCTTTACAGTGCATTTCTTTCCATTTACTGCAATGAACCACTGGAGTGGCTTAACACACTAAGGGAAATTTGGGCATGTCTACCTACCTAAAGTGCAAGTAGTCACATCAGCTCTGCCCACAGGTGGAGCTGTCAGAGGAGGCTTATTATTTACTTTCCAGCTGCACATTCACGTTCCTTGATGCAGCTTAGAATGTACTTTATTTCTGTCCTATGATCGGTACTGTTATAAGGCAAGTACACTACTCTCTATGCCGGTGCTTATCATGTTGTCCAGTGACCATTCTATGCATGTTTGAGTTCCTCATAACCCACTTACAAGGTTTCTACCTTAATTTAACATTGCAAAAAGCATCTTCCTTAGTATAAATGACTTGGTTTAGATTGGGAATGCACAGCTGCTGATTCTGTCACACATCTGTTATTTCTATGGACAAATGTACTTTTCAAACTTTTTTATTTAGGATTCATATGTTCATATGTTCATATGTTATGAGAAATTAAGATATATGATCAAATCTTAATTCAACAAATTAAAGCTTACTATCTTCAAGTTACTTATTTAGTGGAGATGCAGTCATACCTGGTATTACATGCTGCTGGGGAGTCAAGTTTTACTCCTGTGAGGTAATGCCACTAGCAGCTTCCAGTTCTTGTGTATAAATATCACTACTTCAGACGCAATAGAACTTAGTACAAACCAGGATCTCACTTGTTCATGTCTTCTGGGGAACACGTAGCTAAATGGCCAAAATCAATTGTGTAGTGCAACAAAACCATTTGCTCTTGATAGCTTCCTTGTGAACAAAATAACTGGTTTGGCTGATGCAGTCCTACTGTCCATGGTAGTTTTTCTACGAAAATCATAGCAGGTTGTTACAGAATCAGACTGCAGCTATACTTCAGAAGAATCCATGATTCTAGCTATTCCCATCATGGAAACAGTCTACTCACAGGTGTAAAATGAAGAATGGCGTATAAGCATTTAGGACAAAATGAGAGGCTGCAACACACCTGAAAATCCAAAGTGTGTTTGTGTTTACTGTTGTCTTCTCAGCCTCTTGCTGATATTACAAAGAACCTTCTTCAGCAGTATTACTTCTTGTTTGAAATCACCTCTCTGTAGCTCCTTCCCTAGCAGTCTCACCCATTCAAACTTGCTTCCCAGAGACATTATCAAAGTCAAAATGATAAAGCAGAACTAAATAAAAGAAACGGAAAATAAAATTTTAAAGCAATCGTTGAAGACTTTTTGTTTTGTTCGCTTACTTATTCTTTAGCCTAAACTTTTCTGTTTCCATGAGCTGTGTGAGTGGACATAGATTTTTAAAACAAATTCTACATAGCTTTTAGGCCACCATGTCAATAGTTTAAAATCGAATGGCCCTGATTTTTGAAGCAGCTGTCAGGGCCCTGAGTGCACTAACAGGCTCTGCAACCCTTCTTGCTGCTCCCCACACTGCAATCTAGGTTTTAGCTAACTGTCAGATATATTGAAATTAAAGTTTCACATAGCACTTGGATCAGCATGTTGAAGGTCTGGTTCTCACCCTTCATCCTTGCCTGACCTACAACAGTCTGTGCCAACCTGTATGGGTGTGCTTAGCCAGGTACCCGGCTGATCCTTACCTGCTGACTTGGTCTCCTGGCTTGACCTTTGATCTGCCCCATCACTGGAGACTTTTCTGGCCATCTCTGGACTGTGGCTGACCCTGGTTACCATCACTGGGCCTTCTCTTCTTCAGTTGTTAGCGTGCCATTGAATGGCAACCCTGCCTTGCCCTGACAGCTATGCTCCTAGCTCTCCTTCTCTTTCTGGCTCTTGCTGCTCCTTGACAAATAATATACAATTTGAAACCTGAGGTGGTTTTAGATACTTATTTAGAAAAAATAAAATATTACTTTAGGTTCCTTTTGAAAATAAAACCCAACAAAATGAAAAACTCACCTAATAAAATTATGGATTTAGAACCCCTAACATGCAAAAGATAAATCATATGTTATTTTTCTTCCAGTCAAAAGTGACAGATGGCAACTCACTTTTTGACTGACTGACCGTTGTCATTTGGATAATCAATAGTGCACATGAATAAATAGTACACATGAATAATGGTGATTTTAGCTCTTTAAACAAACACACCGAAAGATAAATAAGTACCTCAGTATTTCTTAGGAATGCATTTCATAATAATGATTTGTAAATTTGAAAAGCACTACTTTATCCAACAGATTATGCAGATATAATTTACTCCAGCAAAATTAATAGCCATTGTTCATGCCCACTATTTCAGCCTTCTTTTTGCATGCAGAGATAATGAAACAGCATAATTGCTAACAAAAACAAAAAAGGTTCATATCACCAAAAATGTTCTAGACTATGAAGAAATGGCAATTTTGATGTCCAGTAGACTAGAGTCTGTGCTGGTGGTACTCACCCATTACTGATGCAAACACAAGAAGAAATGAAAATACTTCATGTGTCTCATCATCTCAACATAAAACATAAAATGGATTTTTCCATTGCAGAGTACTGTACTGGAGAGATTGCTAGTAAGAGTGTAGACTTTCTGAACAACAGCAGAACAAGATAATATAACAATAAACAATAAAAAGTATGAACTAAAACTTTTCATTCTATAAGCTCTTTTAATCAAAAAGTATCAAAGAACTGCAAATAATAATACCTTATGCCTCTCAATACCTCTGTGTGGGAGGAAAAAGCTACATGATCCTCTGTCGGTAAGGACAGAAATATTCATTGTCTTAACTATGATTAATTCACTGTATTCAGTATATGATTTTTTACCCTTGACAGTGGAACAATGGCCTATTCATATAGCAAAAGAATAACCTCATTTGGAAAAAAAAGAAAATATAAACACTTTTTTAATAAATCTGAGGAAACTATTCACATGAACTCCAGATCTAGTATTACAGACTCAAAGGCTGTTAGGGTATTTATATTTGTATTTAAACTTTGGAGTATTCTGGGTCTTGAAGTTCATTTATCTCTAGCAGAGGCAGAGGCTTCTTATATATGCTTTCATAAAGTGTGAAAGATTTTACATCAGTGGTGAAACAGGAGTGATATATTTTTATTTTTTAGAAAAGGAACAGGTGGACAAAAATGTTACTTTTAAATATTTTACTCTTTCAAAGGTATAGAAATAAAACTGGGGTAAAAATATTGTGAACATTGAATGATAATATTATTCTGATTTTATGAAATCACAGAAAATAAATTAAGAATTTCCGTAAGAAGTCTTTCAAATGAGTGTCCAAGGCAGTTTGTTTTCTGGAACTCAGATAGGTTTTGAAGCTTAATATTCATCCTCTTTTCAGACTTCTGCCACTATCATTTTGTTTCCCGGTAAATTCATAATTGTTTTACCATCTGAAACCCAATACAACTTTAAAACTGAACTATTGTTCCAGGTAGTAATTTTAAAGAAGTCATTAAAAAAACAAAAACCAAAAAACCAAGAAAACCACACCACTTCTGTTACAGGAACAGAAAAAAGACACAATAATGAAATGGGAAGGCTTGTTTTCATCCCCTTTCTTCCACCGCATCCACTTCACCATGAATGAGAATCTTTTTTACAGAATCATATTTGAACTGCTAAAATACTGATCACTACATTTCACTAAAATAAGCAAAATTTTTAATTCCCTTCTGCCCCTCTAAAACTAATGGGGAAAACCAAAGAAACTCTCTGACATTTTGAAAGAAAATTATGTTGCAATTTGTTTAAACTTCATAGTCTGTTAAATCTTCCCTATTGTTCTGAGTATTCAAAGCAGGTGTAAATATTTATGTGCTGGGATGACTGTCCTATAACTTTTACTTAGGTTTAATAATAGTTTTTTCAACATAGTTTTTGTTGTGGCATTATTATTATTTAAAGAGCATTTTAAAGTAAATGTAATAAAGCTAACTATGAGAGACCAAGACATAGGTTAAATCTGCTCCATAAAAGAACAAGAAACACACTGGGAATTATGGAGTTTTTCCATATGCATTTTTGATAAGTTTTGCTTTTAACACTTTGCACATTAAAAACATTTATCTAGAAAGGCTTTGTAAGTTGCTTTCTTCTCTCTGATTTAGAACATGTACCTCAGATAGTACATGCACTCAGCTGCTCATATTATCATAGAATGAATCAATACCTATGTCAATGACATGCGAAGAGTTCTTTTGTCATATGACATATATATCTATGTACTTAAATGTAATGAAATTTTCTAGTAACACTCTGTTTTTAACTGTGAAGGGAAAATTGAAGGTATTAACATCTTTAACAACAGAACTCCTGGATATACTCTTCTGCTACCCTGAACTTGTCTGTAGGCACATTAGATATTATAAAATATGTGTCTGACATAACATCTCTTCAAATTAAAGACTTTTACTCAGTAGAGCTAATAAAACAGAGTATGGCTGAAAATTTCTTCATTAAAATCTTGCTGCTAGGTTTTACTTAAATTATGTCAAAACTCAGATTTTCCATAATGATTCCAAAAGCATGGCTATGCATAGAAATAGAACTGATTAATTAAAGATGAGTTTGAACTGACACCATGGTTGAATTGTAAAGATCAATATAATATTCCAAACAATTCTGTATTCTTTTTGAATCTTCAAACCTCAACTTCCAAATTAGTTGCAATGTTTGCTACAACCCCGATCGGAATTCTAAGTGGTGCTCCTTCCAGAGAATCCAGAAACTCAAACTAATTACTTAACATTTAAAAAGTTTTAACCTAAGCATACAGGAACAGATGCTGTGTTCATTTTGTTATGCCCTATTGTGCCTGTAAGAAACCATAGTTATGAAGATGCATAAGATGACTTCCATTTTCCAGATGATTAAGCCTGCCAGGGGCCACCAGACAAAACTTTTTATAGTTTCCTTTATTTCTGCATATATATGAGTTTATTTCATTTGAGGGGGGAGGAGGAATCATAGCAGGAGTGTTACATTTCTTCTGTAAAAAACAACCCACTGGAATTCTTAGCAAAAGTCATCTTTATGTCAAGGACATGACATTTTAAGAACAGTTTTTTGTTCTGAAGCACAGGAAAGTTCAGATTAACTTGATATTAAAAACTAATCACCATTTCAAAATGGAATTGGTAGCATTGAAATGAGAGGTCAATTCCCTTCACACTATCCTCTAATCAGAAGTATTCCCTAGAATTTTGAAGATCATGACACTTGCCACTTTTAGCAGCATGAGTAATGTGAATTACTTGAAATATAAATGCAAACTGACCTGTTCAGTAGATCAGGAGAGCTTGTAACCTACAGCTAAACTGACAATGAGACAGGCTAGAGAACATTTAATAACGTTACAAACAGACATGGGTGGATCCAATTAACAATGGATTAAAACACAGAGATTTTCGCTTCAAAAAATTACTAGGAAACAGTATTATATGGTCACACAATTTTCAACTAAAGCAGAGTATATTTTAATAGGAGGAACCTTGAAAAAAAAAAAGTGTGTTTTCCTGGGGAAGAAAGTTCTATTTTATAAATGCTTTTAAAACATAACCTAGAAATCTTGCCTAAAAGTAAGGGCCTGCAGGCATAACCATTTCAGCTGAGTTGATTTAGCACCAGTGCAGTTATATCCCAGCTTTTGAGAAAGACATATGCTAGAAAACCAATCATCCAAAATTACCAGGCAATTAAAAGTATACTAGGATATGTTCTTACGGTTTAAGTCAAGAAAAAAAACCCTTACATAATGGACATGGGGGTAAGAGAAAAGATGAAGTCAAGGATCAATGAGCAGTCTAGGAACACTGCATAGGAACAGTCAAAGAGTTCTAATAATAAGAGGTTCTAAAGAACCTCTAATATTTGGAAAAACAATAACAATATCTTCAAAATAAGTAAAGAAGAACAGTCAAATCCTGTATCCCAAACCACAGAAATATAAATCAAATCTTGTTTGAAAATAGAAATCTGGCTAAGGATCTGTGTAAAACTTTCTCACATCTATTAAAATTGGAAAATTACAATCATTTCTAAATCAATAAGGCACGAATGCAAGATTGCACAGAGCTAGAAGAAGATTAATATCCAGCCTAAAAAATAAGAGAGGATGTTACAAGCATGTGATAATAATTTTAATATATATATTTGAAAAATGGCTAAATGCCAGGTTTTGTACCTCCTTTCTATGTGTGAATGAATGAAAGTTTAGCCCACTAGTCAGTTGTGTAGTATGAACTGGTAGTATGGACTAAATATTCAGAATGTAGGTCAGGGATACTTTGTCTTTGGAGGAGTAATATTGACAACATAACACAGAAAAATACTACTGTTCTCCACAATTTAACATCAACAAATACAGTATAGCTTTTATGTTTTACTACAAATAAAGGATCATCTTGTTTAAAATTTATGGTACACTGCATTACCAAGATACTTTTCCTAGCAGTCAGACTATACTTTCTCTTAACATACCTATTAGCATTGGCTTTCTTTCTGTTTTTCTGTTTGATTTTTTTAATCCTTTTCTGTTATCTTTAAGCTGATGATTAGCTTAAGAAGGTAAAAAGAACATTAGCAAAAAAAAACATTTGGTATATCAAAAATAGTGAAACCCTCAGGATTTTGTAGTAAAGTTAGTTACAATGATTTTGAAACTATCTCCCCAACCACAACAACAAAAACACCAAAAAACACAAACGCCCCACAGAAATAAAGATATTAAGAGTTATGGAATGAAAGTTATGAAGGAAATCAAAATACTTAAGATACATAAAATCTAGAAAAAAATATTTTTGGAGTCTGATAAGTAAAGAAGCTTACATAAAAATATATTTTTGCCTAAGGACAGTAAATCTATAGAACTATGAGAAAAGTTACTTACATTTTACAAAAAATTAATACTACTCTAAATGGCTTAAGTGTGAATTGTGGAATCCACCAAATGCCAATACTAAATAAAACTATCAACCAAATTTAAGGGGATTATGGAGGATGGTCCCTGAATACCTCAGGAAGACCCTCAGCTCCTTATTGCACTAACAAACTTGGGAAAGGACAACAAAAGCCCTTTAGTGATTTCCATAATTGTCTGTTGACTATTACTGCCTACTGATAAACAGAGGTTTCAGGACTAGGATTATCTTTAAACTATTATAGTAAATTGATTCTTTAGTGCTTATATTGTCTAAAGTATACTAGCAGACCATTTTTTAATAATCTTTATTCTATGAGACAAAGTTAACTGGTTTTGATTAGTTTTACTGGATACCCAATTTGAAATTTGGACTGTATTCTTTCCAATTTAATACATATTTATAGATATAATCAGTAATTTTCAGTAGTTTTACCTTCCCCCCCCCCCCCTTTTTTCTTGCAGTGAACTAATGGGTGGGGGTTTTTTTAGGTAGATCAACATTTTAACTTCCTTAACTCCGTAAGGACTGGAGGAATCTGAATTAAATGATCTAGGATTTGCCTCACTTCTCCATTTATGTACCCATTGCAATACAAAGTTGCAAAATGAAATGCATTTGTCTTCCAATCTTTACTACACAAGAAATCAGAAATAAAGGCAAATATAAATTGGAAAATTTAGTTTATTACCTAGATAATTTAATTTCATATTGAGAGAAATCATCCTGAACTTCCTATCCAGAAGATCCATCTAAACATCAGAAGGAATTCATCTTGATGGAGGTTTTTCAGGTAATTTCAGTTTACACATTCAAATTTAGGAGCAAAATAATTACCTTTAAGAGTTATGCACTGTTGACAACTAGCAGAACAAACTATCATGCAGCAAAGTAAATATAACGATTTATTATAGCCTGGATTTAGCTTAAAATAGCAATTATTTCTGAAACTGTGATGTGAGAGTTTCAGCTTTATTAGAATTATAAATGTTTCAGATGCTGAAAAACGTGATAGTGTGATCTGTTCACACAAATACCCTACCATGAGAACCTGAGGCTGAGGAAAAGAACATGCAGCCTCAACAGTGATTTTTCACTGAAGGTGATGGTACTACAATTGAATGAACTACACCAATAAACACCTGTTCTTCACATTTGCACATCCCACACAGAGTCAGCTCAAACGTTTCATTCTTCAGACTGGGAAGGGATATTTTGGATGCCACAGACTGAAGTGTCACACTCAAAGCTGAGCAGACAGCTTTCTTCAGCGTTTCCCTAAATGTTTCCTGTGCCATCCCACTGTATCCAGGTTGCCTGATTAATTTTAAAGAAGTCTGAACACCTTCTCCAAGAGACCTGGGTGAAGTGACTAATGAGGATCATGTATGCTTTTCCTTCTCTCTTTCATCTCCCTAGAGAAGAAGTGTGGCTGTCAAGACATCTCCCAAGTGGATGAGTTGGGGTTTTTTCTGTTGCATTTTAAACATGCACACTACTATTGTTGTGTACTAAATATTATGTAATACTGTATAATTATGACACACAACAAAACCAAAACATCAGATTAGAAAGCCACACATCTTATCCTAGCCTACTTAATTTGTCAAAGGAAGTACCAGCACCACAGACTGCAGTCTTTCCTTAGTACAGGGACCTCCTGTTAGAAGCAGTTGGCAACAGGGAAGGTAAATGAACCCATTTTATAACCTTAATAAGCAGCACAAACAAAATAATAAAAAAAAAATATTGACTTAAATGTTAAACATGGATTATAAAAGAAAAAAAATTGTTACTATTTTAGTCTTTGGTTAAAAAATTTGGAGTTGTCAGTGACTACTTACAATGATCTTTATATTATCCAGTTGTGTATTCATCGATTCAGAGCTGACCAAAGTGTAAATTAATTGCATAAGGACAGTCATACCTGCTCTAAAAGATAGAGACATAGAAAAATAACAGTAAAAAATTAAATAAATAAAGACAAGGCCAAAAGTCAAACTGCTAAAAATAAACATATTGAATGCACAAATATAAACAAGAAATTTGCATAATTCATTGTGAGACAAAATATGAAAGGATTAAGGCACCAAAAGCATTAAATGGATTTTGGTACCAGTAAGCTATATTTCAGGGCTAACCAAAATGCAGACAATTAGCAGCAGGATTTAAAACTCCCAGTCAGAGGAAATGTTCCATGGCTCTGAAGAGATAAATAGTTGAATCAGGTTACTTATTACTGCTGATTTACACAGATGACCTAGACAGAAAGACCAGCTACAAAGCTGTTAAGTTTGTTCATGGAAGAATAAAGTAATCAGTGAGCTCAACTCTGAAAAAATTGGATTGCTAATACATAAGAGATGAATCTTGGGAATTTATGCTGTACAGTAAGTATTCCAGACAATATGAAATAACGGAAACACAAAAAAATCAAGCATTGTTGTAAATTAGGTACTGAGCTGTATGGACAGAATGGAGGTCCAAGTAGCTTAAGATTAAAAAAAAAAAAACAACAACTCACAAATAAATAAAGTTTTGCTTGCTATATTCATTTTCTGTATTTATTCTAGCAAGACAAATCTGAAACAATTTCACTACTCCTTTACTTCTATTAACTGAAGTAGTTCAAGATATGTAAGTAAGATGATAACCTGAACTTTCTCAGAACTACATTGTTTGGGGTCAGTTTTGCCTCCCAATTCTATAACATAGCCAAAGCACTAAAGCAAATTTACCATTTAATGACATTTTCTGGAAGGCACTCAGATATTATAACAAATGCTAGCACCTTTGATTCATACTCAGGAGCTCAAATAGGTAGAGCAATTATAGGGCACATACCACATTGAAATTTGTAAGTAGTTTAAGTGCATGAAAAATGAGAGTGAAAAGCAATTTTGCTTTTGATGCATTAAAAAGTCAAGGAAAAGTATTTTTCCATTAGTGGAAAAAAAGGTGTAGGTAAAAAAAACACCCGAAATCTGATAGAACAAAAAGCTAACTACAGAGAAAAGTCTTGTGCAGCAGTTACATAAAAACTTTAATTCTCCCTTTCCTGAATAACGTGATCAATAAAAATGGAAGATCAACAAAAATAACTGCTTAAGAGTGTGAGCTGCAAATGAAACGCCTTTCATTTTCCTGAGAGGAGTCAAATTAATACCTTCAGCTGATCAGAAGCAAAAAGACAGTGGAAAACTACCTTTTGATGCCTCTTATTCTGATGAAAATACAGCTCAGTCAGATCATCAAATATGTAATCGGCAGGAAACATTAATATTTACTGATGCAGACTCTCAGATACATTGGCAAACTGAAATCATCTGACATTTAGACACCATGATACTATTTGAAACCTAAGAGAAATGAGATTATAAAGTATATTGTACCTATTCACCTTAACAGGTTTTTTTATACCTGAATCATGACAGTTAAAGTTATAAAGGAAATATATCTGTACACTAAACTTGGGTATGTTAAAGAACTCTTAATAACAGCTGTTTATGTACATAGCCTGCAGTAGTTTTGCAAAGAGGAGAGGAGAGGAGAGAGAACAGTAGAACTGTATTCTTGAGGCTCTTTTACATTATTCTGATAATCTGGACTATTAGACTTTTAAAACATATAGTAACAATCTTGTTCTTAGTTTAATATGAATTATTCTCTTTTGTCCAGAACAAGATTTTAAGTGTAATTCAGCTATTACAAAAAATAAGTTCCCACTAGTCCTTTAGCTTTACTTTGATACCATTCTTTAGATCAAAATTAATGTCTTAATATCCTACAAAAGAGGATGAAAAATAGAAGAAAAAAGAAAAATGTGTCTATAGTATGTACAAAGTTTGAATTCTCTTACAAACTACCAATGAAGAAAAAATCACATAGAAATTAGGTGAGAAAGAACTAATCCTGAGTTCACTTAATTCTGATTCAGGTTCTCACCAGGACAGCCTAGCAACTTCTTGGATTGCCTTGTTTTCTCCTTCCCAGTAGTTTCTGAACAGCCAAAGACCCCTACAAGGAAGAGTGCTTGCAGATGGGAGGCTTTGGTGATTGTTGATAATATGCCTCATTCATCCCTCTCGGTCTGGGGGGCAGGCTGCAGCAGACCCCTACCCAACATCCCTCAGGTTACTCTTCCCTGTTACCTTGACCTTGAGACTCATAACTGGCACAGCCCTGGTTATGACCTCTGTAGGAGCACATGACACAAAAAAGTCACTGAACAAAGCATCTGCCTGATATTTGCTGCACTTACAAATCAAATTCAGTTTTCAGCTAATTGAATAATTTTATGAAGGAAAAAAGGCCGACACAGCAACAGTCATACAGAGTAGGAGTATAAAATCCTTAGAAATGCAAGAAGAAAACTACAGAATTTTCTGTAACTTGCTGTAAAGCAAAGACAAACATGAAATTTGTACTGAATATTTCCAGGGGAGTAAAAAATTTAAAAAAAAAAAGAACTCATAAAAAACAACAAAAAAGCCCCTCAGATCTCTTAAGGACATCAGGAAGAACACCTACCCTGTCTGGAATGGCAGGATTTTTTAATGAGATACATCTCACTGGGTTAGCTGTTTCAGAAGCACCTAGGAAAAATGTACAAGTGCTGGCATTGCTTTATCTGAAGTCCAATAGGGAAAAAAATTGTAGCGTGTGTCTCTCTTCAGTAACTAATGAATATATAAATTGCTGAGCACACAAGTAAACACTCTGGGGAAAGCCCTTCTCTCCACATTGAATATTGTCTTAAATTGGAAGTGCCTTGGTGTAGGATTAATTTTTTTAACAGATTAATGTATTTCGCTATTTAAAACACCGTTTGCATGCAGTTTACTAGTAATAAAGCTTTTGACTTTCTTTGCAAAACACTTGGAAATCTGTTAATGAAAAACACTATAGGAAAGCCAGATACTATTATCACTACTATTATACATGAAATTTAAATGACAGGAGTTTACATTTTTGCAGGGACTTCTACTCCATCTCTACAGAGATTTATTAGGAGAGAGGAGAAGGGAAAGGGAAATAAGCCACTAACTCCTGGTGGCTCTTTCCACACTAGTTAAGAAACTAAGGGCTCTCTTAGGGAATTATTCAGCTGCATATATGATTAATCAATAAGGTAAAAGTATGTAAATTAAGTAAGCATTATGGTTTTCAAGTCACTTGTAATTAGTTCATATGAACTTCTGACCTACTTCTATCCTAGCCATTCTGGAAAATATCTAAAGAGCATTAGAAATACCAACTTGACTAACAAACTTATTTCTGTGAAAGAATAGATGTGTCTTCTAATGCTTGAGATGAGATTCTTATTGCATTTGTCTGGGAAGTGCTAACAATGTGTTTGATTCAATTAGTGTCAATAAGCCCCTACTGTTATAAGATTTAGGTTGTAAAACTGGTATAAACAATGATGGAATGGTCTGCAATCAACCAAAGTGAAAGACAATGAGAAGTACAGTAATTTTCTCTATTCAGAAATCTAATAGTGGGGAAAAGAGTATAGCAAGGTATTAGAGAGGTCCCTGAGATAGGAAATAGCTGATGGGTAACATGAATTTAGTCAATCCTGTGGCCAAGGCAATTTAATGTTGCCGAGTGTTAGTAACAAGCTTCAGGGTTTAAAAACAATAATTAACCATACTGTGTCTCAGACTTTACCAAGCTTTGTCTGGATCTGGAATATGTTTTAGCTTAATTATACATGTATTTCCAAAGCATTTAAGAAAATTCTGCTGTGGTGTCAACTTGCTTTATGATGAGATGACTACTGCCTAGTTAATAGTCGACTACAACCTAGATAGATGTTATGACAGAATGGTCAGGCCTATTGCTTGTGCTGTGATTTTGAGATTTTTAAAGGCATATTATTATATAACTTGCTGCTACCTTAAGTTTTACTTATTTCTTTTGCAATTGCATATTTCTTATATGAACTATCTACATCAAATTACAGTCCTCAGACATTTAGATGTAATTATTTTTTTTTTCCTAAAGAATGTTCCATTTTGAGACAAAGACCTTTCTTCTGTCTGAGCAGATTACCTTCCTCAGCCCAATGCTCCAGTATAACATGTAAATCAGACTCATTTTGGAAACATAACTGGAAATTCTATGTTAACTATTACTTGTTTTTCACACAATTTCCAAGTCTTTGAGTTTACTTTGTTCTTGATTTTATTTTCATCAGATTTATTTATGGTGTTTGATCATTCTTTAGCTATGAGAAAGCTGTGGTAAGGCTGGAGCCAAAGCCAGATATGTAGTTGAAATATACTCCAAACCGTTTCCATCTGTATGATTTCTTCAATGTGTGATTCCACTGTACTACATATCTTGGCATGCTCATCAATCTGCCCCTGTTTGATGTTAACATTCCCTTGGGAAAAGGAAAATATCATTATGGAAATTGCCTGAGTGAGCTATTCTGTCTCAGTGTTTTCACAAACAGTCAATCTGGGAGTACTAACACTAGGAATCAGAACAGAATCCTTTTTTAAGAGTAAAAAAAAAAAAGTCTGAGATGCAATGACATGATTAGGTCAAGTAAGCAGGAATGTGGAGTGCATTTTAAAATAACGTAGCATACTTTCCTGGCGCATTATCTTAGTTATTTAGTATCATTAGATTTCTCAGAGTTGCAAGTGATCACAATCACAGAGTTAATTTGATGTAGTAGCTGCTCTAAACGGTTCATATATTCCATTCAACTATTTATAACCATTTTGCCTATTTGAAAGAACCTTCTAAAAGTTGAAAAGTCAAGGTAAAAAAAAAATTAATCTGAAAATCAAAATTGCCTTTATAACCTTATTTCTAAGCCCTTTTAAGTGTGTTTTCTGATGTTGCCATATTTTTCTTTACTTTCTTGCTTCATTTGGTGCAAAAATAAACATTGTTTCCTTGCACCAAATAGTTAATATTTTATATTTTGCTTTTGGTTTAACATTGTTGGTTGCACTATAGCCTTAGAGTCTATTTACTGGACATTATTTAAATACTTTTCTGATTACAGATTATCAATTATCTCCCAGGCTGTTCTGGACTATTCTAAGAAGTACAGTATCTGCATTTTTTAAAATACATTTGGGAGGTGAGGGAGCAGTATAATTTCATTTCATAGCTGGAGAGCCAAAATAGAGGAAGATTAAGATTGAAAAACTTTCACATTTTAGGCAGGAGGCAGCTGGAACCTCTTATGCCTAAGTAATTTTCATTATGTAGCACTTAATATGTTCAAGGCGTATGTGCCTTTGTTTTTAATTGCTGTTGTGAATATACAGCATCTTCAGCAATTTGTTTTGAAGGTTCTCACATTTGACAACTGTTAAAAATGAGTGACCATTTTCAAAGAGTTTTGTACTTGCTTCATATCTCATGAAGTCTCAAGCAAATCAAATGAGAGTTTGTTCCAATTAGCTTTTAGAATACTAAATCAGTAGAGTATCCTACTACCTGATGAGAAGACTAGTCACCACATACTTCCCAGATTCTGAAGCAAGTAGAGTAGCAATGACAGCCTTCATCACTACACAGTCTTTCTTGCTGTTGTCTACACCTGTCCTATGCAATGAGGCAAATTCAAAAATATTATTCCACTTGTAAATAGCAATTGCATCATCGTACTAATATTCAAGGCAGCATATAATCTGACATTTCTCAAAGTTTGCCTTTGTGGTATGTTATTACATATTTTAACGTGTTTTCTAACTTTAGATTTTTTTTTTTTTTTAACAATAAGAGTTTTGTAAAGACACCTGTTTGTTACAACAATTGTTGCCAAGTGAACAGGTTAACAACAGTAACATATCTACTATGTGAATAGCATTTAAGCTTTTTACCACTCTGTTTCTGACCTATCACTGATAGAAGTCACAAAATTAAAAAAAAACTTCTAGTGGGTGAGAGATGAACAGAATCTCCTGCATATTCCCCTACTAAAAATCAGGATCAGTTCTCAAATTTGCTTAATCTAATTCCAATTCTTGTTTTATTTTCATTCTCTCACCTTCAAAACCTATTCCAAATTTCCTTGAGCAATGACTATATCTATGTTCAAATTCAAAATCTTTCTGTTTTCACCTTGCCTCACCCTTTAAGCCCAACACCATTATTCCTACCAAATCTCTTCAACTCATGCCCAAGAAGTAGATAATTAAGTACATTTTCCTTGTTTTATATCCTTTTCTAGACTGCTTTACCTCTGTCTTCATTTACTGTTTTTATGAAGGTTAACCTTCTATTTTGCCTGGCTCTGCATCATCTTCTAGTTAGTCATCATTGTCCAGCACAATTTCCCATAATTTCAAAAATACCTTTTTACAATGTTACATATTTAACCCCAGCCCGAATACTTAAATCCATCCTCTACCTAAATTAATCCCACTCTATCATGCTTATTTCTCCAAGTCCCTCCATGTACACTTCAGTTCTCATGTTTTTCTAACAAGCTTTCCCCACATTGCTGAAGGGCATCCAGTCCCCAATTCTGCAATCTTTGCAGCTACTACTTGACATTCACAGTACCAGTGCTCATCTTCCCTATTCTTCTTATAGGCCTCATAACCTGTCTTAATCCCTCTAGAAAATCCTAGAAAAATGTGTAGAATTCTTTGTAGAGTAGATAAAACTGTCATATGGAATAAGACAGCTGTCATGAACGAGAGGCTGAATTTATTTGACTAAAGGGAAAACCTACGTGATCTTTTTGTTTCTTTGTTTCTAAATAATAGTAAACAAATTAAAAAATATTAGACATTCAAAATATTAATTAATTCAACTCAAATTCAGGTAATAAAAAGTAATTGGATTTTTATTTTTATACATTTTGTTTACCAATTTATATCCAAAATTCCCTTTTTTTAGCATTTTAAAAATCTTTCTAATGCTTTTTTTAGTTTTTTTAGAATTACCTCTTTTAAAAGATTTTTAATTCAGATAAAATAAATTTAAAATATATGGCATATTTCATTAGTTCAAGCCAAATATTTTTTTTTTATGTTTGTCTTACAAAAAAGGCTGAAAAATTCTAAGTGTTCAAATTAAATCCAATTTTTATATCATTATTTTACTGGTGACCAAAAAGATAAAAGTATTACTTCTCTCCTGTACCTGGTAAGACTTTTTTGAATGTGCAAGACAAAATTTAGAAGTTCAAAGAGGAAAAGCAATATAATGGTATGTTAAATGACCAACTGAAAGACTTGGGTGATTAGCACAGACTAAGCTAACATTACTCATTTCTTGTATTAGTGTCCAGCTCAGTCAGGGCAAAGAACAGCCTTGAAACATAAAAAGGTGATTACATACAAAAAAGAATGAAGTTGAATTGAATGGTCATCTTCAGAAAAAAATTATGCCAAAACTTCTCATTTTAATCTATAGCCTTAGTAAGCTGTGGTGAGCTGTGTCCATTTCTGAAAAGATCAATCTCTGTATCAGAAAAAAAAGTTACACACACACACACACAGGATACAGAAGCTTAGATATATTTATGTAAACTTACATGAATATTTAAAACACAGTGACTTGATGGAGAGAATTTTAAAAACCAAATTATGTAAAAATTTATATACTCATCTATCAGAATTGAGCTGCATGTGGTATCAGTAACATAACATTTACTAAACATAAACATTTACCAAACTGATATTCTTGAAAGCAAATATCAGTCACAACACTTCTATCTGATCCAGTAAAACACACATTGTAAATTCTATGTATATTCATTAACTTAAATATTTTTGTTTTTCACTAGATCACAGCTGAACGTTATTTTTGCATTTTATCTGCATTGTGTTCAACAGAAATATAATGCTAAAAATACATAATATTCCATTTATAAATAGAAAACATCAAGAAAAAATTAATTTCACAACTCCTTGGAGTTGCAGAGAGCCGTGTTAAGAAGAATGTAACTATTTTGATACATTCAAAAGAGATTATATACGTGACATACCAGCAAACTGATATGAAGGTCCAGCTGCCCAGTGTTTTGTAGAAGCAGAAAGTGAATTCAACAATTTTGTTATAATAACACAAAAAGAAGCTAAATATCAAAGATACTTTTAAAATGCATTATAGGAAAAAATTTTGTTATAATGACAAAGTCCACACTTAGTCACTACTTCAGAAAGAAACTAGGTAAGCAACAGTATATGCCTGGGAGCACTGAAGAAACAGGAACAGATGATGGACTTTTATTAAGTTCAGAAAATATATCTTTTTCTACCAATGTATTTTTATTTTTATTGCTTCTTTTTTTTTTCTCCCTAACATAGTTTATGCTAGTACCAGCTGTCAGACCTTGCAAGCACTTGAAAATGTACAATACAGAATAACCTGAGCTAGAATTTTTCTTAAAGTTTCATTTATAACAAAGCTCAGAAAAGATGCAGAAAGAAAGGAAGATCCATTATTTAACAGATAGTTTATGGTACAATTTACGCAGTAAAACTCCAAGATGGAAAATGATACGAAATATGAAAATTATATAGCATCTTTAATACAGCTTTCTGCAATAACTAACTATTTGTTTCACTTTATTCTCCCCAGCTGGAGTAGAATACATTCCACTAGTAATATAAATACTAAAGTATGAACCGAAGAAGATATTACAACTGAAAGGTTTGTTGTAAATTCTAATAAGTTTATGTTAATAAACAAAATTGTATGAAATTGTGTATTGATATTTTAATGTGAAAATTAAAAAGAAACTTACTAATATGACAAGACTTTTACATCTGCTATTTTACTTTTCCCTGTCGACGATTCTGCTGTTGTTATAGTCATCTCTCAACTCCTGATTGTGTAATAACTCCCTGTTACTATGTGTTTTAGACTGTCAAGGCATCCTTAAGGTTAAAATACCAATTTGTCCCATATTTCCATTTTCAGTTTAGCTGGGATCGTGCTTCTTTACTCAATCAACAGAAATAATTATTGAATTTGGTAGAAAGCTTACAGTAAAATTTCAGTTTTCAATAAACAACAATTTGGAGTGGGCTTCCATCTATACCCAAGAAGTTTGTTGGCACTTCATTCATCACTTCAGCATCTCTAGATTCAGAGTGGTCCCTCATTTATTCATGCAATAGTATATTGCTCTGCTGATTTCCAGAGTATTTAACTCTCTATATCCTATACATCTCAGATTACCCTCTGTTGCATTGTTTTATTTGTAATGTCTCATGTTACTATCAGTTTATTACATCTTGGAATTGGTATGCACTCAGAAAAGCAAACACTGGTGACGATGTTGTTTGTTATTAGCAAAGGAAATATGACATATTTTCAGTTACTGTAACTGTTGCTAACAGTTGGTAACGGCTGGCAAATATTGACTTTCCAATGGCAGCAGACATGGTACTTACTCCATGGAGTGAAACATAGTGAGCATGGAAAAACAACAGTACTTGTTCATTGTGGTTACACATCATTAAAAAATGACAGATAATTTATCCCCCAGCCAATATTAATTTCTTCCATGTAGCTCAAACTGTGATTTCTGGAACCAGAAATCCTATGACTCTGTAATGTCACACTGAGTTGCTAAATGTATGGCTATGAAAAGAGCATTGATTTTTTTCCAAGGGTGAGCTTAAAGGTTTAACAGCAGTACTGTATGCACCATGTCACGTCAGCCTTTTTGGTTCATTTGTGGTGATTTTTGTGCTCAAGGCAAAGAAATATTTATTAGAACCCACAAGAGGGTCCTATGGAAACAATCAAGGAAGGCCTTTAATGAGCTCTGTGCACAATTTTCATTGCAAGATATGGCAGAGAGTCTCTGTAGACATAGTAAGCAAGAATTTTGTATATATAAAGAAAACTGGGAGTCTTTTGGCCTTCAGGAGAGCATTCCTTTAAGACAGTGGTAGAAGTATATTTTGTCTTTTTCTTTCCTTGTCTGAGTAATTATGAATGGGTGAATGTCCAAGAAATAGTGATCGTAACTTTTTTAAACAATTGATTAATGAAGTTAATTATGTTACCGTAATCCTTTGCAAATACTTTCCCGCCCCCCCCCCCCCTCCCCCCGCCCCCCAAAGAACGGTTTGCCATTGACTGAAGGATATGAGTTTTGCAGTATTTGCTGGATGTTGGTGTCTTTTCTCTTCTTTAGTAACAAATTTTAGATTTAACAAAAAAAGGAATATAAGTGTATGGATGAATCCTCATGCACACAGAATCTCATTTCTAGCTGTCAGCATTTTTTAAAAGAGACCTAACAGTACTTTGAGAAAAACAGAAAAAAAGCCGTAGAGAAGAAAGCAAGCTATAGCTACCAGCCATGTTTTTCTTCCTAGGGTCTCTCAGGGGTTAAATCTCCTTAGACAGAGGGATCATTTATTAATGTAGCATTTCAGATTTGGTCTAAATGGAAGAATATAAAGACACATGAATTAATTCAATTATTGAAAACAGTAAAACTATCCTGGCAGAGCACCTGTGTGGTTTATTATGCTTGTGAATGAGCATGGAATAGATGGAGCTATACTGATACATTCCTAATAATACTAGTCCCAGAATTCATACAAAAAAATTTAAAAAACCCCACAATGAACACCTGCTTTAAATGTCACCACAGCATCTCTTTGGGAAAATAGTTGTGAGAAAATACAGATAATCACTCAACATTCACAGAAAGACTACCTTAAAAGGATGAGTTTCTAAGACGAGTCAGGGTCAGCCAAGAAGTGGCTACCACATATCCTCATGCAAACAGATAGCCCAGCAGGAGAGTATTTTAACAAAATAAGATATTTTCAGCTTCTTTGAAGTCTCTTTATTGGCAGAGAAGAATGAAACCAAGAAAAAGGAAGCAATACAACTTAGCTAAGAAGGCAACATGTTTAGAATAACCACAAGTAATGTTAAAATAGTTTAGTATTTTAAAGCTTCAGATGGGTTCAGGTTCTTAAAGATTTTTTGAACCATCAATGAACTAATGAACTGACTCAAAGCATCATATTTTGAATTTTTTAATGAACTTAGCTTTTTCAGATCCCCTCTAATAGACATCTTGGCTGTGTTGCTTTTTGTATATCATAAATGTTATTAGAGTAGTTTAATCAATTTTATGCCAAAACTTATTTAGGCTTTACGAATGCCTTCAACTGGAGTATTGAATGTTGTTTGTTCTCTCAGAACCTGGGTACAAAGGGTTAGAATGACAGCATACAATCTCATACTTACAGCTCAGTCTTTTAATCAGCTGTATTTCAGAGCTGTAAGAGTAAAATAAAATTTTCTGCTGTTCTAAAACATCACAAATGCATATGAAGATAATTACTTCCATAGCTAATAGACTGTTTTAGTAACTTCTGTGTGGAGTGTTTTCTTGTTAACTTACCCAGCATAGTCCTGTCAAAGTTTAATGCTTCAGATGCAACATATAATTTTAATCTAACACAGCACTGCTAATACTTCAAACATTATACACGCGCTGAGACAGAAATTTGTAGTTTGTATAATGAGCCATCTAAAGTGACTTGGATCTCTGAAATTATTTGGAGATTTAAGGTAAAAGTGGTTTTTTAATGTTTTGGAATTTTTTTCCCCCCTAATTAAGCACAGGTGAGCCAGTTCAGCAATATCCACCTTGACTGAGGAAGATGCATGGTTACCCAACCAGTAATCAGTGTTAAAATAGATGGTTATGAGATATGGCTTTCTGTCCTCTATGATTTGTAAAACAACCATTTTATTAGGTGTTAATCTCTACCTCCAACATGATGACCTCTGATCATGACGTTGACTTGCCATAAAAGCATAGAATCTGGTCACCGAAAGCAATCAGTTGCATCATTCTGAATCTGAATATTCAGGTCCAAATCTTATTCTTTTACAGGAATTCTCTGCCTTTACAGACAAGCTATAACCTGGCTTTTCTTTACCCCTTACAGGACTGTACCTACAGAAATAAAGCTGGGCTAACAAGCATACTATGTATCAAGAAAGTATTTAACAACCTAAGTACTTATACCTCACTAGAGCATCAGTTTGTTGTCCCATACTCGTATCTTACAGATGGTTAGACAAACTATAATGGACGTTTTTCTCATACTAGATACAAAATAAGAATTTTGATAGAACCATAAATTCCCTCCCCATTGGCTGTTATCTTTCCCTTTTTTGCCTTGCAGCTGATTATGCAGATATAAGGAGAGAATGCAGCATGATGTCTACAGTGTCCTAGAGTAGCATCCCTGACAGCTGTTAGTTTTCTCTTCCTTTGAGGTGCAGTCTCTTGTATTGATTGATGTACAGACAAGCACGTCAAAATCTAACACATACATGGGCTAGATTCATTATGTTTTCCACCTTTTGCGTCTTGTCAGTTTGATCTGTACTGGAGGGACCATACAAGTCACTTATTATTCTTGTTGCCAAAGGGCATCTTTGCTGTTCATTTGCTCAGCCTTGCAGAGATAAATGCAGCTTGCTACTATTAATGAAATAGCTGTTTTCTGGACATAATGTGTAGAAAGAAATTTAAGCTACATCACTGTGTGCTCATGGATATGTATGGGTAATAATATTGATGAAATACACATGACGTTTCTTCTCAGACAACTGACATTATCAGTATGGTAAAGATTATCTTTTCAGCCAGATTCCTCTGAATACATTTTGAAATCACTTACAGACAGACTCAAGAGGAAAAGCACACATTCTCCAATGGAGAATGAAACAAAATATTTCAAAATGTACTACAGTAATGTTTCTCAGCCTGTGCTCCATGGAAGCAGCATATGAAACCATCACAATGTATTTATTTATTTTTTTAAACATGTATTTGACCACATGTACCCTGTCATGTGGAAGGAAACAAATGGAATAGAAAAGGGTGATAACAGCTTACTGCTGTGAACTCACAAAACTCAGGCTTTTAAGTAAGGTGAAAATGAACACCATTGAAGCTACGCTGCATATGATGGCACAAATCCAGTGCTACATTTTTGGAGGTGGGGTGTTTTTTTTCTTTTTTTTCCAAAACAACTAGATGATTTTTGTGAATTTTAGTTTAAGTATTCCATGGGCTATAAAAAGACTGAGAAACATCACTTCAGTATTTAAGGTAATGCCTTGATTTAAATATTTCTTCTTCAACCTTCATATTTTATATTTCATGTAGTACAGTGATAAGTTGTTTTGAAGGGAAACATGCCATATTTAATTCAAGAAACATTGAAACACAAATTACTGAAATGCCTAACCACTCACCCTTTCTTCTTCGAAACAAATTTCATATAAAATCTCCATGGTATCAAAGGTACTTTCTTTTCTTTGCACTGATCCCTAATATAATCTGTACAATAACAGTTGAACAGAGAGGAAGTTCCTACACATTTTCGAGGAATCACTTGTGCCTCAAAAGAAGAATGATAGTAAAGCGTAACACTAATTTTAGTACATCTTCATTTTAATATCATCTTAAAAACACACACTTCAGAGAAGTTGATCTTGCAGTCTTCATGCAGACAAGTTTTCCACAAGAATTGTATTTAGAACTGAAATTTTCCAGTGAAACATGAATCAGAGGAGATATGTTGACCGTGACAAACTGTAGAATCATAGAATCATTTAGGTTGAAAGGAATATTTAAGACCATTGAGCCCAGCTCTTAACCTAACATTGCCAAGGCTACCACCAAACCATGTCCCTAAGCACCACATCTACATGTCTTTTAAATAGCTCCAGCGATGGTGACACAACCATTCCTTGTGCAGCCTGTCCCTGAGGGTTTATAGAGTGCTGTTCCACAAAAATAGATGATCAGAGTAAATGCTTTTGTGCTTGACTGGTACGCAATCCTAAGAATTAAAAGTCTTCTTTCCTGCAGAAGGGATGGTCCTTTTTCCAGAAATCCAGACTTATTCAAAGAAGTTCATTGACAAAAGCTTAAGGATAACACTTTGTATGTTTAAATCACCAGTTGTGAAATCCTGTTCCTTTGAAGCAAGAATGTGATGTAACTGGAACATCCAGCTCACATCAAAACTGAAATTTGCAAATGCATGGGAGGGTCTAGTAAAGAGGTGAATTCAACACTTTCCTTAGAGAAATTCTAATTTTGCAAGTTCAAGTCTTTTACTTTGTTAGGCATTTATATACACTATTTTAAAACATAACTTACTTTTTTGACCAAGAAGGATTTTATAAATTCTTTTTATGACTTCGACACTTATTTCATTAATGTTATTTAAATGCAAATTTTATATGTGCAGTATGATTATTAAAGCTTGGTTTTCTTCCAAGTTATCCCACCGGGCTATAACGTATGCTTTAAGACCAGTCTACATTTAGACGGTTCTGGGATATGTATAATCACACTGAATAATTCCAATTCTGTTTGTTTCCTTGGAGGTTTCTCAAATACTTTGATGCATTCTACTTCTCTGTCTTTCCCTTCCTCATCAAAGTCACAATGAATTCCCGTTAGAGCCATTATAAGAATATATCCTCAGGGTTATGATTTTTTCTTAGGCAGACTGAGTAAAACTCAGTTTCTGCTTCTCCTATACCACTATTATTCAGTGAGGATTTAGAAATGATAAGTTTCATTGGCTTAGATTCAAAGAGAATTTAGAAGCTAAAGCATCTCAATACCTAATTTTTAACTACTGGTCCCAAGGATGGAATCATAACATAAAGCTTCCTATATGATACATTAGAGAAGTTAGACTTCTTAAAATAGGATCCACAAAATGTGCATGCTAAAGAAGGATCTGTGTAAACTGCATTTAATTCCTTCTTCTCTTTTTTGAGAACATACAGTCTATGACTCTATTTTGTCATGCCCCAGCAGGACTGTTCTACCATCTCCCTTGCTCTGAATGCCAGGATGAACATATCAGATATGTATTGAAAATGTTTCCATTTTACATAGAGTAACAAATATCACTCAGCCAGGAGTAGTTTGCTAGGTTTTAATCTAGTGACAAGAGCCTTCAAGACAGGTGTGAGAAAGCCTGAAAGCTGTATTTTCCAAGGTTTACCTCAGCATTTCGTTCACTGACTTCCATTTGGCACACAGATGCTTTGGTTATGTTTATGCTGGTAAACAGAATGGAGAAGGACCAACATTGCTATGACTAATCTGTCATTCATCCCTCATACAGGAGACCTCATCCGTATTGCTTGGCAGGAATATCCTTAGCTCTCCTCAAAAACTTCGTTCTTTGCTCTTCTCCAGGCTACTTTGCACAGCCTGGGAAGGTGTTACTGTCATGAAACAAAACTTTCAGGGAGTATTTTAATATAGTTATCATGTACTCAACTCCATGACCTGGACACTTAGTTTACTACTATAAGTATGACCTTTATGGGCTAGGATGAAAATGCAATGCCTCCTGATTCGCAGGGGAAAGCATTACTATTACACAACTAGGAAGAAGTTACCTGTTATTTTCACCCTGTCTGGGCAAGTTTATTCCCCTAGATGTATGAACACATCCAACTAGGAGAAGGAGGAATATGCACATACCTTGTGCTCTGATGCCATGGTGGACCTGGGGTCTCCAGAAACCATCAGAGTCACACAACTAAATAATGAGTTACAAAATGGATTGTCTCTGGTTGTCTTGTAGCCTGAATAACTCTGGTTTGTAAGGCAGCTACTCACTTCAGGCACAGCCAGGGAAACAGAAGCATTAGATGGAAAAAAGTTATATTGACAGTATTCTAAACAGCTGCACAGTGCATACTCCATTTAGGGAACATACAAAACATATATGAAAAAAAGGAAACATAACACAAATACTGCTGAAGGCTGCTGGTCAAAAACTAAAATGCTATGTGCATTGTAAAAACCTTGACTTAACATTTACAAAAAAACCACTGTGATTAGAGTATAATGCTAATGGAAACATGTATGTAATTCGTATTTATGACCTTAGTGAGAACTGGTTCTATTAACTTGAGCACAGATGGTCAGATATTTTCCAGGGAAATATTTTCATTAAGAAACGTTTCACTGAGCCTGAATGCTTTGTTTGACTCATCTCAGGTTTAACTACATTTTGCCAAAGCAAAAGCACAGCCTCCAGTCCTGCCAGGCTGCTTCAGAGCAATCAATTTACTGCTGCCAAGCGTGGCAGGTCTGGAACAGTTTGACCAGGCTACTTCCAGAACAGGATACCTGAAAGTTTTGTTTATCAAAAGCTGGGGCAGGTTCACATAACTGATTTGTTCTCGGTCAGCCTATGTGATGGATCTGCCCTGGAACCACTGACCCTGGAAGCAGGTGGCTATGGTGTGCCCAGTTCTGGATTGAATTGTCTGGTAACCAACAATTTACCAAGATCCTGTGGCTTGAGAGCCTACACAGTGAGGCTGACGGTGTTACTAAAGCCCCAAGTCAGAAAGCCTGGCAGCCACAATGCAGCAGAGGTTGCAAGTTTTGTGCAACAAAACCAGGACCTAGAAGCCTTTATGGGCTTCTCCATTCTGTCTTTTAAGCTGACCTGCATGCTGAGGCATCCTGAAGACACATAGCACCAAAGCTGCTTGACAATGCTACTTGTCAATTCCTCTAGTCAATGTTATTAAGTGTCTTAGACTCAGATGCAGTACTTCAGAAATTCTTCTTTTATGGAAAGCTGTATGTATATATATGTTTATGTATATATATTTACATATGTGTGTGTGTATATACACACACAAACATATATACAAACACATGTGTATGTATACAAACCCACACATGTGTACTTGTAAAAAAATATATGTATGTGTGTTTTAATTTGATGCCAGGAATCATGTCACTTCCAGGGATGAAATAACAAGAAACCATTAAAAGGTTTCATCTTCACAGAATGTCACACTTAGGGAAGCACCTAATGCATGTAGTAAAAGCCTCCAGGTAGTTTGTCCTGTATGGCAATAGACAGAGTGCAATACAAAGAACTCCTTTATTTGTAGAAAAGTAATGATAAAAAAAAAAAAAAAAAAGAGCAGTCTAGAACAACAAACATTTGTTTTCATTGTTCTCAGCTGCGTAAGTTGGAGAGGCTCATTTTCTGTTTTTATAATAATTTTCATTGCTTTTTTTTCCCCCTCAGACTATTTCATTCTTGCAGTCAAATATGAAATCAAATTTTAAAAGATTAATTCTCTGGCTTTTTGGTAACTCATCTCTCCTCCTTGTCTTGCCAGGGTACTCTGTTTTTGAATATTTAATCAGAATGGATCCAACTGTCAACTGTAAAAGAGTTAAGGAAAACAGTCCAGCATTTCATGTCTTAGACTGTTAAGCCATAGTGTGACACTGTTTTACTGTGTTCAGCTTCAATGTCAACATGCGATGTCACCCAATAACAACACAAAAGTATTATAACTTTCAGATTTCTCAAGGTTTGCTTTCACATTTGGCATGAGATTTTTATCTGACCCATACAAACAGCTCCAGCTCAAAATGAGGAAATCAGTATGTTAGGATTCCAGGTATATTCACTACACTTTTTGCTGCTTTTATTCTTTTCTTTTTTTCCCAAAGATTTTTTTTTTTCCAAAAAAAACCCTCTTAAGAAGTGTGAGATTTTAGTCCTAAGAATTGAGTGGTTCTATTTTGAGTGTCCAACATAAGGTATCTGAAAATAGAACTTAAAAAATAAATAAATAAAAACCCCAAAAGCTACAGTACAATCAAACAAAAAAATGCCCTGCTGGCTGCTTACGTTCAATTGATGTTGTCTAAGGAGTCTTGAACTGAGAAATCTGAAATCATGTCTTTAAATCTGCATTTCTGAAGTGCTTTCAGGCTTTTTATTTCAAGATTTCTATTGCATTTGTGAAAAAATATATAGTTCTAGTTATTTACAAGTTTTACTGATGGATAATAGAAGATCGTAAAAAATGAAGTAACATCAGATAACTCAGCAAGTCAGTGGCAAGCTAAAGAAACTGAAACCCCTTTATTTGAACTGGGTATAAGATCACTCTTTGGGAAAGAGCAAAAAGGACGACAGCATCCTCAATGATCTCAAGGATTAGTCTCAAGAAAATGTTCAGTAATGTTAATATAAAAGGTAAAGTGCTGCAAGGAAAACAACACAGAAAAATAGAGAAGGTATCCTTCTGGGCTTGTGAGCTAGGGAAGAAAGGCTGCCAAAGTTTACCTACTAATGATAAAAATTCATTGGCTGAACTCACGTAAGACAACGGGATACCTTCTTGAAGAAATAGCTAGGGATGAACAAACCATCTTAACTGGTATGGAATTTCTTGCTTTAGATAGAGAGGACATAATGAAAATTATTTATTTCCCATTTTAAAATAATGATGGGGGAAAGTGGCAAGAAAAGGGTGATCTTCTCAAAAGTTTCCAAAGGTAGTTTACCTCTGCATTACAATCCTTTGCCTACTCTTTGATAAATCAGCTACTGACAATTTATGAAAAAAAGTGACTTCGTGACCCTAAACCGGTACTATCTGGGTGAAAAGTATCCACACTACTGAAAGTGCTTCAGACATGGGTGAAAGTAATCTGTAGGCTAATATAGTTGCTCATACATGCTGCTGCTATCCCATTTGTATGTCACAGTGTCATGTGCACCGAGACAGGATCATGAAAATACACAAATGGCTTAGATGATCTCATCTGGACTTGTGAAAGAAAAGCTCAGATAGGCCTGACCTGCAGTAACAGATTGCAAAATCCAAGAGACTGAGCCTACATGTCAACAGCTACATATAATTTTTAGCTCTAGATCTGAAGATGGAGCTGATAAATCTAAAATAAAGAGTTTCAGAAGGTTAATAGCTTTTATACTTTGCTCACTAAACTTTCCTTCCATTAATTGTTGCCTCAGTGGTGAAAATAATAGTTGGTTTTGATCTCATGTCAGCTCAGGAGACAGGTGCCAGCCAAACAACACAGAGGATTTCACTGTTTTCGCTTTAGGAAAACTGAAGGAAGATCACATGCTGAGCTGGAGAGCACGAAGATTGTTTGATAAGATTCCATTTAAGTGACCTGACAGCAAGGTTAGAAGTGAACTGGGAAAAAGTCACCCGGGTAATATCTGGGAAAGAAACAATCAGTTTGACATTTCCCAAGTTAAAGATCTCACATTATCAAAATGGACGTCAAGTGTTCCTGTTTAAAGGCAACAGAGCCAATATTGGGATCACTTTAACTCTTTCTTGGCTGAAGAAATTGTTTTCTTCCTATGGTGAACATGACAGGTGAAGAGTTTTGAAATTACACTAAATATTGTAATAAGTATTGCTGTAACTGTACAGTATCTTGCCTTGCTGTATTATGATATTCAAAGACTGATTTAAGTGTTAAGCTAACTCCATTTCTGATTTTTAAAATTTTAAATATTCTGTCATATCCTCATTAGCATCTCATTACTAAGCAGTTAGCTAGGGAAAAGGACAAAGAAGGAAAAAGAAAATGAGATGCAACACTATAGGGCCTAGTTTCACCTTGATGAGCAAGAGTAATTCGCTAGGGGTTACTGAAAGTCATACACATGCTTCAGAGGAATAATGCCCTCAAGGTGTTTTGAAATTATTAAAATGTTAAAGCAACGATATTGATTCTTTTATATAAAAGAGTAATTTATTAGTACCAGGTAGGAATACATGTAGGGAAAAATCTATACAGACAAGAGAAAAATAATTAAGCTGTTAAAGAATTGCTTCTTTTTTCAGTGATCGTGGGAGAGAGGAAATGTGAGAATAAAATAACACTGTAATTTGAAAGCTAAAATGGTTAAATGCATACATAAAATATTAACAGTACCTTCACTACTTTACAGGGACGTCTGAACATTCCTTTTTGGAGGGGAAGAAGGAGATGAGGTTTGAGAGAAACACCTGAGAAATGTCTGAATCCCAAACAAAATGCATATGTGATCTGACCAGGTATAAACTGAACCCTCTCGACGTGAAACAATACTGCATTAAGGGTTCAATCTCGAAAGGCGCAGCCTCCATTAACCATGTGTATGCCTCAGTGCTCTGCTGGAATAGAGACAGAACGCGCAGTGCTTGGCAGGATCAGCCCCAGGCTCCCATCGCACACACACACACATGCACACACATGCATGGACAAGTTATTTCCTCTACATTCATATTTTCATTGACTTGGTTTTGGATTATGAAGTTTTTTCTAGTTCACCGGTCACACACTGACTCAAATGCTAAAAATCCCATCAAAACCAGAAAAGCGTTGTCATCAAAATGGCTTCTGTACTGGAAAACACAAAGAAGCTCTGTTTCCTGCTCACCACCACCAGCTTAGCCTTGTAGAGAAACTGAAATCACCCTCATCAGCTTAAATTCATGCAAAGGATAAGTCCCTGAAGAGCAATCAGAAACATACCTTTGCACTCTGGTGGAGTGCATTTTCACTCACACATGCTGCCACCTGAATCCTGGACTGTCTGTACATGGGTGTTCTCAGCTCCAATTTACCAGTGAAAGAACTTTCAGAACTGACATTTATGGAGAAAATACTATGACCTGTTCTGACCTATGAAACATTCCTGAAAGAACCAGTATTTATGGGTGAATGCCCATCAGGTACACTCTGTTGAGCTGCAATGCCTTCTTAATATATATCTATTTCCTTTCTGAACTTTATCCTTCCTGAGCGGACACAGGAATGCCCTACAGTCTACTTAGGAGTTTTCTCCTGTTTGTTTTGTTAGTACACCATGGCCACAATGCATCTGTAGTAAATGCTACCTGTTTCATAGAATTTGTCTTGAAGACTTAAGTATCTGAGATCAACTGAAAGATTCTCAGAAAAAGCAGTGTGTGATGTAAGGATCGAATTATGCTTTATTTTTCTTAATCTGTGAAAACGTTAATGGTTATCACACCGAAGTGTTGATGGCACCGAAAGCAAAGACTGCTGAGACAGCTTTTTGTGTATCAAAAGTAACAAGCTGGCAGGACTGGATTCCCTCTGTGATCAGAAAGGAGGAGAATCTCTAGCTGCATCTGAAGTAGTAACATTTTGATGCCCAGTCGCATATCTGAACGTTACTTTTGCCAAAGCTGTGCAGTTAGTGCAGCTGCCTTTCCACAGAGAGATCTCTAGGGACTTTAAAGTATCAGTGTGCAAGAATAAGATGATAAAATTAAGCCAACATTTTTTATTAATTAAATTTTTAATTATACAAAAGGATCAACAATAACTATACCAATTACAGTGAACTGAGGAAAATACAAAAGCCAACAATGAAATCACTGTCATAATGTATAATATCTTATAACTTTTACGTTCTGTGATTTTAGACAATTCAAATAAAAACAATGCAAAGTGGGCAATAGGAATAGAAATAAGCCGCTGGGAACACAGAATAAATGTCTAGGTCAGACAGAGGAATGCCACTCTGAACAGGAAACCATCACAGCTGAACAACGATGTTACTACCTTGGGCATCATTTTGATAGGCCCAACAACAAAACTCCCCCTGCAGATTGAAATTCTGCATTCACCTTATTAGTCAAACAAATAAATACCATGTAATTTGGTGGTGGAACGCTTCCATACCTTCAAGGATAATCTTTTACGGACTGCCATGCTGTAAAATTTTATAAATTAGTTCTGGGTGCCACTGGAAGGGGTCCTTAGTTCTATCTCCCTGCTTAAAGGCAGAACCAATCATACTTATGCCAAATTAAGTCACGCTTTAAAACAAGTTTCATAAATGGGAAATACATGTTTGATCAGTCATTTTGATTTATTAATCATTTTGATACCAGCAAAAACCCAGCATTTTTGTGAATCAACAAAGAAACTCTTGGGATAGGCAAATAATTTTCTTCACTAATGTGACTAAAGAAGCCACTAATGTTGTCCACAGGAGTAATGCAATTGACTGTGTGTAAAATCACAATGGTGACAGTAGTGAAGTCTAGAAATAACTGCCTTGAAATAAGCTAATTTGGATGTCAGCTGCAGTCTAACAGCGTTTAATGTATGCTTTTTAACGTGATGAGCTCTGTGTTGTCAAGCCTGTATGGTTAGAAATAAACTTCAGCTCTGTAGTCTCTAGTTTTCACAGATGCTTCTGCAGCCACTTTACATTGCAATCAGAGTGCAGTGGGGCAGGCTGAGTGCAGTGAAAGGGCTTATGAGGAACCAGTACTGAAGTATGGTTTTCCTCACAGTCTGCAACATGTGTAGGAGGAGTCTGAATCCAGACTGGGTAACATGTTATTAAATAATTTATTTGCACCCATGAATAGCTACTTCAGTATGCAGATTCTTACAAAACACGTGAAAAAGAATTCTGCGAGTAGCCTGTTCCCAAGAAAGCACATGGCCTTAGGCTCCTGCCTGTCCTCCTCCTGCTTCAGTAAGGTTGAAATCTACTCTTCAAGTAAAGACAGTTCACAGATCCTTTTCTACTTCTTTCCCTGTGTGAGTGGACTGGAAACCAAAGCAAAAATAATCTCTGTCTTTCATGGCTTTCCTGTTTTATATAAAGTTTGTATTCATTATTAATGGTGGCTTAGAGAATATTTATATATTCTCTATTTTAGAAGGACTATATTTAGTGTCCATTATTTTTCCCATGCTGAATATGATGTGTAACAATGAAAGTCAAAATCACAAGGAAGGAATTATTTTATTTTATTAGGAAATCTAAAGGAGAGGTCCATTATATTTAGGCCATGTAGTTACTGTATTAATGAGAAGTGTAAGGTCATAAATATCATGTCATTAGTTTGAAAAGTTTAACATCAGCTCAGTGCTAGTTCTTGGCCTGAGTATCTTTTTTTCTATTTTTATTCTAAGGCATATTGACAATTTGTGGCATGCCACAATAAGCAAAGGTAAAAGTAAAAGAGCTGTCATTTGCAAAGCCTCTTGTTTTGAGAACAGGGAATTTAAACATCTTTTTTGGAAATTGAAAGGTGAACAGAATTTAGAGCCTTCAAAAAGACACAGTCTAAAATTATAATGGTTAGCACCAGGGAGTATGTTAGAGTATTACTCCTGCTATGCCAGTTGGCATGCAAGACTTCCACTTAGCAGTAAAGAATGTTGCTAATGTGCCTCAAGTGTTTCTAAATTCAAATTAAATACTTCCCCATTCTGCGTGTACATTGGGACCATTTTTTCATGGCTTGAATAGATCAAACTATGTTACTCTGGCTGCTATGCCTACCCTGGTGCACTGACAAGAATAACTAGAATAATTTTGGAGGGTTTTTTTGACTCAGGGTTTTTTGGCTTGGTAGTTTTACTTTATGAAATAACTTACCAGCTAAAAACATGTACATATTAATGGCAACAAGAATTACAAAGTCAGAACAGGTTAGCAACCATTCATGTCTAGAACACTCCACACTATACCAGTATGGGATACATCAGAGCTACAAGGAAAACCATCAAATGCATGTCACCTATACCATAAAATTTATTTTCTTTATCTGTTTAGTAATAATTTCAGATCCTTGTTTTGCCATTACAAATTTATTTTTTCTGCTTATTTATATCTCAGTTTTCTTGAAACTGAAAGTATTAATTTTCTCTATTTTGTGCTGGTTTAAAAGCTATGATTTGCAGAACATATTGAGAACATCCCACTCAGAGCTATTCCATTTGGCTACATAAAAAAAGAGACATCCAAAATGACTACTTATCTCTGAAAACCTATAAAATAAATCTCTAATATTTCCCTGAGTTTTCCTTAGCCATTTGCTTTTGAAATAGTTCATAACAATTCAAACCACATCACTCAATTCAATACACAAGCACTGGTCCTTCATCCAGCACCTAAACTGGACTGCTACAGCTTTGCTGTGAGAAGGTGTTAGCTTAGAAAAGGCCAGAAACCCTTACTGTGTCATTTTGTGGTTGAGTCATGACGAGAAAGAGCTTTCTTTGGTCCTCTCCCTCTTCTCTTTGGTGCATATAAAATGGCAGACTCTGGCAGTAAGACAGTAAATTCCCTTTATGTTTATGCAGTATGTAACATTTTGCCTTAACATGAATTAGCACAAACCCCATCCTTAAAAGCAGCATCTTCGTTCACCTCTGTCAGTGCTGCCTAGGACTTTTCAGCAGAGGGAGACACTGAAAAACTGATCATGCTTTATTTCTTTCCAGTTTGGCTTGAGGGTCAATGAAGATATTTTGTCTCATTTGACTAAATTGGAATTCCTTTCAAAAGCCCAAGTGCAGAAGGTTAACTCGTAATCAAAAGCTGAGATCACATTTTCTTTGTAAGACACAGTGGGTGGGGAGAAATATGAACCAAAACCAAAAACCTCAAAACCAAAGAGAAAGAATTGTGCATAAGTAAGGAAGAAATATAGAAGTGTGAAACAAATGCTACTGGACTGTACAGAAAATAACTCTAAAGAAAATAAAAGTACTTTAGAAGAGATAGAATTTATTTTAGGACTATCAATACTTCGGATTAGGCAATATTTTTTTTTTTTTTCTTCCTCTGACTGATATAATTGAGTTTTAATTTACCAGGTCAGTCTGAAATTTTGCAAGCTGATTGTCTGTTTGATACACAAATCTTTGGAAAGTTTCAGCAAAAGAGGTCCAATAGATTGACATGAAGAACTGGTGGTTATATTCTCAAAAGCTGTTTTCATTGTTTGTTTACTTAATATTTACTGTTCACGTATTCATTCAGAGGTGAAACTGTTCATGGGTAGCTGTGGTGTCAAACACTAAAAGTAAGATCTGGTACCATCATTGCTCTGCATACAAGTTCCCAAAGGGCACAGAAACACACAAGGAGTCTGCTGCAGCATCAGAAAATGTCTTGAAAATCTCTCCAAACTAGGAATTGAACATAGTAAAGTAAAAAGTGTGGGAATCATCACATGATGATAAGGAGAGAGATTAGCTAAAAGTGAGAGACCAAGAAACAAAGAGAAAAAATGATCCACATGTATCTCCATGTATATTTATGCTCTGCATATAAAGTGGCAGGAGACAGAGAAAGCATACATAATGTGACTGTTTAAGGAAATTCCACCCATAGGATAAAATCGAATGTTTGAGTCCTCAGTACGATAAAAAACTTTGCGAAACCAATGAAGAAAGTAGCTTTTTACAAGCCTCTACAAGGAAATTGTCTGCCTGTGCCATTCTCTACATCTTGTTTCACAGAGTCTGATAATCTACTAATATCGTCATTTGCTCACTCAGGATCAAGGGGCAAAGGTACCTGACTTTAAATGTCAGCATCATTTATCTGCATTTTCTACTGACTTCTATGGAATTAACATTTTCTGTTTACTTTGTCAAAACTGTAGGAAATCACACCTTCAGCACATCAGCATTATTAAAGTTAAAAAGTCAAGTTCTAAAGAGAAATTGCAAGATTAAACTTGTGCATGTAACCCTTATTTTCTACAATGTTATATATAGAATTGTAATTCTGTTCTTAAATGTGTGATCACATGATTACATGGTTGCATGTAATTGCATGAATGTTATTTTTCACAGTGATTTCTATCTCATTCTGTTCACAAAACTGGTATTGCTTAAATAGCAAGCATTTGTTTATATTTTGGTGCTTCTGGTTTTTTCAGTGGTTTGTTTATGATTTTGACGAATATTGTATATACAATTGTTTAGTTATTATGACTATTTTTTAAATTTTTCTCCTTGTCAGTAGACCATTTTACAACCACATCTTCATCATTGCTATATAACCACTTGTTCTAAAATTATCATTTCACTCCATTCTAGTTACCTTCTGTATAATTAGACAGTAGCTTCTGAGTTGGAGTGAAGCAGCATTTTGCAGTACTATAAAAAAAAAATCATACTTACAAGAGAGAACACAGAGTCACAGCTGGCTGAAAACATCCTCAAGAAAACTACAACTTTCCTCACCTATGCACCAGAAACCACACTGTATAGCATAAGACCCTAGGAATCTTCAGTGATTTTTTTGTTTGTTTGTTTTGGTAAATACGGAAATAAAATCTGTGGATTTGTTATTTATATTTTATTTCGTTAATTTTATTATTTAAAAGACATAACACCTACCACTAAAATAAAAAAAAAAAATAATTCTGTACTAATCCTGATACTCACTGATGCCACACTCTCTATAAAGACTAGAATTATCTTTCCAGTGCTGATTTTGGCTATTTTAGTTTTTTTTTTTACAGTAATTAGTTAGGCATTTGAACATGCAATGAGTAGAAAAAAGGAAATTTTTTTCATTGCCACATTACAAATAAATAAACCTTGTAGCCATTTATTTTCCAGTGAGTCTGTAGCCAGAAGAACTGAAGTTCATTTGAAAGCTAAAGCTTTACAAAATAACCTTCAGTGAGGAGCGGTGTCTTTCACTGTCCTATAGGAAATCCGTTTTGATTTGACAGAACGATAAGCCTTTGAAAACTGTGGACTGAAAATACACAGTAGACTTTTTGCTAAGCTCATAAAGTGCCCAACTGAGAAAGGATTCACTGCACATGAATAACAGCTAAATTAGCTGTATATTGAAAAGTCTCATTAAATGCAAGACTGTAAGTCCTGGGCAGAACCTGGGTCCCAGCGAAGGGTTTCTGCACACTTTGTCAGGTACTCTGGAGAGATCACCATTCTGATCTGGTATAAGATCTCTTCAGCATTCTTTGGCTGATCTGAACTTTAAACCATATGTTACAGCAAATCTGAAAAATATCTGGGTTTTTTTGTTGTTGTTGGGGTAGGCTAATTTATCTGTGTGCCTTTCAGGCATCTTTCTTAAAGAAAGAGTGTGTTTCAAAGGAAGAAAGGACTTGGAAGCAGCTGTATCCTATTCTTCAGCTCAGGATGGTGTTATGACTTCTGAATATATGACAGTCATCCACAAGTTCAAAGAACAGGCATATTTATGTTTTAATTCTACATGTATAGGAAAAGGCAGGTGCTATTCCTGTATAAAAGGCAAGATACAAGAGAAGAAATAAACAGTTAAAGAGGCAGGTGACAGTGAACTCCAAAATAATCTCACAAAAATAGCATTCTGTATGCAGTTTTATGCATGCATGTTGCTTTAGCTTCTGTAACAGGATAATGAACACCACTGCAAGTATTTCAAATGTTGACAGTATTTTAAAAGAAGGCTGTGAAGGAAATACACACAGACCTTCTGAAATATCTGATATGTTCCCTGTCATGGTTTTCATAATAATCACATTCAATATATAATTATTTTTGTTAAAATATAAAAACAATAATAAATCTCACACTGAAATAATGAATGTGGCATAGTGAATATGCACTGAAATAGTAAAATACTATAATGGAAATATTATTATGGAGTCATACGAATATGAAAATGAAGAAAATCTCCTTACCCTGAGTGACATGCAGTCTGCTCATGAACTGTTTTGACTCTGTCCTCCAGACCTATACGCAACTCGCTTTTCATCTCTCTGCTGCTAGTACTGAAAAGATGTTCTATACCTTTCATATTCTATATGGAATATGGAAATAGATTTTTCTAATTTCCAGACTAAATTCTCAATGAGTTGACAAACATTACTTCTTTTGTCAACTTTACCTTTCAAATTTAATGGTATTTTTCCCCCCATATGTTCAACATCTAGATGAATTTATTAAAAAATTTACAGTCTCTTCTGGCTTTTCTGTGGTATAGAAATTGCAGCTAGCTTCATAATAGTTTGTTCAGGTGCTGTTAGCAGTCTAACTAACTTCACTGAGATGACAGTTGCCTCATTTCTCTGTTTCTAAAATTGAAATCTATATTTACTCTGATTTTTCTCTAGATGTCAGAGATAAGAAATCATGAGGAGTATGTGAGAAGGATGTTTTGTTACTCTCCAGGTCAAACTTTGTTGTTTACATTAGGCTATTAAAGCAGAAATATAAAGAAACTCCATCTTTACTCATTCCTTGGGATCTCTTTTAAGCATTAACTTATCATTTCATAATATAACAAATATGCACAAAGATGACTGTGCACCTGTACATGTGTCTATAAAACTGGGGAATGGGGAATTATTTCCAAAAGTTTAGGAAATAATTTAGAAATAAAAATAACAACCTATTAGACAAAGTTTTCTCTCTTTAGGAATTATGGACACTTAATTTGGAGGAACTGAACTGGAATACCCTACTCTTTTCATTTAAACTGATCAAATTACTTTCAGGAGATTAAAATAAATCAGTCATTGTTCATGTAGGTTGACATAATGACTTTGATGGGAAAGGCTCTTACTTCACTGTTGATTACATATGAAGGACAAATATACTTTCAAATACATGATTTGACTTCCTTTCATGAAAAAAAAACAAATAAAAATTATCACTTACATGGGCATAGAAGAACCAGATCAAGACAATGTTTGTACCATATGACTTGCACTAATAAAGTACAGGTTTACGCCTACTTTATTTTTGCACATGTGCATCCCTTTGCACTTATGTGTTGCAAGTGAATTTCCAGAAGGTACTGTATCTTGATAAGGAGAGTTGCCTAGTTTCCAGTATATTTGGGTGCCACAAACAAGTAAATATATATACATAACAATACCCAGAGTGAAATCCACACTAAACTGATGAAGTTAGTTAGGCTTAGCAAAATTCATATAGATAAGATTTTTTTCTTTCCTCTGGGCAGCAGACAATCTTAAGCTGTTACTAATAAAATTAATTTTCTATCACATTATCAACTTTATTTGCTGTTGTTCATGGGGAACTGCAACTAACGCCAAATTAGATTTAAAATAGTGCCATACCAGTCTTTCCTTTGAACTAGATGGCATTGGCTTGAGAGGAACTTGTAATTCTGCTAGAGCCACGTGCTTGGAACAAAAGTAATGTGACAGATCTACTGAAACTTATGAATGAATTATTGCTGGAACATACAATACTTGATTTTTGCACTTTATTATCAATCTTTTGGCAGCATAGCTGCTGCAGATGAAAAAATAGTGTCTGGGCATTTATTCTTATTCATGTGTTGACCTTAAATTACCCTTTTTCCCAGATGGCTAGTCATCTTCTAAGTTCTGAAATGCTAACTGGCACCATTATGCTTGTCATACTACTGCAAACCTGTTCTCCTTAAATTCTGTACCATATGAAGTGCTTTGTGACTACGTGCCAAAAAAAAAAAAAAATTAAAAATTAAAGAACAGAGATATTCTCTGCTTCACAAAAAGGAAAAATAACATAAAGGATTATTACCCTAGAGCTTTTCAGATATTGTTTCCTTGCTATTTGTTTCATTTAGATTTACTCAAATGAAATCAGCTCTAGTGTTATAGTGAAATGAGGCTATCACATTCTTCTGAGTACAATTCATCAATCATTGTATCAGAACTGAGGCTGACAGAAAAACCACTTTCATCCCAAACATATGCTTGGGCAATCTTGGCCTCATGTTTGAACACAAACTCTCTAAAATGCTTTAGAGAGGAAAAAGAGTCCTAGCACAATGCAGAAAATGGCATGGTGAACACATTATGCCAAAGGGCTTGACAACAGGAGAAAGTACTTGCCTTCAGCAATATCACTACATACTTCTCTGAAAAACACCCTAGCCCACAGTTTAGCTAAAGTGCCTTTTCCACTCACACAGAAAAAGCAAAATAGATTGAAGTGGAAAGGACTTCCTTTGCAGTATACAGTACATATTACAGCTTGGTGTTGAAGTCCTTTTCTGAAAAGCATCCACTCACCTGATCATGGTCTATAGCATTAGCTTATCTTTACAGTGAACATTTTTTGTTGGGTTTTTTTTTTCTTCATTTTCTGCAATTGTGAAAGTTCCTGCACACTCACAGCTTTTTCATTTAATTTCTCCAATTGCTAAACCATTTAGACATTTTAAGAGGGGATGATAAGGCAATTTATAAAAATTTTTCTTTTATATATACAACATATAAGTATGCATGTACACATGAGCACTACAGACACAGTCTTCTCTTTTATTTAAAATTATACTTAATTTTATTTCCTTTATATTATTCCTTCAATTTGTTTTTTCTTGGTTTCAGGATTCATGTCCCCGTTTAAATAGCAATTCAACAGACTATTCATCACCTTCCAGACTTCTACTGTTTTTTCCCTCCATTCCTCCTTCAGCCTACTTTTTCATCTTTTTTTTTGTGAACAGAGCAGGACTTGTGTGTGATGTGATGGCTGGTGGCCCCCTTAAGCACAGCAATCATGAAATGATACAGTTTTGATTCTCAAAGTAAGGGCAGGGGAGTAGAACGGCTACCTTTGCCTCAGGGAACAGACTTTGGCCTTTTTAGGAGCTTGGTTGACAGAGTCCCTTGGGAGGCAGTCCTGAAAGGCAAAGGGGTCCAGGAGGGATGGACATTCTTCAAGAGGGAAATCTTACAAGCACAGGAGCAGGCCGTCCCCATGTGCTGAAGGTGAGCTGGTGGGAAAGAAGACTGGCCTGGCTGAACAGAGGAGCTTTGCCTGGAACTCAAGAAAAAGAGAGTTGATGACCTTTGTAAGAAGGGGAGGCAACTCTGGAGGACTACAAGGATGTTGTGAGGTTAGGCTGGGAGAAAATTAGAAGGGCCAGAGGCCAGTTAGAACTTAATCTGTCTACTGCCGTAAAAGACAATAAAAATTGTTTCTATAAATACATTAGCAACCAAAGGAGGGCAGAGGAGATTCTCCATTCATCATTGGATGTGGGGGGAAACATAGTGACAAAGGATGAGGTACTTAATGGCTTTCATAGTAAGACCACTTGTTTCCCGCATACCCAGCCCATGAGTTCAAAGACAGGGACGGGGAGCAGAATGAAGCCCCCATGATCCAAGGGGAAATGGTCAGCGACCTGCTACACCACTTAGACACACACAAGCCTATGGGGCTAGGTGGGATCCACCCGAGGGTAGTGAGGTAGCTGGCAGAAGTGCTCACCAAGCCACTCTTCATCATTTATCAGCAGTCGTGGCTAACTTGGGAGGTCCCAAAAGACTGGAAGTTAGCAGATGTGACACCCATCTAAAAGAAGGACCAGAAGGAGGACCTGGGGAACTACAGGCCTGTCAGACTAGCCTTGGTGCCAGGGAAGGTTATGGAGCAGAACATCTTGAGTGCCATCACGTGGCACATACAGGACAACCAGGTGATGAGGCCCAGCCAGCACGGCTTTATGAAAGGCAGGTCCTACTTGACTAATCTGATCTTCCTCTATGGCAAGGTGACCCACTAAACACATGAGAGAAAGGCTGCGGATGTTGTCTACCAAGACATTAGTAAAGCCTCTGACACCATTTCTGACAGCGTTCTCAAAAATCTGGCTTCTTGTGGCTTGTATGAGCATAAGCTTCGGTGGGTAAAAAAGTGCCTGGATGGTCAAGCCCAAAGAGTGGGGCTGAACGGAGTTAAATCCAGTTGGCAGCTGGTCACAAGTGGTGTTCCCCAGGGCTCAATATTGGGGCCAGTTCTGTTTAACAGCTTTATTGACAATCCAGACAATGGAATCGAGTGTACCCTTAATACGTTTGCAGATGACACCATGTTGGGTGGGGCTTGATCTATTTGAGGGCAGGAGGGCTCTGCAGAGGGATCTAGACAGGCTGGGTCAATGGGCCAAGGCCAGTTGTACGAGGTTCAATGAGGTAAAGTGCCAGGTCCTGCACTTGGGTCACAACAACCCCGCACAACACTACAAGCTTGGGGAAGAGTGGCTGGAAAGCTGCCTGGCGGAAAAGCTCGGAGTGTTTGTTGACACCCGGCTGAATATGAGCCAGCAGCGTGCCCAGGTGGCCTTCTGGCTTGTTTTAGAAATAGTGTGGCCAGCAGGACTAAGGAAGTGATCATGCCCCTGTACATACATGGCACCGGTGAGGCCGCACCTCGAATACTGCGTCCAGTTTCGTCCAGTTTAGGGCCCCTCTCTACAAGTAAGACATTGAAGTGCTGGAGCATGTCGAGAGAAGGGCAATGAAGTTGGTGAAGTGTCTAGACCACAAGTCTCATGAGAAGCGGCTGAGGGGACTGGTCGTGTTTAGCCTGGAGAAAGGGAGGCTCAGGGGAGACCTTATCGCTCTTTACAACTGCCTGAAATTAGGCTGTAGCAAGATGAGTGTTGGTCTCTTCTCCCAAGTAACAAGTGATAGGACAAGAGGAAACACCCTCAAGTTGTGCCAGGGGAGGTTTAGATCAGGTATTAGGAAAAATTTCTTTACAGAAAGGGTTGCCAAGCACTGGGACAGGCTTCATAGGGAAGTGGTTGAGTCACCATCCCTGTAGGTATTTAAAAGACATGTAGATGTGGTGCTTAGGGACATGGTTTGGTGGTGGACTTGGTAGCATATAGTTAATGGTTGGATTCCATGATCTTAAAGGTCTTTCCCATCTTAAATGGTTCTATGTTTCTATGATTTATACTGAATTTAATTCACTCTTCACTCCTTTTAAAGAAAAGTTTTGTTGCTTGAGCATTTTCCCTCACCCAGTAGATCATTTCCCCCCTATTTGCCTTTGGTTTATCAGATTCACTCTGTTTGACTTCATTCAATTCATCAGAGAGATTCTTCCTCTTGCCTTATTTATCAGCTCAGTATTCTCATCCTAAATATATTTATTGCACCAAAGATCTTCTCAGTTCATCAGTTCTACCTTAAGTCTTCGCTATGTTCTGTTCAGTTTTCAGTTCTCTTTCCTAATCTATTTTTTCCATTTCTTATTCCTTATCAGCAAGCTTGTTTAATTCCAAATCTCCCTACCCTGATCAAAATAATTATCCTCATTCCTAGCCTATGCAGGTATTGATGTATCTCCTCTATTGATTGTTGTGTTTTCATGGTTCCCATTCCATCAAATGAAATGTTTGAGTCTTCCCTCTTGCAACATGCATGACATACAGTTATGCTGAGAATTAAGAACTGCATGTACATTATTTTTCACCTGAAGATTAATTTTAACTTCTAAATATTTCCAGCTTCTCAGAAAAAGAAGACAAGATTGTTGTCCATGCAAGTTATCACTTTTCCAGGCAGACTGACCCTAGCAAGACTTCAGAGCTGAGATTTCTATCAAAAAATTCTCACATCAGTATATGTCACATTAGATTTTTTTTTTCTTTATTCAAGTTGATCAGGAAATTTTCTTTGCATTTTTTACACTACATTCTCTTTCTGATAAGATTCCCAAAGGAAATTATAGAAGAAGCAATGGATGAAGTAAAACAACCAAGAGCTGGAGTTGTCAGAGTTGCCTACTAAACAATGCAACTGAATCCCTGTAAGCATCTCAATGACTTAATTCATAACAGAAGATAAAGATGACACTTCCCACAAGCCTGGTATCTATTCTTCTATATTTCCTTCATAATAGCATACATTTTAAACTGTCTATGCCTATAAAGATTTAGCAGGAAGCTCGTATCAATTTATGTGATTCTAGAGAGAAAATTTCAAGTGTGTCATTAAACTGTAAAGTTTAAACAGGGTCCTCAGATTTAGTTCAGACCACTATTCCTGTTTCATTGCCTAGATTTCCCAACGTCTTCCACTTTTGACTACCATTGGAAGTCTACAAAGGAATAGAGTAATTCTTATTGTTAGTCCAGATTAGAGAGTAAGGGAAGAAAATGACTGAAGAATTAGTAATGATTGATGCGTTGAGAAACAGAATAATCTATTTCCAAAGAGATGATAAGAAGCAATGCATATAAACTGAGATGAGAAACATTCAGATTACAGAAACTGAAGCCTAACATTTTTTTTATTCAAAACCAATAAGGGAATTCTCAGATTGCCAAAGGAGTTTTTGGAATTTCTATCACAAGACATCTTAAGGACAGGTTAGACAAATATCTATTAGGAATGTTTTAAGAATGTTAGATAGTAGAAAACCATATCATGGTTGAAAGGAAATGTATTTTCCCTGGACATAATTTTTAGTAGGCAGCTGAGGTTGATAAAAGATAAAGACTCATATAGAAATACTAAATATAGTTCTGTTTCCTAATACTTTCATAGTAAAGATAAAACATTTTATTACTACCAAAGTGAGCTAAAAAGCTATATAAAATCTGTTGTTTTCAGCTCTCCCTGTAGCTCGTTAACCTCAGATTGCATTACTCCATATTAGTGGAAATAGTTACTGAAAAAGTAATTTCTTAACATTTTTCCCACAGTATAGTTGTAGTAAAAAGTGATCACAAATATTTTTTTTTTTACAATTCAAACCTTACCAAGGAGAGAGAAGTTCAAATTCTAGAGCATTAATTAAGGCAAACATTAAGATCCACAAAGTGGTAGTAATGCTTTAAGCTACATCGCTCTGTGTAAGATTCTTCACAGTCAGAAAGGTCTTACAAGAATTTCACAGAAATTTCATATACCCAGACATTAAAACAAAATCATGTAATTCTTGACTGAGACTTCAGGCTTGCATGCTGCAATCCATCTCCTGAAGTTTGCCTGAAACAAGCCTCAAACAAGAATAAAGCAAGCAGAGCTGCCTAAGCAAAGTCATTCAGAAACTTTTCATCAGCTTTCTGAGTAAACACAGGCATCTCAAGTATTAAAACTGCAGTTATAGCCAAGAAAGAATGCAAACTTAAATATGCCTTAGATGGTGTTTAATCTAAGAATGGCCCTGTTGTATTAATATGCTTTAATTATACGTCTGGAATATGCTTACCTTCTACCTCAGTATGTCTAGTTTGCAAGAAACACATCACTAATAAAAAAGAAGTATATGTAAATATCTTAATTATTAATTACTAAGAACAACCTTGTAGTGTCTCAGTGTATTTCACTTGAAGTAACACCTACCTCAAAATGTGGATAATACTACAAACTACAGGCAAGAGTAACCATTCTACCCTTTCATTGTGTACACCGCTGTGTGTACTACATAATGTCAAGTGCAGACACAAAAGATGGGTCACCGGCTTAAAATACATGCCCAGTCAACTATTAGCCTAGTTAATAACCTACCTGAAAAAGCAGACAGGCCCAAAGCTTTATGAATTATCCATGGTTACAATATCATGCCAATATTCTGAGGCAAATAAAATAGAAAAAGTCTTTCCTTTATTTCATAGAAGAAAAGCCTGTAGAACTGCTTTTCCATTGTCAGTGAAGATGAAGAAGAGTATCACCTGACATAATATGATTCATTCCACCTATTAAAAAAAACCAACAACCAAAAAACAAAAAACAAACCAAAACACAACAACCAAAGAAACCAGCTTACATCACTTAGAAGAGTCACTTTAATAAGAGATATCTCAGGGGTAGATGCATTAAAAAAATCTACATCCAAGAACTGTAGATCAGTCAGACTGGTATTCACAAAGCCCGTCTTGTAGGCATTTGTATATCAGGTAGTTATCATTTATATAGTTGTAAGAAGGAACTAGGCATCTCTAGATCAAGTTTTAGATTTCTAGTGTGGGAAGAGATACATATTGCTTAACTGTTTTTATCACTGACATCAAAATTGAGAGAAATATTTTAAAAAATCAACTAATACCACTTCCAGTTAATACTTAAATAACTTCAAAGGATTTAAAATTATGAAATTATGTTTCTATTTGAATTCCTCTGAGACCTTGCTTGCAAAAAACCCTGAGGCAATAAATGCTGAAAAAGTTTAATCAAGAAAAAAAGCTACTTTAAAACCCATGGAAATACACTCTACAAGTAATAAGAGGTAAAGTGCACATTTGAAAAAAAACCACCAACCAACTCAAAGCTATGTTTTAAATCAGGTCCATTGTGCTTTCAGTCAGACATCTACTTTAATGGTTTGCTGTAGCTTCCTAGAGAAAAAATAAAAAAGCAACCAAACTCATTATTCTTCAAAACTTTGCATATTCACTTAACTTTATGCCCTCTGAACAGTTCAGCTAAATTCACTAGGACTGCTTACAAAGCATGAAGTTAAGCTCTGGTACAAGTCTTTACAATATCAAGGCCAACATCTGCAACCCTGGGCATTCACATTCTCTTAAGCTGATTTTGTTTCCTTTTCCTTCTCCTCCATCCTGCCAGTGGATGTTTAGAATAACAATCACACTGGTTTTTGCTGTAAACTGAAAAAGACACCTGAAAACAAAATGTTCTTCCTTGCAATTTCCCAGGGGGCAAAGACACTAAATTACACATACATTCAGTTTCTGTTTACAGAATCAATGAAAATACCCACCACAAATCATGTGACTAACGTTGGATGCAATTGACTTTAAAATTAATTCCTTTTCACAGTTTTTCTGGAGTCAGAAGGGAAATAACACCATTCAAAATACATTAAGTGCACACCATTCAAAATATATTAAGTGTATTCTTCCATCTAATGTAGTTCTGATCCCTAAGATGTATATTTTTTTCAGACACATTCTGGTACCTTTATTTTTTCTCTTTCAAGTGGCTGTCAGCAACTTAAACCTTAGCAATTTTTTGCAAACAAGAAATCGGCTTTCCCTTCTTTTGCTATATCCAGCCCCTTATCTCAGTATGGTGCATATAAGGCTTTTGTTTCAGTATAATTACCAAACATATAGACCAATGTGTGTAGTTAGATGAAAAACCACTATTTTGAGAATGTCTAAGCAAATAGAAAGAGGTAATATTAACAAGGCACTAATTATTATTATTGGTTGTTTTCAAATTTCAAGTACACTTAGTATATATTACATATATCCAGAAGCCTTTGAAGGTTCAGAATTACTGGAATATTTACACAGTTGATAACTCTTACTTATTTTTACTGAAAGGCTTATGGATTACTCCAGTGATGATAACAGTTCTACCCTGTGTCTCTACTGTTCTAAAAGTGGAATTTAAAGTATTTTCTTGTTTCTCTTTGTTCAATCTTTCTACACTTTCACTTTTTAAAACCTCCTATTTTGTCTTTGCGTTGTCTAACCCATAACTTATCTACAGATAAGAGAACAGAACCAAGGCTAACTTTTTAAATTACAATATTTCTTTACTTTTATTATCTTCACATATAATGGGTACCCATGCTGTCTTTGAAAATTCTTTAAGGGCTTCTCTGACAGTATAGAATCATAGAATGGTTTGGGTTGGAAGGACCTTTAAAGGTCATCTACGCCAACCCCCTCTGCAATGAACAGGGGCATCTTCAACTAGATCAGGTTGCTCAGAGTCCTGCCCAACCAACCTGTTCCAGTGTTTCACCACCCTCACCATAAAAAAATTTCTTCCTTATATCTAGTCTGAATGTACCCTCTTTTAGTTTAAAACCATTACCCCTCGTCCTATCACTACAAAAAAAATCTATTATAAAGTTTGTCTCCAACATTTAATGAAGGTTTTCAGCTGTTTCAGCTAAAAAAACATTGTGCAGACTTTTAAAATAATGAAATCACAGAATTTGGGCAGTAATAATCTCCATGCTACTCAAGATATCTGCATAGAACAATAAATATTTAAAAAAAAGGCAAAAAATCTTTTTATTCTGTAAGTTTAATAAAACTGTGATGTCTTTGATTAGTTTACTTCTGAAGGCCTTCTCTTGAGATATGACTGACACCCACTACCATATTGTTCCAGGAATGTGGCAGAATAAAAATTTTCATTTTCCCCATTTTCCTTGTGTAAATTGAATCCAGCGTTGATACTTGTGGGGCTCTTTTGCGTTGATTCACAGTGTTCAATACAATGAGAGGTTGCATACTGCCATTTTGACGTTAGCACAATTAATTAAACCACCATCATTACTTAATATTCACCAGCTCCTCCAAATTCCCCTTCTCTCTGCTTTCCTCCTTGTGCAAAGAATGATAATCAAGATCAAGGATTAAAGGTGAAATGGTAAAATGCTGTCACGGTTTTCCTTTTTTTTTGTTTTTTTTTCATTTGGCTTGTGGTTTTTTTTACTCTGCAAGAAGGGCAGGAGTTTGCTTCCACTCTTGTCACTACTCTGCCATCCCCCTGAAATCACAGCAAGTCTGCTGTTTCTGAAGCAGAGCTCCCTTTCTCTCCAAACTCTTATTACTGATTCACACAGGACAACAATCTCCCTTCAAGAGCAGACACTTCACCAATCCTCTCTGATTCCAGTTCTGAGCAGCCTCTTTTTCCTTTTTTTCCCCCCTGACTGAAGCTGTTCTTTGCTCTGAACTTGCAAAGTCCTGTGCATATCTATTTTTATTCACTCAGATCAGGACACACAATGCAAATCCGTGTAACTGACCGGTAAAAATCTCTGCTTTCCTCTGTCCTCCTCTGTACATTCAAGAATATTGGGAATAACAGCCATCTTAATTGTTGGTCCTTTTAACAGTCCCCTTAAAAGGCAGGTAAAAGCTTGAGGAATTGGGAGTGAAAGGGTGTGGCTCATGTGATATAAAGAGCTCGTTTCTAAAGTTAGCTTTTTCTAGAAATGAGTGTTCGAAGTCACAATATATCAAAGTCTGTTTAGCTCGTCACTTTGATCATCCTCAATCAAATTACTTCTTCTATAAATGAATGAACCATCACCACTGAACAAATCACTTTATTATACTGTCATTATTGAGAAAAATTGTCTGCAAAAAACATTGCAGAAGAGTTTCACAATGGTTCTTTGGACAACACTTAGTAACAGGCTGAAAGGAAAGATCTATTTATTCTAATAGAGCCATTTGCTTCCTGTGATTTAAATAGTCTGTGGAGTAAGATAATGCTTCAATCTCAAAAACTTAATTAGTCAATTTAAAATCAATCTATCATAGCTTTTTATAGTGCTAAGGAACCGTACAGTGACTGTTATTTTGTAGAATGTTTTTACAGATTTATTTGATGAATTGTTAGACCCGAGCTCAGGAAACAGCTTAAACTTTATTTAATTTGTGGAATGGATATGCGTCCATAAATTGTGTCTAAATGTAGAGTATTGGCACCAAAATTTTTCACTGAGACCTTGAGAAACAAACCTTTGAAGTGGATCTATCAACACCTTTTCATAAATTAAGTACCCTGAAATCTTCAAATTTTTTGAATCTCAAAAATCAGGTGTTATTAAAACACAATCAAAACCAGGTCTTTTAGATCAGAAAAAACCAAAGAGTCAAAACCTAACAAACAAACAAAAAAAACCCCCAGCCAGCCTCTAAGAGAGAGAGAGTAGGATTAGAAACCGATGACCAGGATTAGAGTACAAGAGTAGCACCTCCCTGCTTCACGTGCCCTTGCTGTGTAGATCTCTTCCTCCCAGCTGACACATTTCAGATTGCCTGGCTTACAACAAATGCTGTAAAGTCCTTCTTGAGCTTTAGGAAAGGTTTCTTTCTTTCTGTAGTTTCCAAGACCTGCTGTGTCTACTAGGAGCTCATTTCAGCAAAGCTCCCCCCCCACCTCCACCTCAAGCCTTCACTATTCTCACAACTCATTTTCCTAAACTGAAGAAGTGCCTGCCCCACCACACTGCAAAAATCCCCCAACTGAGGATGTTCACTCCTCATATACAGCCTTTTATCTGCTGCATGGCTCTGCCTGACCTGATATGCAACAACAGCATCGCTGCTATTTAGGAGGAGCACAACTGAACAACGCACAAAAACTATCACAGTCACCAAAATGAAAATTTTGTTATCTGTACATAATTGGGTGAAAGAAGTTTAGAATTAATGGTTTAGAACTGTAAAAACTTTGCCTTACTACTACACTGTGTTGCTGCAGATCAGCAAATCAGCTTAGGTACAAGGACCAGACTATGTTAAGTAAGATCCAATTTTGTTAGGGCTTGCTTAGAATTGTCTGTACAAAACATTAGTGTATGGAACACTGATGGATTCCAAATCATATTCAATATTATTCACTGCTCCCTCATGCTTGCTAATACTGCCAAAGTAGAAAGAAGTGTGTGTTTTAAATAAAATTAAAAGGAAAAAAAAAAGTAGACTTAAAGCTTGCATGAAAATTAGATGAATTTGCTTCTCTTGCTCTACTTACTAGTTGTAATTATAATTTCACACTGTTTGTTTATGTGCAGAAGCAATGCCTGTTGGATCATATTAACTTGCATGTAGAAGTGTGAGCAATCAAATCCTATTAATTTCAAAGAGGGTTCTCGAAGGGAAATCTTTAGTTGATGCAAATTAATGAAACCTTTTTGACAACATGAGCAAAAATAAATGGTATTAAGACAAAAATTTGTAAGCATAAGGAAACAGAAGGGAAAAGAGCTGGTAGCACAGCTCTTACAGTTTAAAGGGCTTTGCTTTCATCAACTATTCTCAACTGCAAATTCAATTAAAGTAGTATTAGTCCTCTACCCCAAATTACGGGTGCAACACAATATTGTTCCACTGCAGAGCAGGAAACAATCTGGTAGCCAGAACAGCGGCCAAGCCAGTTCACCAGAGGGTCCTATACATCTCTGAATCAAGCCTTCCCTCAACATCTGTTTTTTCATGCATTTAGTTTCTTCTAGAGATTTAGTCCTGTAAACATAAACATAAAGAAATAAAAACTCAGCACTATATTGACCAAACTGAAGCAAAGCATGTTCTGATGATTCTGACTTGCTAAGTGTACTTGTTTGGGCTGGGATTGAGTTAATTTTCTTCATAGTAGCTAATCTGGGGCTGTGTTTTGGCTTTGTGACCAAGGAAGTGTTATTAACACATCAATTTTTTAGTTATTGCTGAATAGTGCTAGCACAGCATCAAAGCCATTTCTGCTTTTCACAGTGCCTGCCAGCAAGTTGGCTGGACGTGCACAAGAAATCAGGGAGGGGTAAACAGTCAGGTCATCTGACCCAAACTGACCAAAGGGATATCCCGTAACATATGACATCATGCTCAGCGATAAAAGCTGCAGGGAAAAAAGAGGAAGGGGGGATGTTCAGAGTTACAGCAGAATTGTTTCAATAATTACTTTTCACCCTTTCTAGCACATATTATCAGTAGCCTTATATGGTTAGTTTTAATTTCCATCCTTTGAAAACTGTTACATTTTTCTTTTATGGACAAGCTGGACTTCGGCTTTCTTCACAGATAGGGATAAAATCATTCCCTAATCTTTGTACTACCTGCCTGGTTGAGCATTACTTTTCAAACACGAGGTGCTGTGATTGAATTTTCACACTTACTTCCTAAGCTGTCATGGTGACAGATTTCTGTCCAACAGCTGTCTCTAGGTCCACTGGCACAGCATCTTGCCTGGAGCACTCCTTGGGAACAATCTTCGTGACCAGAGAATCATTGCTGATCTCCCTAATTGCATGGGCAACCATGGTCACTTCTTTGGGACCTTCTGTACAAAATTTGAATGTATCAGGCTAAAAAAGCTGTGCTGCAAAAGCAAAGCTGAAGCTCCAACTTGGGTGAATTTCTAGAAAATAAAGGATGTGTCTATACCTCAGCAACATAAATAGCACTTTCAGATAAGTCTCTTCCTTGTTTTTCTTATTACATCTCACCGAATTTTTGAAAGGTACACCAAAATCTTTTCAGGATTTCAGGATTTTTTTTCTTGTGTTCTGGGTTTTCTTGTGTTTACTTTTCCCAGACAAAAAAATATGATCTCTAATTTTGAGATTCAACTTATCAAGTGATAAATAACTTCTCCTTTCTCTTGCTTTCAGTTTTTAAATAGCTGAATAAATACCTCAGATGCAAATCAAACCCTCAGGAAACTCTCTGGGAAAATGTCTTTACCACTGTCAAAGTCATTCTCTTTAAAACACTGCTCAGTAATTTACGATTTTTTTAAACTACTACCTCATCCAGAGAAAGACAGTTTGGTGTTCTTTGGTGTAATCCCTGACATTTAAGACAAAGATACAGTAGAAACAATACACGTGTTTAAAGTTATGGTCAACTGCAGTTTACTCGGATTTCCACATCCGTACAGGTGCTTAAGTAATGTGATCATATCCTTCTGGTGATGACTTCTTCAGCAATCAGACTGGGGTTGCACAGTTTCTCTTAAGGCACGGTTCCCAACACTACAATCACTTCAACTGCTCTTCTCTGAAACTTCTCTAACTGCTAAAATATTCTTCTTGCAGTGTCAGCATCTGAATTATATACAGGGTTCCAATAAATGAGACAATGACACTAGTATTATAACTTTTTTTCTCCTGTTAAATATTCCCATTGATATGTAAAAGAAAGAAATATGTAGAAGGAGTAAATTATCTTTGTCTACTATAGCATTGCACTGGACATTCATGTTAACCAGATTATCTGTCACAACTTTTTCAGAATTAGCTTCTGAAGATAGAATGCCCTGTTTTGTCCATGCAGTTTACATCTCTATTCATAACTGTGTGACATTTCTTGCTATTTTACGGTAGAATGCATACTGTTTGCACATACACTACCAAATCATGACTGATTCACTAGCTTTTAAGCTGAGAAAATCAAGAAAAGTATGATTGGGAGGTGGGGGATAGTAGCATATATGGTGATTGCAGTTCCAATTCCTCATTTCTTAGCAAGACCTCTAGCACTGGAGTATAAGAAATTTACAAAAGAAACCCCAAACATTTTGGTTTACACATCTCATTAATTCAGTTCTTGGCAATTCTGTTTTGAATGAATATTTACTTTTTCTGTCTTTTCTCCCACTCTTGATTAGTTTACTGGTCCAGATCCTAGAAAATGATTTCTTGTTTCTACAGAAATTGAAGATACTTAAAATGATCACTCTTCTTTCTCTAGAAAAAAGTCTAATGGCTCAATGTTCAATAAAATATTTTTTTAAAAAAGAATTAAAGCCAAGTTCCTCCTCCTTAGTCTATAACTTTTCTGATTCTTGGCAGCCAGATCCACACTTTCTTGAATCTGGGATTAGGATGCTTACTGAATCTACTCATGTTCCTCTCTAAAGCTAGCTCCCCTTTCAATAGTTTATTTAAATAAAACAGACTTAAAGCTGTAAAAATCCTCTGTCCTTATGTGAGCAGGTGATGTCAAAGACTCCCTGGTTCACCAGGGATTTTCAGCGTTTGCTTAGTGTACCAAATCAATGCCCGTCAAATGAACATCACTCATAACTAATTTCACATTGAAACAATTTAAGATTATATTTCCTGGTTGGAATGTTGGTGCAGTGACAGATTTGTTTAAAGATTTCACAGCCATAAAATGCCTTTTTTTAGAAAAAAATAAGTATTTAATAATGGGATTTGTTTGTATTTCTGTCTTATATATTTAAAATAAAACTTCCTTCAGTCCTTAAGCATCAGTACTGAAACTCAACTTCCAAAGAACATATCTGGCAATCACAGAGTGCACTAGGGATTTCTCCAGACATTCCTTAGACAGAAAACAATGATGTTATGATTTATAGACTCTTCCAGTCCATCTACACATTCAAATATTACATACTAGACGAGACAAGTGAACTGAAAATAAAATAATAATCAAAGACTCTATGTGAGTTCCCCCAAATCTGCAAGCGCTTTTCCGTATATTAGCTTTTCGTAATGATTATTCTCAGTTTGAAAACTGTAGTTCAAATTCATCTGACCAAATATGAATTTCTACACATCTATCACTAAGCAAGAAAACATAAGCTGCTTTTATGACTACAGGAAAGTGTCAGTTTCAAGCTGTGATTAATGCTATCCTAGAGTAAATATTTAAAACCTTACAGATGAATACCTTAGATATGTCTCCTTTTCCTCCACTGGCATGATAGACAACTATAATGTAAACATTTAAAGTGATATGAAGTGAAGCCCTCTATGCTCTCCTGGAATATATGTGTTTGATTGCTTATGTATTTATTTATTTATTTATTTGTTATAATTTCAGGAATTAGTTACATTTATTTTAGGAAGCAAGAGATCCTGTGCAGGGCTTAGTTTTTGAAGAATCACCTTACACAATGAATTCAGAATCTCAGTGACTGAATATGTTTTTCAGAAGGGAAGATAAATGAAACTGCATTGTTTGACCAAGTCAAATATAAATTTCAGGAAGATGGTACAATTTAGCAAAGTGACACACTTTTAAAAAACGGTTTTCAGCTAAGACTTCATTATTTCCCGTTTCTCCTTCCCATTCCTCTGGGGGCTGGGGGAGTGAGCGAGCAGCTGTGTGGTACTTAGTTGCCAGCTGGCGTTAAACCATGACAGAGCATCACTCATCTAAATCATCAAAGCACCACGTGAAATGAGGTGATTAAAGGAAATTAGTTGGACCTTTATTTTTTTTGTAGGTAAGGAATGGAATCCAGATTCTTCTGCTATTGGGACCCTAAATAGTAGATATTCTATAGATGATGATTATATATGGTCATTCTTGGTTTGTCTTAAGACAAATGATCATGAAACTATTTTACAAAAAGAGAAACATCTTCAGCAGGAATGGCTAAGAAGATCTTACTACAAAACACATGGTAGCTCTTTCAAATGTCTTAGAAGTACCACATAAAAGCTAGGGAAGACATATAGAAAAATCTTTATCCCATGTCAGGCTTCTGCTTTTGGCTGTATTCACATCTTTGATGACCATGTACCTCTAGGGTGTAAGATATGGAAATCAGAAGATAAACATCAATAGAGTGTCCATTGCTTCTGGGAATGGCCGCCGACTTTTCTAGAAAGCTAGTACTTAGTTTTATATTTCTTATTTAATTTTACTAAAGAACAAAATAATGCATACATTCACAGAGTCACAGTGTCGCTGAGATTGCGTAGGACCTCTGGAGATTGTCTAGTGCAATACACTGCTCAAGCATGGTCAGCTACAGAAGGTTGCGTAGGATATTGTCCAGTTGGATTTTGAGTATCTCCAAAGATTGAGACTCCACATCTCTGGACAAATGGTTTCAGTGTTTGGCTATCCTAACAGTGAAAAATAATAATTTATATTTAAGCAGAATTTCTTGTATTTCAGTTTGTGGCCAATGACTCTCGCTCATCTACTGAACATCACTTAGAAAAGCCTGGCTTCACATTCTTTACTCTCCCCCATCAGGTACTTATATACATTGCTCAGATGTGCCTGAGCTTTCTCTTCACCAGGCTGAACAAGCCCAGCTCTCTCAGCCTTTTGCTGTATAACAGATACTCTGAGTCCTTATTTGGCCTTTTGATGGTCTTATTTCAGTATGTCCCTCTCTCAGTTGTACTCAGGAGTGCAAAACCAGACATAGCGATCCAGTTGTGGTCTGGGATGAAGCATTTCAGACTGAATTAAATGCGTAGTTAAATCAGGAATTACTGTTGATATATCAGTTCTCAGTACTGTCAACTGAGCCAAGAACAATCATTGTCATCATGTTTTTAAGGAAACACTATAACCACTGAGGTCATTAGGAGAAGTTAATATCCTATGACAAATAACTGGGACTCTAAAGTAATGATCAGTCATATCCCAGCACTCCTGCCTTACCCAGTTTTATTACAGCCAATAAGTTCAGCACTCAAGCTTCATGTTTGGCCCTTCCTTCACATCAATATGCAAGAAACCCTATGATTTTGAGCTTAACAAATGACAAAATGCATCCAGTCCTAAGGATTTTCTTCACAATGGTGCAGAAATTGTTCTTCCTCCAAAAAAAGCCATTAGCACATCATGTGGCAGACTTTCATGCTCTTGGGTAGCACACATATATGAGGTGTAAAGATGCCCTTTATTCCAAGAAGGCCAGCAACACTTGTTATACAATCTAAAAAACTGTTAAATTTGAAGACATATCTGGGAGTTAGCATTAGATGACAAATTAAGGGAAAGAAAATGTGTGGTTTACCAAATATAGCATTAATGATTAGTTGCTATGCTTTCAATCTACTACTACTGAAAGAAAAAAGAGCTTTATCATTACAGCTCCAAGCTACAGATTTCATACAAAGGACAATTTTTAAGGCTATCTTTATCTATTAAATTTTTTAAAAACGATGTATTTTTCTGCACTTCTGAATTAACATACCAGTATTCATTTATCACCGTAGGGCATCATGGACAGCTGCAAAGATCTGTCTGGATGTTGGCAGACTTGCACAGAAATGTAATGTTGCCCTGGGTTACAGCTACAGTCTAATTTTGGCTGGTGATGAATTTGGTTGTTTGTTCTTTGATCATTGTTGTTTGATCTTTTAAATAATACTGTTATGAATCCTTTCTTCATCATATGCCTTCTTCTACATTTGTATTTTACCTTTCATCCTACATCAGTTATTTTTGTTTAGCTATGAAACTATCGCGTATGCTTTGCCTTTTACCTTTATTGAGGGCCACCTTCCAAACATTTTTTTCCCCAGGTGACAGGTCTCATAGTTTCTATCATGTTGCCCTGATCTTTAGTGCAAGGCACAAGCCAGAGAATTTGAAAAGTCTTTCTGCTTTGCTACACCATTATTTTATGAACTGTGCCTCTAGTAATTTATTTGTGTGTGTGATCTACAGATCATGAGCAGCAATAGTACTAGAAAAGAGATCCAGTGCAGAAGAGGCACAGCAACACAAACCCTAGAAAGATTAGTGATTTTTCAACTTCAAGTTTTATATGTTATTGACCCAAGACAAAAATGATTTTTACAACGTTAATGATGCAGGGACAATGACTCTACAGGTCTATAGAAAAGAGCAAATATTGGGATTCTGTTTAATTCAGCTGAGTTTTGTCATCTTGCTCATAAGAACTTTGTTACATGAACAAACATTCTGATACCCATCATGTACTGCATAATTTACAAAACCAGTTCAAAAATTTAACTAAAGCTTGAATAGATTCAGTTCATCAGCTATGACAGTAGTTATGTAGCTGTTAAGAGGCCAGATTTCTAGTTTGTACTTCTTGTTTTCACAAATGAAGTTGAAATAGTTCTATTTAGTTTGGGAAAAAAAGGTTATAAAAAGGATACATCTTACATTCATAAAAGATCCAATAAAAAAAGGAGTTTGAAACTTCATAAGTATTGGCATTGTGGAATTTAATTTTATTTAAAATACAGCTGTTTAAATGATAGTACAATAACCTTATTTCTGAAAAATTATCAAAGTTTGTTTAGGTAAACAAAAAGGGCCCAGTTTCCCCATTTCCACATTCCTTCTGTGTGGAGATCATCTGGCAAATTTTAAAATTGTTTCATCGGCAGCTACCTTTTTTTTCACTATTGATCTATACTTTGTTTGTTGAAACACATCATCTTATTGTCTCTGTTAAAACAATTATTGAATCATTGCAAAAAAGAATAGTTTTTTTCATATTTTTTTCCATTCCAGATAAAAAGAATGTTCTGAAGAAATGAAACTGATGTGTGTAATTTTTTAAAAGACAGAAAGCACACACCAACATTCCTGAGTACCGGCGAGTTTGAAGAAAAACTAGAATGTATACTTATCCACATGCATTTTTCTCTGAGTTCTTGCAGTGATGTTCTATTCAGCAATAGAATGTATAGTAATCTCTGTTGTAAGCTGCAGCATGAACGTTATCCAGAGTAATTTTAATTTATTCATGGAAGCATATGACATTTTTTGATGTCTTAAAGCAAATTATAGCATGTGACACACTAGAACAGCGACACACTAGAACAGTGACAAACCCTAGCTGATGTAATGTTTTAGGCAAATGGCCATCCTAGACTTCTTGATTTTTATAGGCATCAGCAGACAAGTGTCTGGAGTTTTATATTTCCTATCTAAATTAGACTTCTGCCTCCCTTCCCTTGCCTTGCCTCTTTTTCTTTGCCTTTCCTTTTTGCTTGCCTTGCCTTTAATATAAAATAATACAGAACAGTAAATATTCAGTAGCAATAGTTTGGCAAGAAATAAAGACTGAGAATCTGCCAATCTGTGAGTAAACTGGCTTGAGGTCTACATAAACAAAGGGAATAAGGCCTCCCAAATATGATTTTTAAAATATATCAAATCTTATCCTGTTCAAAGGTAATCTGTCAGACTAAGGAACAAGGGAAAGAAGTTATAGGAAAGGAAGAAGGAGAGTTTTGGGAAAAGGATAGGGAAAAACCTGAAACAAATTTAAAAAGATTCAAAATCCTATAAGTCAATAACTGTAACAGCAAACCATTCATCAAAATATTTTGGAATTGTATCTACAGCAACTGGCTGTCCAAAAGCATAACTGACTTTCTAATTCTTCCATCTTAATTTACACAGGAAAAGAAACCCAGAACAAAGAAAGAACCCTATGAGTTTTGCATGGGTATGTATTACCAAAGAAAATATTTGTCCACTGCAATATCAAATTAAATACCCATTTTTATAAAGAAGTTAATATCAATTAATAAAACATGGTATAATGGTGCAAAATGCTATGTCTTCATTCCACTTTCCTTATGTCATGTTGGGCTGCTTTTCAGCTGATTTCTCACTGCAGCTTGGTTCTGTATCATCTGAGGAATAGGTTTTGGCTATAATCAGTCAGTTGGCTTCTCCCTTGACAACATACAAGATTAAAAGGTCTAGACAAACCTGTGGTATGTATGACTGATCCATGTTTCTTACCCTCTGTCCTTAGATTTATAGTAATAAATTACATGTGGCTAAGTATGTTTTCCAATTTTAAGGACAACTGGTGTGGTATGCCATGGACTTGCCCATATATTACTTACTCTAACCTTTTAGAATGTCCTCATTGAAACTGTTTATTGTCCCATGACAATTCCTGCACTTTGCCTGTGACCACTCAAAAAATTTATCAATAAAGGCAATTTGATAACATAGACAACTGGTTTCAAATGCCTGAGAATGTCCTGACCTTGTTTATTTTAGTAGGAGTAACCTACTGTGTAACTTAATTAGGTATTCTTACTATGTAAGAATAATTTAGAGAAATATTAAGCTTCACCGATTCATATAGGAAATAAACTAAGCCTAAAAATCAGGAAAAAATACATTTATATTCAGTGATCTTCAAATGTGAATACTTAGTCCTTCCTCAGATATGCTCCCATTTCAAAAATCTCCTCCTAAATATAACCTAAAATGTTGCATTGTTCTAGTACTGTTGGGATGTCACCACTTCAGCCATGGTGGATCTGGTTCCACCATTAAAAACCTTTGCAATCAGAGCTCACTTTCTAGTGTCTTCTTTCAGTTCTATATACTTAATTTCTAGATTCAACAATCCATATAGTTTGTTTGCTCGTCATTCTCACAGAAATGCATAATATTGACATGGTAAGGATCAGTCTCCTGGCAGTGCCCCCTTGCCCCCCG
>JAVJGI010000062.1:70197116-70217649 GCA_035590275.1 Ibycter americanus
CACCAGTGGTGGCTCCAGCACCGGTTCTGGCACCAGTGGTGGCTCCAGCACCAGTTCCAGCACCGCTGGTGGCTCCAGCACCGGTTCCGGCACCAGTGGTGGCTCCAGCACCGGTTCCAGCACCGCTGGTGGCTCCAGCACCGGTTCTGGCACCAGTGGTGGCTCCAGCACCAGTTCCAGCACTGCTGGTGGCTCCAGCACCAGCTCCAGCACTGGCAATAGGCCAGCACCAGCCTTACCATGAATAACAGCCCCAGCACCAGCTCTAGCACCAGCACCCAGCTCCCGGCACCGATGCCACCGCGCGGCTCCGTGCCTCCACCCGGCAGCCCGGTGGCGAGCCCGCCAGCTGGCCCAGTTAATCCCTGCTTAGTGCCTCCATCTGGCTGCGTCTCCGTGGGGTTTAACCCCTCCGGACCACCCCCAGCACCCACCACCTCCCTGAGGGTCCACTGCACCCCCCGTCCCCCCTGCCCTGGGGCTGTGCCGGGGCCACCCAGCCCATCCTGGAGGGCGAGGATGCCTGGAAGGGTTAAAACCAGCTGGTTGAAGGTCATCCCCTGCCCACGGCTTTGGTAATTTGGAGTAAATGTTTAATCTGAAGGAGCCTTGGGGCAGTAAATGAGATTATCGGGGCCAGACTGAGCCTCCTGCCTCACCCCGCCAGTGCCCACCGTTTAATTAATGCTTCTAATGGACTTTGCTGGTGGTGAGCAGTGCTGGCCACGGCAGCCCCGAGGAGGCTCTTCCACAACGTGGGGGACCCCATCCCCATCCCCAATCCCATCCTTCCCGAGCCAAGCCCCGCTGGCCGGAGGTCCTGGCCATGGCCAGCTTCCAGGCAGCGCTCGAAGCTGCTTGTTTTCTAATCAGCACTGAACAAACAAAGCGCTGATTGAGTCTAATGGGCCCTTTAATCAGGGAGCCGGGTGCTGACACTAGATTACAGTGTTTATAATTTACAGCTAATCTTCTGGGCGAAGGGAAAGAAAAAAAAAAAAAAAAAAAAAAAGGAGGCTCTGGCATGAGTATGACTGCATCCTGAGAAGCTGAATATGGGAGCTGGCAAAACTATTTTTCCTCTGGAGGAACATCAGATTTGTATGCCTCCTTATAAAACTTACCAATCTACCAATCTACCAGCACCTCATCCTAGGGGCATATTTACAACTGTGAGCCATGCTGGGATGCTGTCACAGAGTATCCCTCTCCATTTTTTTTTGGTTTTTTCCTTTGCTGTGGTGCTGCTTTTTGAGCACAAAAAAAGTGTTTCTCATAGCAGTCATAGAAATAAGTTTCGTCATAGTGAAATGTTCTGCTATTTTTACCTCTAGTGAGTCTACAAACTCTAGGTCAGTCATGTATTGATGAACCATTTACTCCACTCCTATATATCAGTCGAACAAACAGAAAAAAAGTCCCAGGCAATTGCAAAAACAGTTTCAGTCCTAAATTCTTTTAAAGTCTACCGAACATTTATTCATTGTACATCATAAACTGTTTAAGTGATTTAATGGTTACTAAACTTTCTAAAAGAATCTTTCTTGATGGAATATTGGCAGCACCTGCAAGAGGAAACAACTGTCTCAGAACTTCATATATTTAAGCCTAATATGCATTTTAAAAATGAAATAAGGGAATGAAAATATACTTCTGGCTGGATCCTATCAGCTTTTGATAATTTTGATAGAAAAAAAAAACGGATGAGAGATTCTCATGAAACTTGCTTTCCAGCTGCCTGCAAAACTTTATCCTGCAAACGAAGAATAGCACATGTTTTTTTAGGTATGAAATGTATTTTTATACCCATCTTATTAATGAATGCAGTCATTAAAACAAATCTTTGACCGGTCAGCCTGGTAACCTATAAAACTCTTGTATCTCCTCAGTGATTTATCCTGGCCATTATTCGATTTTGATTGGACGCCACTTAGAAAATGTCTTTCCAGAAAAATACAAAAAGGAAGTGACACATTCTACAGAACTGAGGTAAACCAAAAAAAATATATTAGCAACTGTGTTATGAAAGAGTCTTAGCAGAAATAAATATCCTCCCAAGGCCTCTTTGTGTCGGTTGCAGTAATTTGTTAGCAGCACAGGGCACATTTATTACTTCACAGTTCTTTTTGGAGATATAATTAGTGATTTGATAATAGTTCCTCTAGTTGTTTTCAATAGGGCACCAAGACAAACAAAGTACAGTATGGTAATGATTTGAAGCTCTGAAGAGGTAGAAAACTATCATTCTTTAAAAAAAAATATTTCCCTTTTCCACTTTTTCACAAAATCATTTGTCCTTGTCAACAATGACAGCTGAAGCAAGCAAAATTTTGAACTGAATGTTCATGAGTGCAAATCTTAAAAACAGACAGAAAACCAGCCTGTGATAAACTTTTGTTAGGAAGATTGGACACTACGATCTCAAGATTTAACCAATTTGAATTGGCCAAAGGTTGAAATAGCAACATCTGGTTCTGCTACCAAAATTGGTAAGATTCAAAAGTCATTCTCTGTTCAAGACTAAAATCTGAAAAATTCTTGTTACTCTGAGTTTGCACTCAGGAGGGCACTAGGAGAATCACCCAAGTTGTGTTTGAAAATGTATATACTGTCTAGCTATTACTGGATGAGCAGACAGGGGTAAATTTTTAATTAGCTTATTTTTCAGAGAGTAAACACGGTCACAAATTACCTGTACTGTATTTAAAAGCAAGCTTCACAAGTACACCCCCTCATGTTGAACAAAATGGCTCTGGAAAAGGAAAATTGAAAATGAGAAGCACAATGTAGTGGAATTATCAGTGCTGAAATTTCTAGAAGACTGTTTAATAGGAAATAAGTGCAATGCTTTATCATTTTCTTATTATTAAATTAATGATTTTTCAGAGAACTAATAAAAAAAAAGAGGTAAACAGTTATGTAAAATATTTGTAAAGAAATGAACCGAAAATAAAATAATTCACTGTAAAACTGGATTTTTGTGTCTTCTTTTAGAGAAACAGGAGGGTTTATACTAAATGCTGAGCTTAAAGCACAATAACTGAGTTGTCCTGAAATTTTTAAAAGAATAAATCTCTTAAACAGTTTTCCCTGGAAAGAGAATTTATAAGAGTAAAACTGTAGATTGCTCAATGGGACACATTATTGGATGTTAACTTTATGTGAACTAATGAACTGTTTTATCTCAATATTATTAAATTAATAGCTCCTCAGTACTGTAATTACCAATAATGACAAAAGCACATAATTTAACAGCTCATTTTTAAAAAAATAATCTTATTAATATGAGAAAATTATTTAACGGATGAAATGGCCTTAATCAACTTTAGCTTTAGAAGTCTATATATCTTTTATTAATATGTTTCAACTCAGTAAGTTGATAAGGTTCTTCATATCTTATCTATAATAGTTTACTTGGCCAGAATATTTTAAAAGGTTTTATTCTGCTTTAAGAAAATAGATTTTCTTTTAATTTTTTACACAATTCTGTTTTTCTTCACTGTGCTGGGTAGAATGTTAAGATTACTGAAAGAAGCAGGGTTACAGACTCGGTAAGTGCTTTTCTTGAGCTTTCTCTAAGCTATCTCTCTGGATTATATTTTTTGCTATTTCAGTGTAGAAAAGTATGTTGGTCTCTTTACTTCTGTATATATCAACTGTCCTAGACAAACAAACCATCAAATAGAAAACCTTATATACAAAATAAGGTGAAATCAGGTAACTATGAAAAGGAAAACCGGTTTAACCTCTGCCTTTGAAAACATTAAACATTTCTGCTACGCCATGATAGTACTAAAGATTGAGCTCTGACATTCTTACAGTTTGTTGTCTGATCACTGCTTAACTTCAGGGTAGATATAACCTCTATCACCTTCTGTGGAAAAGATTTTTATTCATATATACACTTGAAATGAATGACGTATCATAGGGAGGAGACAAAACTGCCTTCCCCCTACGTACTCTCCCCTGTGGATTTTCACAAGAGTAAGACTTTCGGTCCTCCCCATTGTGCAGCTCGCTGGTGTAGGAAAACACAGAGGACCTTCAGCCCTGTGTTGAGCTGCACTTTGCTCCATAGAAAGGGCAAGCTATGATCATGGGGTTTAACGCACATAAAGAACTCTACAATGGTGAGAGATACTAGAATACGGATTATTTCTATTTGCCAAGATCACTGTTCACTGAGCAAAAATTTATAGAGCAAGTTCTCTCATAGTTCAATAGTTTCCTTCATACTTCTATACTCAGAACTGTGTAATGTTCTTAAGGAAAAGAACAATGTCCCTCACTGATAACAGTTAACCCACTGAAAAAGGAACAACAAATACAAGTTCATTGTTAATTTTATTTTTAAGTATCTCATCTATTATAAAATATTTATGAAAACAAAAAATATCCAGATATCTATTCACTGCATAAAGAAGAGATCTGGATGGGGAGCCAAAATAATGATTGAAGCAGAAATAATGAAGGCTTTTCCTTGAGGTTTAAATCATTATGAAGTGAGGGATATATCATTTGGAAACTGAATAGTGTGTGTTCATTGCAAAACTTTGCTGTAGTATAGGAAGCCTATATTTAGTCAACCCAGTTAAAATGTAAGGAGGAAGTTTTCATTCTTATTCTGACAGAAATATAATGCTGTCACAAGGGGAAAGAGGGAAAAAATAAAAAAGCTTTGAAACTTAGCAAAATAATATTTGTCTTGACAAATAGATAATGCCATTATGATTCAAGAGTTTAGGAATACTGGCATAAATGGGAGAATACAGAGCGGTGCACAGGCAACACTGGCTAGGAAAGAATAGGAACCCCTCCATGCATGACTGGATTTCTGTAATCTAGGTTTGCTACCCAGTAGCTCAGTGCCTGCCCAGGCAGCTCTTAGCAAGCCATCTCACCTCAATGTTGGTCACTTTCTTGTCTGTAAAGCAGGAAAGTTGAGCTAATGAGATTCTGGAACAGAGTAGTGGCTTTGTGTCTGAACAGGAAGTTAATTTCTTAAAAACATTAAAATAATAATAATAAAATACTTAGATATGACTTGTGTATGGGGAAAGACTCAGTTAAGGAAGGTATGGGATTGAGTTGAATATCCTTTCTAAACTGGAAACATACCTGGAACTGAAATAAAGATGACCACATTGACTGAAAATAATGAAATATGTCTTGTATTATGGGAAGCAGTTAACGTGAGTTCTGCCACTAATAAAAGTGAGTTTTGGAAAAAGCTCCAGGAGCCAAGGTCCTAATTTTCAAATATGCTTTAATCCAAATTCCTTTGAAGGCTTGAAATAATGAATTAAAAAGCACATTTCAAAACCAAGCAACTGAAATGGGGAAGTTTTAATACAGATACTTCTTTATTCCTATTTTTCTTTTTAATAAAGTCAGTGTTGCCAGGAGCTCATCTTATTAATGAAGTCCATAGGTTTGGACTACCTGCTGCTATCAAAAAGAGTTCATCAGCAAAGACAGGTAATGATTTCCTTTAACATAAAAGTAACAAAAAAACCCAACAAAAAAACCCCAACAACACAACAATAAGAAAAAGCACCTTAATTTTTGTTTGAAGTAGATTTTTCTAATATATTCAAGAATTGCCAATATTTTCCAGTTTCCACTACAATATTTTTTTTTCTCTGTAGCCACCATTATGCAACTTCCAATAGTTTGGTCTGTAAAAATTAATGAAAAGCAACATGATGAAACACACACTGTTATTCTCAAGTTACTTGCAAAGTAGTACACCATGAATCAGTCCACCTGACTACAGAGTAGACAAGTTTCTAATACACTGAATCAAACCCAAAATTTCATACTTAATTTACACATTTAATTTACTGAAGACATTTACATGTATAAGTAAGTTCAAATTTAAGGCCTTTTGTCATTCAAAACGCCCAGAAAATGTCACCTGCACAAGTAGAGACACTCAAGGGAGAAAACCAGAATTTACACCATCTTGAAAGTGAGCATAACTTTCCTCACTAAATTATATTAGTTCTTTTGTATCAGATGTACATGAAATGACTAGGACATTGTATGCAGAGGAAAAATGCACATGTCCAAAAGTTAGAAAAATTACTTTAAATAAAAATAAAATATCAAATCAAAATTACAAAATTTCTAACTGAATGATGAATTGCTGTTAAGGACTCAGCTTTACTTATTTGAAATTCTAACATATTTCTGTGTAAATACCTACATCATCATCAATGTGTACAGCACATTTGAACTGAGAGCAAGAGCATTATTTGTGAGGAAGTTTTTGGCATTAGGTACCTTTCAGGCTGAATACATATGTCTTCTCAACACACAGTGAAGCATGGGTTGGGTTTTTTTCATTACTTTCACTGGTTCTGACTGGATCTTTTAATGAAAAGGGTTTTTAAATGACTTTATTTAGAACTTAAAGACTCTCAAATGTTGGAATGAAGGATTTAGTACCCTTACTGAGATGAAAAAGGCTAACCATTGACTGTTTCATGTTTTCAGTCTGCCCAGCTACCCAACAATGAAGTTCTTGATGCACTGGATCACAAACAGTAAGCTAGTAAAAGTAGAAAGTGTCCTTTCTATGAATTCTTGTAAAATGTATAAAAGGTTAGCAACACAGATGCATTACAAGAAAGTGTATAGTGAACCTAAATGACACAAAAATTAATATCTAATGAAAACTGAGCTTCTGAAAAATTTGGGAATACTGGCATATTAATCTGGAATCCACAGATTTCACATAGATTTCTCATGTGTGCAGGTTTTACATGGATTAAAAAAACCCAACATTTTGCTCAATTTGCAAATATTTTTTATTAAACAAATAAAATCTTTTCAAAACTTGCAAAAACATATTTATGTAAATATTTCTAGAAATGAAAAAATAATCTTAATTTGAAAGCTTTTATTTCAAAAGTATAAAACATTTCTGTTTAAAAATATTAAAATCAAAAATACAGCCATATTTTTAATGTAATTATGGCAACATACAATAGCAACAATTTAAATCAGCATTTACTAAATGTTGTTACGCTACCATCAGAGGTACTTTCTATTTTAAGCCGCTAAGGACACTGAGGCAATACAAGGTTGTGGGTACATTACTTTTCCATAGCTATACCTGTACAATTTCAGAGCCTAGAGTACTTCTTATTATCTATCTGTGTTAACTTTAGTAATGTAATGACCTAAGGAAATTTATAAATCTCTGGCCTCTGCAAGTTTGATCTCACTTTTTGCATGCGTCTGTAACATATGAGGTCTCAGAATGGCTGGTGGTGGTGCTGTTAGTTAATTTACAGGTTTTCCATCTTGACAACATTTTCAGTGCTTTCAGCTCCTGCAGGGCCATGTCATGAGATTATTGAAGACCTGTTGCAGAAAATTGCCTTAAAGGTCTTTAATAAAAGCTGGGCAACTGAAATTTGCTGTTATTATGGTATATAGGGAAAGTGTTAACTGACAGTACAAAGTGAAACTGTCATGGTTCTCACAATTATAGCTCTAGTTCTTGAATGTAAGTTTAGGATAACAACTTTGGTATTAAAGTTAGTGGATCAGTCATTTGTACGAGTTAATAATATTTTTGTTAAAATGCCCAAAGGCTTCTTTTGAAAGAAATTAAGGTTATTCAGCTACAAAAAGCATATTATTGTGCCTACCAGCTCTTTGCTTTAAGGATCAGGGAAGAAAAAATGGACTGAAACTATTATATTTTGCAATAACCAAAAATTTCTTGGTGCACTATCTTCATGATGTAGACTAAGCCTAAGGCAAAGAATAAGGAATCTTATTTTTCAGCACCAAATTTACTTACAGTGATACTAGAAGATGTCAGGTATATTCCCTGGAATTGTAACTTGTATTATATTTTAGCTTTCCAGCATTATAATTTAAGATAGACAGAATCAGTAAAGTGGCTATGCAGTAACTCAAATGTCTAATCCATGAAGAATCTGAAGAACTCACCTTATTATGCAAAATATATTTGGCACTGAAAAATCTAAACCTGTGATTATGCTTACTCATATCTGTGTGAAATGCCCCCATCAAAGTAATCTGAGTAGGATTTCTTTTTTTGTTTCATTTACAATCTGTATGGCAAGGATAATTTTAAGAAGAAAAACCGTGCTATGAATTAAGCTTAATTTTTTTTTTTTTAAGTTACTACAAAATATTTGCTCAGACTCTTGAATCCTGAAGATTCTCATACTGTGTAAGAACAACTCTGTTGATTCTCCAGTCCTGCCCCGGCAGGAAAAAGTACTTCCCACACTGAGTATGCATGCAGAAACATCAGTGACATTAAAGTAGACTCAGTCCGAGATTCCTGAATTCATGATATCAAAAGTAAAAAACAGGGTGTCTACAGATATCATTATTTCATATTAAATATTTAAGCATGTTTTAAAAAAACCAAGAAAGCCAACAGAATTCATTGTACGTTTATATTGTCTTTTATTGCCTCTGTTTTCATTTCATACGTTTGTGTAATTTTTATATTGTAAATTTTTTTGAATATTTATTTTTACCTGTAAAGGGGACTCTATGTACTCTATGTACTCTAAGTACTCTATGAGACCTAAGACGTTGAGACCTGAGACCTTATTACAGAAGAATTTTGCCCATTGCCTAGTTAATGTCCAACCTTCACAGATGCCTTATTGTAATACAAGAATAACAATCAGAGCTTAAACTGAAGTTTGTTGTGGTTTATTGTAAAAGTTGTACCAGATGGCCATTTGAGGTCCATTGCAACCTGAGTTGTTCTATAATTCTATGATTCTATCATTTTCTACAAAGCTGTAAGCTTCATTATGGCAGAAAACAAGCAATAAAACTAGTGTACAGACATAACTCAAATACAATTCATCACAAAATGAAAATAATAATGGCTGGGGGGAAGCAGAGGCTGTATATGGGGAACATTTCAATGATGAACCATGTGAGCTGGCAGAAAGTCTGATGGATATGGAAAAGTTGCACTCAACTGAAAAGGTGACTGGGACAACCATCTCTGATAAAAGTCTCTCCAGCATAGCAAAAGCACTAACATCAGCTGCAGAGGCAGCTGTTTTCCCACCTTCCCAACTGGAAAAAAACCCCAGAACTTGCTTATAAGTGGTCTAATAAATTATTAGCATGCTTTTTAGAGGCTGGAATTGCGAATTCAGCATTAAGTTACTTCCACAGTATAGCTTTTACTTGGTTTTACCTGAATCAAAATCAAAATTTATTCACAACTTCCAGCTATTTTTCATGAAAATTGGAAGGAAGAAACTAGGATAAGGCAGTCCTTTTTCAGCAGGTTTTAGAGGTCCTGTTTCCTCTGTTTGACAGATTCCACTACTTCTAAAGTTGTTCTTTGGTTTATATATAAAGAGCTTTTCTCACAATAGAGCAAAATGTCAAAACCAAAAGTGAGTGAGAAAGAATGAAATTATCTTCTGTACCACTCCAGTTTTAAAACAATTACATCTCTTTCATTATACCTCCAGACCACTTTAGAGAAGTAACTGAAATCCCTTAAAAACACCTAAACATTTGATATACAATTAATTCCTGACTCCAGTCTGAGGCATTCCAATGTTAAATAACAGCAGTATGGGCTGTAATTAAGTGCAGCTAGAAATCTTTACCTATTTTGAGCAATTAAATTTCACCTTCTTCGCTGACAGACTGCATGGTGCTCCTAGCAGCTGTCACGAAAAAAGTCATTTTATTTTGCCTCATCACAGACTCGTCCCAAAGAAAATATTCTCAAACCTACTATAATTAATATAATAGTTTTGGAGAGGCTTAATCAGAAAAATGGACTAAGCATTTTGCTGAAGCTCTATCAAGTTATAAAATACACAACTGGTAATAGAAAACTAGTTGTTACAAATAATTTGTTAATGTCCATAGTAGTTGTCCAGGTATTGCACATGAATACACGGTATTTCACATACTACTGTCTTACCTTTAGGTTGCTGCTACAGGTGTTTGGCTTTTCTGTGTAAAATATTTCTATTAAATTGGCTGGAAGCAAAGAGGATGATTCATGTTAGAATATCCACTCCTAATTGCTGTAATCTAAGAGGACCAAGAGAGTGTAAGGATTCCTTCAGAGATAAAGTCAACACAAGTTTAGTTAAAAAAAGCCCATCATAAAACCTTCTTTCTCAGCTCCCAAAATGCATCTTCACTGTTAGTTATCCACAACAACCTACGCATAAACAAGAAATTGTCATTAAGAGATCCCTTACAAATGCAATGAGTGATGGAAAGGGATTTATAAAAGCATTTCCTGTAGAGGAAACTGACTTAGCAGCGGCAGGGAGACTATGACAAAAACTGATGCAGCTTTCCTAGTTCAAAAGACATCAGTTCAATAGGCACTCAAGCTACTTCTGAAATACAAATAAATAATAAAGATGACCCAGAGGTAAATTTTTCTCCAGTGTGTCTTTACTTGGATAAGGAATTGAAAACCTCCTTTGAGAGGAGCTCAGATAGAAGCTAAAAATGTGTTTTGATTTAAAAGCAACCAAAGTCACTGTAGGCTGGAACTGGACAAGAATGAGTTAAACATAAATAATTACTAAGCAGAATACTTGGACATTATTATAATAATAATAACTTGCAGAATCTTTGTGTTGGGTTTTGAAACAGGGAGGTTATTACAAGAGTGAAGCCATAGCTTACTATTGTGAGCCTTGAACTATGATTTCTGACTGAAACAAATTTGAAAGCCCACCAGTGATGTCACAAGGTATTGAGTTGTTAGTCATGTTCATCAGGATAAAAAAGAACAGAGAGTAAAATTTCCAGAAATACAATGGTTTTTTTCTCTTCCCAAAGGCAAAATTATATCTGAAAAGTTCTGTGTGAACAGTAAGATCAGTAACCACTGTCCTGACATTCCACCTCTTTCATTTATATATTTGTGTGTTTAAGTAGGTGAAGAGATTTTGATGATATAAGAAAGCAATAAGGTAATTTCATATACTATACATGTATTTCATACACACACATTTCACATGCGTGTCTGATAACAATACAGCTTGCAATGTTCTTACTATTAGAATGAGAATTGATAGAACAGAGAAACAAAAATTCCAGCAAGTCTTAATCTCCAGATTTATTCTATTCAGGTGGATGTCATGTCCACCCCCACACACACACCCCCCATTTGAAAATAACTTGATTTTAAGTTTTACTTTTCAATCTGACAAGAGACAATAACCCACTGGAATCAAGAGGAGTTGGTCCAGCTTTTAATTTCATTCCTCACTGTTTTCATTGTCTTGTGTGTTCTGCAAGTGGACGGGAAATGTTACTCAGAAATATAGCAACACATTCTGTATTTGTTGTCCAGTGGTTGTTAAATAGTAGGATCCTGTCCTTCCACCGTCTGCTGAAGAAAGATTACTTGGGAAAAAAAAAAAAAAAAAAAAAATAATGCGGGTCAGTTCTAGGAATAAATTAGGAGTAACTCTCCACAGCTTATCTGGGACTTTATTCTGCTTGGTATTGCTGCCCTTGGAAGCACATTCCATGTGCTCAAGGATATTTCTCAATAGAGATGGAGGTATGTTTTTAAATGTGTGTCTGCACTAGAAGAGGTAGTCACTCTCAGGCCATAACAGCTGAATTTTGTCCATGACATTTTAAAACAATATTTTGACCAATAAATCACGATCATTCAGAGAAGAAATTTAAAACATATGCTTATATTCAGAACTCCATAACATATTCTGCAGTTTCATTATCACTTGTGCTCGGTATGTATCTCCCCTAGCTCGACAGCCAGCTCCAAATACCTGGGTTTAGTTCCACTGTTGCAAAGCATGTAGCAGTCGGATCATGCTCTTGAGCTGGATCCCTGAACACCAGCATCATATAGTACCAACAGCATTCCATTAAGCCTACAGGCAAACTAGACATATTGGAGAACTGGCTAAAGACAATCTGTTGTATTATAATTGGTGAAGCTAGTCACAAAGTTACAAAGGAATACAATAGCCACTTAAACATAACAGAATTATTAGCCAGGTTGGAAAATACTGGAATCTTCTCTGGTGCAAGGAGATAGTGGCTTCTGGCGTATTAGACTTCCTTGTTCCCTTCCACATGTCTAACCTCTGCTCTGTCTTCTGCATTGTCCTTTCTACTCTTTCCATACCTTGCAATATGTTCTTATTACCTTACCTTCCACTACTTACTCCCTCTTTTATGCATGCTGACTCTTCTTCATTATGAAAAGACTCATATTTGCCGCCTTCTCCAAAAATCCATCCTTACGTTATGATGGAACCCCTATTTGTCACTAAGTATCTGGAGAAGGGATACTGTTTTACTGGTGTACTATTCAGCCACTGTATTTAAACAAGACTAAAAAAGGGGTGAAAGAAAACTAGGATCTGGAACTGTGAAGCTGCGGTGGTTTAACCCCTGCCAGCAGCTAAGCACCACACAGCCCCTCACTGCCTGCCCCCGTGGCAGGATAGTGAGGAGAATCAGAAGAATAAAAGTGAGAAAACCCATGTGTCAAGATAAAGGCAGTTTAATAAGTAAAGCAAAAAACGCACATGCAAGCAAAGCAAAACAAGGAATTCATTCACCACTTCCCATGGGCAGGCAGGTGCTCAGCCATTGCCAGGAAAGCCAGGCTCCAACTCGTGTAATGGTTACTCGGGAAGACAAACACCATCACTCCAAATGTCCCCCTGCCTCCTCCTTCTTCCCCCAGCTTTATATGCTGAGCAGGATGCCATACTGTACGGAATATCCCTTTGGCCAGTTGGGTTCAGCTGTCCCAGCTGTGTCCCCTCCCATCTCCTTGTGCACCCCCAGCCCGCTGCTGGTGGGGTGGGTGAGAAGCAGAAAACCCCCCTGACTCTGTGTCAGCCTGCTCAGCAATAACAAAACCATCCCTATGTTAGCAACATTGTTTCCAGCACAAATCCAAAACACTGAGCCATACTAGCTACTCTGAAGAAAATTAACTCTATCCCAGCCAAAACCAGCACAAAAGCCCACTGTATTCTATTGGTTTCGCAAGGTTTTTTTGAGATAGGTAGTGCTTGCAGGTAAGCAGTTAAAATTACTTTGCAAGACTTTGGTAACTGAAATCCTAGGTTATGTTAGGTACCTCAAACCTCAAGCCTTCTACCAAACTTAAATCAAAGCCACACTGTTATAAAATAGTGTCCAGCTGAATAAAGCAGACATAATATCAGTGTGAAAAAAACTGAATGCATTCCCTCTGCTCCTCTGCCCTAAAATTCTGGCTACAAATGAAAAAAACCCATGTTCTTATCCTCTCTGCTCCCATGCCAGTTCTTCCTGGCTATTACATAATAAATATTAGATTTTGTTGCCCAGTCTTTCTCTTTATGAAAAACTCTTCAGTTTGCTCTTGTTGTTGCTATGGCTTTTCCTAGCATCAGAGTTCAATGTATCCAATTCTTTCAGTACTGTGAAACTCATATTCCAAATTATGAACATAATCCTTGAAGTCGCAAACCTGACTTAAAACAATTTGATTTTTTCTAAAGAGAAATAGATTTGGAAATGTTGCTTCCATTTCATATTTGGGAAAGGCTAGTCACAACAAGGATGGTAAGATTAAAGAAAGTGCAACACCCTGTTAGAATTTTGATGCTTTACATTGATGGTTAGGTTCTGAGCACCATCAGTAAAAAGAAATGAGCCATTTTTCAATCTGTTGTTTTCAATCACTGTGACAAACTATGGATAAAACTGGCCAGCTTTTATCCATCTGCAAATTAGGAAAGCCATGAACAGCGGCAGAAACAATGGACAGATTTGTCAGTAAAGTGAGGAAGACAGTACTCCAGGAATGATCCATATTTTTTTGTAGTCCGAAGGAAAAGGTCAAGTTCTATGAAAGCCAAGGGAAATAACTCAGGAACGTTCCCTTATGCAGGAAAAAAAAAAAAAAGTTGAGCTCAGTCTAACCATTTCTTTCGATCATATTGGTGTATAGCAAGAAGTCTGCATATTATAGCACACACATACAAAATATGAAATTGCTTAAAATAAATTAAAATGACATTGGCATCCCACCAAAACGTAGGAAAACTGATCCTTTGAAAAAACTTTGAAGTGGTTGGGGTTTTTCTCTTGGCTTGGTTTGATCAGCCATTCTTTGTGGTTTCTTGCTGCTGTCCCTAAAGCACGGATACCGGCGTGCTACACGAGCGTTTCTAGTTAGAAAGGTATGTCCATTCAAACTTGAAAGGTATCTTGTGCATAGACTTCATCTTGGTCTGAAGCCTTAATTCTGGAAACTTCTGTCATTTTGCAAAATATGTATTTCCATGTGTATTTTACTGCCCATGACAGAGGTGTTCTATTACACAGTCACACCTAAAGTGTTTTCAGTATTATAAACTCCTGACTTAACATTTTCAACACGAATAACCATTTTGTGTTTGACACTAGAATTTATTCTGGTTATTCAAAACATAGTTTGCTTTAGAATATTAACAAGCACAGAGCGGCAGATTTTATTTTATAGTAGTTTGAAAAAGAGTTATTTTGCTCTATAATAAAACAAGGATGATGAAGCGCAAATTTTGTTATTACCTCAACTGAATATATAAAAATAGAGGTGTTAATGTGTCTGGTATTGTTAGTGACAGGAAAGACAAGTGAAAATGGACATTAAGGCAGAAAAATACAATGCAAATATACTATACTGTTTGATGCAGGAAAATGTTCATGGAATTCTATTTCCTTGCTGTCAGTTTGTTCAAAAACTTCTTCATAACATGAAGTGAATTCTGAAGATGTCCTCCATTTCCAGTGGAAAGGCTTGTCTTCAACAAAACACTTTGTTTAATTTTGATCACCTATTTAAATTCATTCACCAAAGAACTTTTATAATTACTGAAGAAGTCAGATTAACATCCTTTGCACTTACACAAGATGTAAAAAACCAATAAGCTTTAATCACTAAGTAGGTTGCTAAATAAGGATTCTCATGTGGATCTTTGCAAAATGGGTCTCTAAATATGGAGGCTGGGGTATTTTTTTATTTATTTAATTAGAAGTTAGGAATTTATGCTTTCTTATAGGAAAAGAGTTTTGCTTGTTTTTTGAAGACGTAGGAAAAATAGAACTCAATCACATGAAAGAGGAAACACTTGACTGGCTGGCTATACAAACCTAATCTAAAAACATTCACACAAAAGTTATAAATCACTTTAAACATCCCTAATCATAAATATTGCAGCAGTCATTGACACTTTTACTCAATCTTATTGAAAGTTATATTCTTTTGCATTATTTCAGTGAAAATATACCTTAATATTAGCTTATTTTTCATGTACTAAACTAAATGAAATACCTCGAAATGCTGACTTCTGTTTTACTTAATTTTTTTGTTTTCCTTTGAAATGAGCCATTTGATCAATTCCTGAAACCAATCAGTCCACATCCAATAAATCACTGGGAATTTTAATTAAGGAAATAATATATGATCATGTAGCTTTTCAAATTAGCAGTTAAATTACAAGGAGACAAATATCTTAGGTATACAAGTTTCATATATGTATATGAGACTCAAACTCATCCAAAAAAATTATCACATCTATCAGAACCTTGGCAGGTGTGACATATCACAGGATGCTTTGAAAATAAACTCTAACAAAAGAGAATAATAGTTACCATTTGAGAAACAGAGTTTAGGAGTATACTTTGGTAAAATGGTATTCTTCCAACCGGCAACTTGTTTGCTGTTATCAGAGCTTTAGCTTCTATTTGATTATTAATCAGTGAATATTTAAGAGTCTGGATACCTGCTAAGTAGTATTTTATTCTTGGATGACACAGTTGAGAAACTATCTGAAAAGCAAAGTTTCCAGGAAAGTCATAGAATCTGGTCTTTAAATTCAGTGTGATCAGTTAGTAGTGAAACTATTTTTGTTCTCTTTTATTAAGTCAATAACTTTTGTGCTGTTTTAGAAGTTTTACCCATGTTTGGTCAGACTTAAGAACTCAAAACCACTCAAAAAGTCAGTATCTAAAAATACAGATTACTACTTCAGCTACAGCTGACTTGTTTTTTCAAAAGCGATGACAGTGGTTGCTGTGACGATCTAGAATTCCCTAGTACCTATGATGTATGCCCAAGTCTAAAGTGGCTAAATGTTTGTCAAGGAGGAACTATTTTGGAAACATTTGGTCTAAACCTTGACTCATGGCCATCCAGATAATGCTAGGTACAGAAATCAAAATTGTCAACTTCGAAGTCTCACAGCTTGCTTCTGATTTACCACTAGTGTGTATTTCACAGGGTCATTAATATCAGTCAGAATTATACTGCATAATTTCAGTCATTTTCTCAGGTCTTTCATTTATATGGGTAACTGGAACAAAACCAAAATACTCCCTTTAATGTCACTGCACTGGTCTCCTTCATTAGTTATCTGTCATTATAGGTACATAGTATTTGTACCGCACTGCAGTTTCAGAGTGAATTCAGTATCTAATAATTTATTATTTTCAAAATACTTAATTCAGTATGATTTCAGAGTCTACACATACATTTATTAAAGGAAAAATAACTATTATTGACCTTTCCATATTGAGGGAAATTTGATTCATGGATTATTTGGCCTTTAACAATATAATGCCAGGTTTTCATGTGCTTTATAAATCTCTTTTTGAGTCTTTTCAGTAAATTTAATGAAATGGTAAGCTCACTAGTGTTTAAGTACTTCTCATTCCCCAAAAGATGATGAAGATTTTGCATTTTATTTTGTCAGGGTACGTGTAATTCTGGAACCACTATAGTAATTGTACTAGATACGCTGATCCAATTAATGTAACAATTCCATCCAGTTCTCTCTCAAACTGACAAGTGCTCTCATTAAGCATAGTGAGTTATTCAGAATATCCTAAGTAGCATAATCTGACCCATTCTTTTTATGTCAATAATTTGTGTGTTTGATTTTGTTTGCCATGTCCTAACTCAAATGAGCAACACTGTCCCCTACTGTTTAAGTTTTCCACAAAAATACTGCTCAAATTATTATTTTCTTAACACTACATATTGCTAAAAATCAACTACTAATAAATAGATGGTATCTTCTGTTCATAATACAGTTTCTTACACAGAGAGTAATATGGGGAATAAATTGTATTTACCTGTGTTTTTCCCTAAGGTGAATAGAAACAAGACAGCTGGCAGTAAGTAGCTTGCCACCTATATGCTTTCACCACCAAATAATTATGGAACTCCGTATATAAAGTTTAAAAACTCCTAAACTGTACACATAAGCTGCGCTATTTCTACTTTTCCATCAAGTATTCTGAGCACTATTGAAAGTTCTTAAGGCTACAATAACAACAGCAAGAGAAAGAGCTTGTGTAATTTAGGCAATATATCATTCAGTCGTTTATATAGGGACATTTACATATGTGTGTATGTATGGGTAGCTAAACCTATGAAAAAACCCAACAGCAAAAGATTCTTTGGAGCAAAAGGATAACTAAAAGCCCATGTGTTTCTGAGGATCTGTCTCTAAAGGCAATATCTGCTAATTTTGAAATCCAAAATCCTCTTATCATTTCAGTGACAACCAGTTCCACAAATACATGAAAGAACGTGACTACACTTTTAAATGCTTTATAACGTGAGAGCTCCTGTGGATATGGCATAAATATTAAATGCTTTATTGCTACTGTGATGCAGTGTCAAGGATGTATAAAATATTGTCCCAAAGCGTGCTTCTTACTGCCCTCGATACAGCTTAGATTAAGCTGAGACAGTGATGAAGGAATAGCTATTACTGAAACTATTTCTTGTATGATACTATGATTTTGATGCTATTGATTTACTTGCCCTTATACAATCTTCATATATTAATGCTTACAAAGCCATATCTGGACAGTATGAATATAACTTTGTTTCTTCAAATGTTTACTGACATATTTAACATTAAAAATAGAGTTAGTCCTGTGTATAGAGTTAAACACATGCATATGCATTTATAGAATCATCTTTCTTTGTTGCCAGGGCTGAAATCTTCCTCTCTGACATTTCTGTAATGAGGGTAATTTTTATATGTATCTGTGGAGATTCTGGATTTAGAAACCAAAGCATATTTAAGGTCAAAGTGAATGCTTTCATTTACTTCAGAGGGTGTCTGTTTAGCTTCCAAACTCCACAAAATTTTTCTGAAGTGATGTAGTCAATCTGAGTGACACAGACACTTGAAGTTCCTTCTGATTTTTTTTTAATGATGATAGATTAGCAGCTTAGAAGATTTCAGCTAGAGTCTGTTTTCTATAATGTTATTTAATTTTTTTGCTTAATAAAATATTCTACTTTGCTTTTTCTCTGCTTTCTCAAAAGATTTCAGTTTTGAGTGTCACAGAACATTTAGAGAAAGTTCATGTTTGAACTTCTGGAGTTATACGGATGAGCAACCTCCCCAAGAAGACTGCAGAGACAATCTTCCTGTTGCAATTTGAGTTCTGGTGGTCAGGAAAATAACACAACACAAATAAAATAGCAAGCAGCAAAAAGGCTTTACCAGTGGTCAAACTCTACTGTCCATGCTGTTTCTCTACCCTCCAGAGGTCAGACCACACTGCTCCCTGCCTCTGCTTCATCCCACTTTTTCTCCCACGCTCCTCAGAGCTATGTAACCACTTTGCTGTAGGATCACAGCTGCATGTTGTCAAAGCAAGGCCACAGCTGCATATTATCAATGTCAATCAACACACTGTCTTCATTCCCCTACAGCTTCCCAATCCCCAGTCTTCTGACTCATAATCTAACTTTTTGTAACCTTCAATATTTCAAGAACACTGTTAATGTGTTTCCCTGAAAAATCCTTTATTTGGATTTGTTACATTTTTTATTCTGAATTTCCACCTTTAGTACACTGGTTTGAATTGGGGTTTTTGGTTTGGTTTTTTTTTTTTTTTCCCTTTTCTCTTTCAGTGAAACTTAAAACCTATTGGATTGAAAAAGAGCAAAGTTGAATCTCCTCTAATGTCTTATCTACTTTGCTTCTCTGGAGAAATAGCATTTAGTGCTGGTAAAAATTATTTCTGGAATATTTTGTCTTAAAAGGAGAATAAAGTTTTATTGAGTTTTATTTTGTGGCTTTTTATATTCTACAATATTTGAGCTTGACATTCTTTACACTTGTCAGTTCTCTCATTTATACTTACATGACATTAAAGAAATAGTGACTAAATATTTTTGGTGGGTTTAATGTTCTTTTAGAACTTTTTTTTGTTTCTGCTATGTTGAACTAACAGTCAGAAATGAACTGAAATTACTTTACTGTGGGTGCAACTAAAAGACATTAAATGCCAGAAAGATCAGAGCTGCAAAAAGAAGTGAATACTAGGTTCAATAGGCATTAAGTGGGAACTTTTGCTGCAAATGATGTATACAAATGAGGAAGGATGCTTCTCTTTGACCCGTTTAGACATTATTCAGCATGCAAAATGTTTGTAAATGAACAAGCTTGATAATTTTTTTGCATCAAAATACAATAAAATTCTCCATCCTTTGTGGGGTGAACAGTAACAAGCTTAAATCAGAACACAAAACATAGTTTAGATCTAGATATACCTATAGAAATTTTCTAGTAGGAAGCATCATTTAATACTGGAATATGTTGCGTAGAAAAGCTGTGAACTGTCTAGCACTGATTTGTGTGTGTGTGTGAACATGTTACATAACTTCTGGAATAAACATCTCTGGGTCCACTGGATTTACACCTGGATTAGAAGGTGAACTAAGAAGTGAACTAAGAGGAACTTTGCATCTTTTACTCCTAGTGATTTTCTGCAAACATTTAATTCGTCACTGAATTTCAGAGCTCCTAAATATTTATTTTAATGAAGCTTTGAATTTATATTTTCGCAATTGGTTCCCATGTTTCCTTTTTTTTTTTTGACTCCAGAGAGAGTTAATCAATTTTTTTGCAAATTTTTGTTATGCATATTTAAAATCAAACAGAAACCACACTCAGGTTGCAGAAGGTGAAGATGATAACTTTATGATTGCAAAGAGAAAAATGTATACTCTTTGAAAAACGGGACTTTTACGTCCAGCAAACCGTAATGTGTGATGGAGCCCTGCTCTTCTGGGGATGGCTGAGCACCTGCCTGCCCATGGGAAGTGGTGAATGGATTCCTTGTTTTGCTTTGCTTGCGTGCGCTGCTTTTGCTTTACTTATTAAATTGTTGTATACTCTTTGAAAAACAGGACTTTTATGTCCATTAAACACCAGCTACCAAAAAGCTGTGCCATTTTCATAGAAGTGTCAAAGCAAAATGTTTATGTTACATGCCAGCTACCTAGAAAATACTATACAGCTCCTATGCATATCTTCATTTCTATACCAAGTAATTTGGAATATAGCTGAAGAAAATAGGCATATTTTCAAAAATGCAAACACTTTCCAGGGCCTAAGGAGAGCTGAAGAAAATAGGCATATTTTCAAAAATGCAAACACTTTCCAGGGCCTAAGGAGGTTTGGTCTAACATAAGGTT
>JAVJGI010000062.1:70217749-70312475 GCA_035590275.1 Ibycter americanus
AGCTGAAGAAAATAGGCATATTTTCAAAAATGCAAACACTTTCCAGGGCCTAAGGAGGTTTGGTCTAACATAAGGTTGTTTCCCTGCCTTTTTATAGCCTCAGGATATCACATTGTTACACTACTATTGCAGTATTAATTATTTGTCCTCTGAAAAAGTTATTACATGTATATCTAGTCATAGATAACCAAGAAACTGCTAGATTCATAGACATTCGATATCATATTATTTTGAAATACACTTGCTTAAAATTTTTCCATCCCTTCCATAATCAGTCTATAAGAAAACCCAGTGACTAGATCTTGTACATATATTTATTTCAGAATTATGAAGACATTCGCATCTATGGAACATGCACAGTAGTCTTATGCAGGAATTGTAAAATTTCACAAGAAAATAAAGTTCGCACAAGAAAGGTAAATTTCACAAGAATTGCAAATAAATACCATTTTGACTACACTGAAATGCGCTCATTCTAAGGATGCTTAGCTCAGTATGAGTTTCAACATACAGAGATGTAGGATATAAAAGCACAGTAAGAAGCCTTAGAAAGGAATCTTTCAAAGTAAAATGATACTAATAACAATATCACTATCAATATCAATACCAACACCAATACTAATCCTAACTCTGTATTACTAATATGAACAATAATATTACTAATTTGCAAGTTAATTGTCAAAGTTAATGGCTGTATTACACAAACCAAAATGATTCTACTTATAATAACAATTAAAATGGTAAACAACTACAGTGTCCTTTCTATTCTAGCAATATATCTTCTTTAAAATGATAATAACAGAAAAAAAAAACCAGAGTACTCACAATCTCAATTATTACTGCTTTTCTTTTAGCTTTAGAACTATATTATGGCATCTAGCTATAGTAAAGAACAGTAAAAGGGTACCATATCATCTCTTGAAGGCATTGTGTTAGAACACCCCACAATAAAATATTTCTCCAACATAAATACAAAACATCATTAAAAATTCAAACAACAACTTGAGCTTGGCTACAACGTCTGTCTTTGTTCTGTTCTGATGTCTGACTTTCTGTGTTATAATTTTTGTGACTCTAAATCCATTTAAAAGTTTTGCCTGGCATGCTACATTCCACTGACTTTTCGTGAAGCTTCAGCTACTAAGAGTTACATTAGTCAAAGTGCATAGACACCTAGACAGAAAAATCCAACAGCTACGCAACCCTTATTGTTCAGCTTTACTTGAACTCTCTGTAAATATACAATACCACATATACTCATACTTTCGCTACCTTATATCTTCAACCAAAGCAGCAGTATAAAACTTGGAAATAATACTGTTCTCTTTATAGGGTTAGATACTTGACAGGTATTTTCAAAAATATTTGTCCAAACCCGCTTCATCTTTTTGTGAGCCACATTATGCAGTGAAAGCACCACTTCATTAGGTGCTTAGCATGGAAGACTTCTTTTTGAAGCAGCGTCTTACAGGACTAAAGCAGAATTTTTCTCCTTCTCTCTCCTACCTTTGTCATTCATCTTGCCTCATCAGATGACTGGCATTCTGCAGTGGGACTCGGTAAGCAGGGCATTCTGTATGGTTTTAGTTATTATTCTTATGGTGGCTTGAACTGAAAAATGTCAACACAACAGTCTGCAAGAACCCCATCTCCAAGCTACCTATAGCCTCATGGCTGTACTTTTCTAGGACACTCAAATCCTCAGTAAGAACGGGCACGTGAACTTAAGCCTTTCAGATCCTGCATTGCTGCTTAGAATAAGGGGAAAGAATGGAAGGGAGCTGGCTAGGTGGACTGTGTTTTTTCTTTCTGTGTAATAATGTCCATGTTAAGACCACAACTAAAAGAACAGCCTGCAATGGATGTGAGATAGGAGTATCCACAGTTTTGCAGATTTTACTCTAAAACTTGTCAGTAGTTCAAGATTTAGATGGCTGTATTACAACACAAACTCCCCACACCACAGTGAATAGTACTGTATAATACAAAACTGCACATCACTTTAATTAATCCAATTAGTCTCCAAGGCTGCTTGTATACTGGTAAATTAAACATGTGATGAGACAGATCTCTGGCACTGAGGCCAACCATCACAGAAAGCTCTGCCCTGCTAAAGCAAGACAGCCCATCCAAATCACGTTGTGCCAGGACCTCTCCTCAGTCCTGAACCAAGAGCAGGATTTAAGGGCAGATAGTGTTAACAGCCCGCCCAAAACATGACTAGCAGTCTGGAAGCTTAATTCTAGTGTGCCAAGAAATCACCTGCTCAACTCACTAGTATGAACATAGCCAAAGGGTTTCATTTTAACACAGCTAGCCTGGAAATCTGGAAACAAAATGCATAAAGCCTACAGTAGACTCTACTGAAAAAGGAATAAAATTCTTCAAGGGCTAGAAGTAATTGTTTACTCAAGATGCCTACAAATAAATTTACAACATCGTGCAATATTTAGGTTGAATTTACTTTTTTTTTTTTTAATATATTGAGCAGCAAAGTAATTCTTAGTTCTGGGGAGATCAGTCAACCAAGCAACTAACAAGTTTCTTCCAAAAAGTATTGGTCACCTATTCATTTGGTGTAAACACTATCAAGCACACCTGATGATAGGTTTTGAAATGTGTTAAACTCTTCTCCAGTACCAGAATTTCCAAGGTTCTTGAGCAGGTACTGTATCTGTTGATATCATACTTGTTCACAAGACTGTGAACAATATGGAACTTCTTAAAATCTAGAGTAGTCTTTTACATTAAAGTGACAAATATATAAATGAAATATGAAGATAAAACAAATTTAGTGGTGTAAAAAGTTCAGAAAAGATATTTAGGTCCAGAATCCAGTTAAATTAATTCACTCAAATGCATTTTGACAACTCATGGCAGAGCCCTCTTTCACGTAAAATGCAATGCCTTGGTATGAGTTGTTGGACCTCAGAATGTTACATTGTTAATTTTTTGAAACGCTGATTTTCACAAGAGAAAAACACATATTAATCAAGACATCTATATAGGTCTGCTGATTGTCTCAATACATTTTGTTTCAACTTTTTGGGGTGAGGTTTTTTTTATAATCTGTTGTTATCTTTCTGAGTGCCTCACAAAAGAGACTTCAAATAGTTCCAAAATAATACAATTTATCATCTCAGTACAAAACTTCAGCAAAATTGAACTTTTTTTTTTTATCTCTTGCACACAAAGCTGGAGAAATTAACTTTTTTATTGAACTGTACTCCTTTTCTAAGTGCTAAGTATCATCTTGTTCTTTTGCTTTCTGCATGTATTGCATTTTCCTACTCTGTCATTTACCATATCAGTTCAATTTACTCGAGAATAGAGTCTTTTTTTTTCTTTTTATCTTTTGCTTTCTGTTCAACACACATGCTATGAGGTATCATATGCTCTCATCATGCATCATCAAGAAAAGCGAAGGACGACTGAGTATAAGAAGCACCTGCTGATCAGCTGTTGTTACTTGCAGTGTAGACAGCTTTGTGTGAACTAGTAAGCCTAGTCTCCCTTTAAAGCCTTTGCACTTCTACAGAAAAAGTGGTTTCAGAAGAGTGTAGGGTGACTAGCTCAGGAGTGGCTATCAATAGTGCTGTCATGTAATGTTAGTTGTAAATGAATCCTTCCTAAGAAAACATGTTGCATCAGTAGCACTGCTGATCCTGAGAGGTAATACTTCATCAGCAAAGTTTTACCGCTGAACCATGATAAAGTCCTTTCCAAGTAAATGAAATCATGTTCCAATGAACAAGCAAAAGCCATCCATATATCAGCATACAAATGAATGGGAGTGGGGGGTGGTGCTGAATGTCCCATAGGAAAAATCTGAATATAATGTAGTCTTTAACTTACTGAATTCTGTTTCTAAATCTCAGATTTAGAGATCTAAGAGATCTCTAACCCTTAATTCTCAAATATGGGATGGTCTAGAGAGCAAAAATAGTTCAACTTGAAGGCAACACCCTTCAGCCTCTTCTGTCTCATCCCCTTTTCACTCAGCTGAAGCTCTACATGGGGGTGGGGAAATAAATTAAGATTCTTCAGACAAATGAAAGAGGAAGAACAAAAGAAAGGATGATTACGTAGTCTTGTGTCTGGGTGCTGAGAAATTCAGGACTTGTACCATCTCTTGGTTAGGTTCCTAATGTAAAATAATACTGCTTTTCAAACAGTCTGGAAAGCACTGAAATCAGCTTTTTGCCAGCTGACTGAAATACTTCTGATCAGAATGCCTAGAAATCCTCAGAACGGTAACATAGGCTACTGCAATGGGTTCTGCAACATAATAGCAATTATTCATTAGGGTGTTCATATTCAGATAAAATCATGGAAATTCTCTATATCTAAAGCAAATCAAACATTCAAAACTCTCAAATTTAGTTCACTGCCTTACTATTCTTTTCTGATGCAATTTTCCAGTGTTTGAACAGTCTGCTGTACTTTCTTTAACGTATTCTATGTATCTCTCTTACTGCTGGTTTCCGTGTTCATCTACATTGGCTATATAAAACAAGAGAGGAAGAGAATAATACCCAGCACTCATGATATTTATTGCTAGGTGGCATGCAGAATCTCTGTGCCTAAGAAATTTATCTCTAAACGCTTTAAATTTCTCTCCATTACTCAAAATCATTCAATTTCACCCATCATTTCCTGCATACTTCCAAAATTTGTTCTGCTGAAATTCAGTGTCCTGAGGTCTCACTAGAGTCCTAGCTATAAACTACGAGACTGCATTACAGTCTTCATAGTTACCTTTTCTCCTTATACTGTGTAGTAGTAGTCAACTCATATTTACAGAATTCCTGATTAATTTATTTCTTCAGTTCAATATGTCACAGCTTATATTTAGGAATACTTCAATATTGTGCCTCATTATACCTTATTATTAGCCTTGTTTTGTTTGATTTGCTCTTTTCTCATGGGTAATAGAAAAGTACTTGTATTTTATTTAATGTAAAATTAGAAAGATTGTATTCAGTCAATGTTTCTGATGTCTGTAGACCTTCAATTCTGTTACATATACAGAGAAAAAAATCTCACATACGTGACATAGTTTTGATTGTGTCAAAATTACATATTAGGTTTCTAAACATGACCAGCAATTTGTTTCATCATTAACACAAATTAATATGTTACAGTGCCTGGAATGTGAGTTTTTCTTACTGGAAAAATGTGTAGAGCCTCCTAATATGTATCACAGGTTAAATTCCAGTACTAAGATTTAGACTTTTTTTCATTTTGTGTTTCAGAGATTTTTCAGAACACCTCAAAGCATGGATGCAAATACATGAAACAGAAATCATAATTTCTTTTCATCTGCAAGACAATGCTTGCATTTATTTTTAAGGAGTTCTGTAAACCTATTGAAAAAGAATGTAGCTCTGACTGTAGGTAAAGAGTAACTTTTGCAAATAAACCTTCCTTTTCCTTGTCTCCTGCTAGACCTCACTGCTGTTTTTCCCCTAACTGGAAAGCAGTCACGGATGAGAATTGAGGTCATAGACTGACCACAGATGGGGATTCTCTCACCCCCATCACCAGAAAACTCACAGAGCTCACGTAGCCCTGGGCAGTATTTCTACATAACAGGATTATCACAGTTAGCCTTGTGCCAGAAAACAGAGCTGGAGTCATCCTGGAAACAGAGTCCCTCTCTGGCTAGCCAGCACCTCAGGAACACAGTGGCTTTGGAAGGAACATGCTTCACGGGGGGGACAGGCTGTGTGACCACCAGCTGAAACAAAGTAGGAGGGTCTACACCACTTGCAAATGATTTTCAGCATAGGACAGCATGATTAACCACACAAACACAGTTAATATGAAGAAAGCTATAGTCCACCTTTCACTCAGTTTTATGCTTCAGAAGAAAACATTTTATTAAAAAAAAAAAATCATAAGAATATTTCTGTTATTTAGTGTGCCCTTACTAAAGGCAGCTGTATTTCAATGCTTAGAGGAAACTGCCTTTCCACAACCGCTAGCTAACCAATAGGCAGAACTATTTCTGTCACTTGCTCCTGCTATGGCGAGAGTTAAAATACATTTGTTATGCTTACCTTTCTGCGCTGCCTCATTGAGAGTTACGGGCACTGAAGCAAAACGCAATGCTCCCAACTGGGTCATTGGACCCAGTGCTTGATCCTGAGAGAGAAAATGTGCAGCTCCCAAGAACTAAGTCTTTTGATTAACTCTTTGCTACAGATGACAACGGTCTTCACTGTTTCTTACAAAACATCAAATGCTCAAATATTAACATTTTTAAATTACCTTGTTGCATTTATGTTATGAAAAAGTACATGGAAAGTCAGAGTGGTTGGTAGGTTAGCGCTGCAAGCCTGTGTAGAGAAGCTGCAGAAGAACGTGCAGGAAAGGTGGGGATGTGTGGTAGAGCCACTGTCAGCAGTCTGTAAACATCACCCCTTATTATGCACCTTCACTGAGGATCTGTCTTAGAACAATGCAGACTACCACATTCATCGTGTTATATGCTATTCAGTCTGACTCCTTTCGTTTCCACACCTTTTCCTTATTTCAAAGTGAAAGGAAATTGTAACAAAGAGGCTTTCAAATCGTGTGTCACGTCCTTGCTATTTCTTAACACATTGCAGCTTTAAACCTATAATTAACCAGGCTGACGTTTTACAGTTTCTTGGGTTCAGTGAGGTGTGTACATCATATAAAGTCACTGAGTGGTTCATGGTATCAAGCAAATAAAACCTCATAACTCCAGTCTGCCTCATGGCACTGTCCAGCTTATTTTGTGTGTATGTCTGTCTGATTTTTCAGAATATCCAAGTTCAGCCATTAGCTGTGTCATTTATTCCCTTACTTTCCTGATGACCTGGAACTTTGTCAGCAAATAACCTTCACACAAGGGAGCCTTCAAACAGCACCTCCACAAACAAAGTCACAAGAGCAGGTTGCTGTGATTTTTGTTGCAGTTTTCTCAGCTTGCCTTTGTTAACAGTGAACAATAATAACATGCTTTCTGTGTAACTGCCTAAAAGGCTGTTCTCTGGGTTATGGTAATTGTTTCAGTGAAGTCCACAAAAGACGTAATTGAATGTAAATGGAATAATTAGAAAATGGCTTCTGCAAATACCTAGGGTCTAAACACACTTGAGTTTATATGCTGCACACAAAGGTAAATAAAACCTTTTAGCAAACTGGTGTCTTGCTCTGACTGTTTAATTATTCTTCCAATGATACTTTTACGTATGCTGGAATACACGGTGGAATATTGAGATAGACATAAAGAACTTGGCAAGTTCTGTCACGTCTTCCTTGTCTAAAGGCTCTGGTGACAATGGCAGGCAAGGAAAATGGAGGGTAGGATGCGCTAAGGAAAAATGTCATGTCTGTTATATATTCTTTAAAAGACCTAGCAGGGGGTGGGTTCTGTAAGCAACATAAATATTTAATCCCAAAACTCTTCAAATCATCATTGCTGGTTTTATTTTCAATTTACACCTTCACTAGCACAGTTTATATTTAGGTTTGCTGTAGTGTTGACAAGGTTTCCATAGTCTAAAGGATATTTTTAAAGCTTTAATAATCTCAAACACTCACCAAGCTCGTATTCCCTCATCTTTCCTTGTTAAACTGCCTGTAGGTTGATTCAGTGCTATAACTGCAATCTTTTACATCAGGCCCTGTAAACCCAGTTCCTCAGCCCAAGACAGAGCACAGGCTCTTCACTTCTAAAAGTCCCCTTTGTCAGGAGCCCTCCCAGCTTTTTTAGAAAGCTCATCTTGCAAATTCCAAGTAGACGATTGGCAAAATTAAGCCATTTATTCCCTTGCATTTGCATAAAAAAACATTTAAGACTAATAAAATCAGAGAAATAAAATAAGTGTTTTGCTTTAGTTTTTAATGTGAACATTACTAATTTGTGTCATATTTACTCAGCTTCTGTTAGGTTACATTTTTCAGGGAGATGATTAAAGCTGGACTATCACTGTCCTATCTGAGGTGAACAGGAAACCAAAGGGGAAATCAGAATCACTTAGGAGAGCAAAAACCACAATTCATTTTACCCTTCCATTCTGCAAAGAAGGAAAGAGAACTAGTGAGTGGAGGAACACCAGACTTCTGTGTGCTGGTTACAGTAGCTGGCTTGCAGAGGCAGCAATAAACTACTCCATATAAAAATGAAATAATTCACTCCGGTCTGGAAGTAGAGGTTAAAGGGCAAGATTATGTCCACAATTTAGTCAGCCATATGTTCGTGGGATACAGGCACTGCTATACAGTTTTTATTCTGGAAGCTTTCAAACCAACATAAACTGAAGTAGCAGAGATGGTACTCTAATTTTCTTTTGTTCCTTTTTCTTTCTCCTCTGTGTTCTTATAGATCTGGATGTTGAATTTCCTTATGCTACTAAAATGTTCTTCACTGCAATTTTGCTACAGTTGGCAGCTGTCTGCATTACGGTGCAGCATCATTCCCCAAGAAAAGGTATCTATTCTGCAGCCTCAGTTGCACATTTTCAGTAGCCTTTACATGTCTCTTCAGAAACATACAAGTTTCAAAGAAGAAAATCTTCTCGACACAAGCAACACAGAAATAATTGGCAACACTTCCTTTTTGAAAGGAATATGCCCGAAATATTCCAGAGAACTAAAAATGTCAAGAACAAGGTCAACCATGGATGATCTGTGCTTACAAAACGACAGGAGTGTAATATGCATAATATTGTCTTCATAACAGTATGCATATTATGTTAAAGGCTAAAAACAAAAGCAAACGAAGTTTTCAGTCTTAAGGTTCATCCTTAGGATTGTCTACAGTTAAAACAACAGACGGTTAAAAACAGGATTGAGAAATATTCTTCATTTTGGATAACCTGTGGAAAAGACCCTTCTTGATCTTTGCTGTTTTACATTTGGGGAATGAGGGCTGAGAACAGATTTTTAAATGCTGTTCAAATCATTCAAGTCAGGGTTTAAATGCTTTCAACACGTTTTCCTGTGATAAAGTGTTATCAACTATGATGCAAGCTAAACTAGAACTCCCCATGTTCCAATCCTGTATTCAACATTAGCTTCCTCTGCTGTCTGAGATCAGTCCTTCAGTTCACACCCGAAAAGATCCTCAGGACCATTGATTAGGAGGACCATGTATACAGCAGCTGAAATTCTTGTAAGAAGAGGATCTACTATATCTGTTCCAGTCTTGATGAGCGGAATGAAAGTATAAGGCTACATATTTTAACGTTGAGGTGTGAGTCAGACTCTAAAAATACCAGATGCAGTTCAGTGCTTTGACTGCCCTGCCACTAAAACGGGCAGAGTTCGACAGAGTAAGTATGGAAATAGCACCAAGTCAGTTCTATTCACTAATGGGCCTTTGATCATGTAATAACCCCTCCTGCAGGAAATCCCTTGATGGCATGTTTTCTTACTTATTACCTTCCCCAGACAATACTTAACACAGAATTGAGCTAACAAAATGAAGACAAAGACAAATTATTAGACACTGATTCTTCTTTCCATTCTCATTTTCTAACTCCCTCCCTGCACAGCAGCTACGCAAATCTCTCTTCACAGTACCAAATAAATGTTCCGTGAATGTAATGTTCTTCACAGTAGAGGAAACACAAGCAGCCCAGGCTAAAGAGGAGAAGCTACAAATGACACAATGCAGCTTGCAAACAGCTATCAGTACAGACAGAACAGAACACCATACAGAATTATACCGGGATCACTGGCTCTCCTAAGTTTAAAAGCAAGGCAGGGGAAGAAAAAAAAAAAAAAAACCCAAAGAAGAAAGACAGGTGGGAAGGGACCCAAGGCTGGTCAATCTTCCCTGCATATTATTTCAGTAGGTCACGTCTGACAATGTGCATAATCTCATTAACCTCTGCCTTTCCCTTTGTTACCATTCTAAGGTGAAGCTCCTGTATGTTTCCTAACTGGAGAATAACAAGAAACAGCATGATGATCCAAATGCACCTTCAGGTGCTTCCCTTACAACCTCACAGCTGGGCAGAGGCTCTGGCTGCTTCTGTTGTCCCATGCCCTGGCAGCCACACCAGGCACCTTTGGCTCATTTCCCAAAAGCAGAGTTTATGCAGAAGTTGTCTGCAGAATGCCTCTAGCCCATGGTCTATCTAGAGCTCTGTGAGAAAGGAGTATCAGGGATCTCTTTTCCACTCCAGAATATCTACAGCAGGGTTGAAAAAGAACTAATATCCTTTTGGGAGATGGGGATGCTCAGCAACTGTTTGAATAAAAAAAGGATCATGTCCTTGAATCTTGATTACAGACAAACTGTGTTTAGCACAAAGCTTGATTTATGAAACAGGAGCCTTGAGACCGTAAGGGATTAAATCAGATATTGGTGTAAGCTGAATCAACATCAGGATGTCTGTAATGGAAAACTACATGGTTGATCATACTGTCAAGCAGATTTGGGTGGAGTGAACACAACTTTGGCCAGGGTCTGACACATTTACAGTGCAAACAGAATTGGTTTGGCCGATTACACATTTCCTGGAGATTCCTCCATGTCACTGAACAGAGCCACTTATTGCCAGAGTTTATATCTGATTATTATTGGTTTCATTTTTTCTGTGGACAGAAAAAGAACTACATGTAACACTCCCACCTCCTCATACAGACAACTGCAAAATTATTTTCACTTTATGTTTCTGTTGCAGAAGGTGTCACTATTTTGTCTCTTTTTTACAGAAACGAGTCATGGATTTTTCTTTCTGTCTGGAAAATGTAGCATTGTTATTTGTTAACTGAGATACAGGTTCTGAAAAACTAAGGCTGTCTGCATTAACATACAGAAGTGTTCTTCAAGCTAGGAGAATAATAGCAGGTAAAAGAGCATAAACTTGAGAGAGGCACCTGGTCTGTACTGAAGAAAAATAAGTATTGCTACGTTGCTGTCCCAGAGAGAGTCTGAATAGCAGAATCTAAAGATACCAAGGAAGAACAGATACGGAATAAAAGTGAGCTTTCCACAGTTCATAGCTCTCTCTTACAGTGATAAAGGAAGAAGAATAAATACCAGGGAAAAAGGAGAGATAAAATGACAACAACAAAAAATAAAACGTGATGTGAAAAACTGTGCCTCCAAGCAATTTAACAACACACTTTCTCTGGCACTGAAGAGGGTTATTTATTTCTTTTCCTCAGAAATGTTTATTATTTGTACTTGTGGAAAGCGAAGTTCCACTACACAAAATAGGAATTGAATTACTAATAGCCGGTGGTTGCTTTGGAAAACAGCATTATGTTTTAGATGGCCCCAAGAAGGAAAATTCTGATTTAAAGCCATTCCAAAGTGGTGGTGCTTTGTGTCTTTTTCTGTCCCCAAACCAAGCATATGTGGTGGGTTTTCCTGTGCTCTGCTGCACTCTCCTCACTCAGTTTGCAGCACTCCAGCTGCGAACAAGCCAGAGGGAGACCTGAGTCCTCACACTGAATGGAGCTAAACAGTAGGACTTGGCTGGCTTGAGCACTTGATACCCATCCAGGCAGGGAAAGCTTGCAGAGCAACTCTGGGTGCTAATCAGCAGAGGTGCTGTGGTGTCACCTGCTCAGAACCCCCCTTCCCAAACCAGCTATGCATAGGAGGGCTGGCCAGCATCCAAGTTGAACAGGCGCCCCAGCCTGTGATGCCAGGCCCAGGACTCCTGTTACTAAGTTGTGCTAGAACGGACACAACCCAGCATCCTTTTCCAGTTCCCTTCAAGTACAGAAGTGTGTTCTTGTAGTATTTCTGTCTCAGCTTGGGGGGGGGCGGAAAGGATTTTTATATAAGGGGGGACTAGATTGTTATCATTGCCTACAGCAGTTGGTTGTGATAACACATAGCTCACTTAAAGCTTCTCATGAGCTGGAAACTCATCTTCTCTCCCTCTTTTTCATTCCCAGTTAGTTTTCTGCAGGAGCAGAGAGACCCTTCTCATCATATGGCCACCAAAAAAAAAAAAAAAAAAAAAAAAAAAAAAAGCAAAAAAAAAAAAAAAAAAAAAAAAAAAGGAAAATAACAAGATGTATGATGGCCCAAAGGATGGAATGTGGTTAAAAGATTAGAAATAGAAAATGGAGAAAGAACAGAATCTCTCCTGTTAGCAGCAACCTGGATTTATGCTGCATTGAAATGGCCATGTAACCACAATCCACGCACATAAAGTAAGTATTTAGGAGACTGCAGACACAGACCTTCTATCTAAGTTTAAGCAACTCACTTTTTATTGTGTCACTTATTCCATTCTGTAAATTGGAAAGCAATAGTCATTGAGGTCATTATGAGGATGTAAATACTAATGCCTGTAATGAAGATCCCCACTGGAAATATATGCTAACTAAAACTATTACAAGGAAGGTTAAACCAAAAAATCTCTTTCAAGGCATTGAGGAACACAAACAAAATATCTGCTTCTTCAACAGATGGAGATATAAATATACGAGTAAATTTAATCCACAAGTTTTTTTAACAGTCTCCAGTATGAAAAAAGGACATTGGTTACATCTTTGAAAACTTTTAATAAAATATCCATAATTTTGAGCAATTATTTCAGAATTATAACAAAAAATATCCATGATTTATTTATCTGAAAGTCTTTAAAGAAACTGACACACTGCATGGGTTTCATAATTAAGCTAGCAGACAAAAATGGAGTCAACTGTAATTATGAATCATCCAGATTACTGAAAAGAAAATTTAAGAGAATTAAATGATGAAATCTCTTATCAGCCGCTTGCTGGTTATCTGACAGGTTTAAAGACAGATTGATACAAGTTTAGACATAGGAGTAAAGATTGTTAATGAGAAGTTGAAAAAAAGTTTCACTCAAGAATAGGCAATCTTATCTGCCTTTTTATACACTGAATTTTAATACATGCCTTACACTCAGTCTTCAATGGATTAATCAATATTTACATTTTCATGCCATATTTATAATTTTTAGATCCATCTCCTAACACGTTTTAAAATAAATAACTTAAGCTACATTTACGTATTCTGTTTATCTTTACATGGCCATTTGTCACTTTAAAAAGAGTAAAAGTTGTAAAATGGGTCTGCCTGGAAGGCCAGGAAAGTAGGCTTCATGTAGTTATCAGTGCATCAATATACATAGTTCATGAATAAACCTCACCATGTCGCATATGCGTAAGCCTTGATGAACACAGGCAAGTGCGAACTAATACATTTTAATTCCTGTAATTTACCATTCCAAATAATCTGTAAAAACTCCTATTCGTTTCATTTATGCTGGGCAAGTTGTTAGGTAAGTGGCATGATTATAGCATACTCACCTTCAGAATGAGTTGTTATGAAAAATGGCTGACCAGGGACTGCATCCATTTTAAAAATTAATCTGTGCCACAATGGGGTTCTGAACTCACTGGGCTCAGGATCAATGAGCCAGTTCTCATAACCTTCTCCTAACAAGTGAAATACATAAATCTGGTTAAAATCAAAGTCTGTAGAATTTAGGACATTCAAGCAGAGCTCACACTGTTCAATTTTTAGTGTCAAAGATGTCAATATTAATTATAATGTATTACGAGCCCAACATCCCAATAAACAAATGGAAAATTGGGTCATTCGATTGTATCCTAGAACCAGACTCCCTGTAGTTTATCTAGCATGTATTCACCTATGGATAGCTTGTTACAAAGAACATGCTTCATTGTATCTTCCATTTAAAATGTAATGGCACCTTGTAGTGTTTTTCAGAGCAACAGTTTAAGAATGGCTAATTGATTTATGATATTTATTGCGGGTTTTTACCAGCTTCCAAAGAAATCCTCATAGGCCTGTAAGCTAGGTGTGTAGATAAACTGAAGTCCCAGAATCTCTGTAGTCATATTACACCAATTTTGTTCTGTAAATCGCAAAAGACTTAACAGAGGTACTGCTGATGTGTAGCATGATTTACCTTGGTCAAAACAATGCTAGTAGTACAGATATTTTTTTATTACAGAAGGCCAAAACACATTGAGAAGAGTTGAAGAACTGGTATCTTGGAAGTTGATCCTTAAGTTAATGTGATGTCATCACATAAGCTGCTTAGACCAGAATATCTTGGAAGTAAGACAGATACCATTCTGAGAAACCACCTATTGTTTTTTCCTAATTGCAGTTACATAACATTTGTATTTTGTTATCATTCCATTTTTTACAGGTACACTACATGAACACAAAGGTTAAAAACAAACAAAGAAACAAACAAACAAAAATAGAAGAAGAAATCCAGTTACCAGGACAAAACTCAAAAGGTAGAGAAAAGGCAATGAAATGACAAGAAAAATTAAGGAGTTGTTACCATGAAACTCAGTCTGCTAATAGCAGGTATCACAGGTTCACAAGTGGAATATGAGTTGGTTCACTGTCTCATAGAAACTGAAATGCTCCCTGCGCTTCATAGGTTATTTCTAGAACACAATGTTAGACTAAGGTTTCCTATAATGTGAATCCATGTACAAAAGTAATAAAGAAAAGGAAAATAAAAGTGTAGCAATCTGAATATAATACCTATCACCAGAAGAGAAAGCTTTGAGGTGAAATGTGAACTACTGATAATTTCAATAGCCTGGTTATAGTTGGGTTATTTTGATTCTAAGGGCCATACGTTGTCTCTCTCAGGCTAAATTCTGGCCAAAGATCAGCTGTCTGGTGTAACACTTTACTGATCTTAAAATATATAGGAAAACAAGCCAGACTTCAAAGCAAGTAGCTAGTAGTAGATATGAGTTATTTTGGAAACCATTAATTGTAAGAAAAAAAGAGAGAAAATGAAAAAGCCTGATAAACTTTATCAAACAATTACAAATATAGATGTACTTCATCCATGCTTCTTGGAAACGTTCTTCTGAATCTAGGACTGGTTCAGATAATGACATCTATTTCAACTTCTTTTGGCAATCTGAAAGCTACACATGTGCTTCTGCAGCTATCAAGTTCATATGAGCCTGTAATTTAAAATCCTACTATCTGAGAGCTTACTGAGTAATAGGATAGTATTCTGGTCTAGAAAAGCTTCTGGATCTCATGAAGCTTGAACACAAATAGCTTTTGCCATAATTTTTTTTTTTCTCTAATATCAGGCACTTAGCTTCAAAACTTTCAGAGAGAAAGATGAAAACATGCCCACTAATAAGGTATGCTGAATGTGGCTATCTATTTTGAAGCAACTGAACAGTATGAAATGTTTCAAAACAGAACCGTGCACTAGCTGCTTACAGTCACCATGCTGCTCACTCTAAGGTAGTGAATGTTGTCCACCATGCTTGATGAGAGGAAATTTTCTTAGTCTTTTTACACCTAGTCAGACAGGTTATTAACTTTTGAAGTCCAACTGTGCAGATATTTAGTTGTGGTTCTCACATTACACAAAGGAGGAGTGGTTGATAAAACAGATGTTTCTGCTGCTACTCAGAGGGACCTCAACAGGCTGGACAACATGTCAACACGAACTTCATGAAATTGAACAACGGGAAATTACAAGTCCTGTACCTGGGGAAGAATCCCCATGCACCAGCCCTGGCTAGGGCCCAGTCAACTAGAAAGCAGCTTTCAGAGAAGGACCTGGGCTTCCTGGGGGACAACAAACTGAACATGAGCCAGCAATGTGCTCTTGCATCTAAGAAGAGTAACAAAACCCTTGGCTGCATTAAGACCATTGCCAGCAAGTCAAGGAAGGTGATTCTTCCCCTTCTGGTAAGACACATCTAAAGTGCTGGGCTCCCCAGTACAAGACAGACAGGGACATAACAGAGTGAGTATGGCCCCCAGCAAAGGGCCAGAAAGATGATTAAGGGATTAAGCATTTGTCATACAGGGAGAGGCTGAGACACCTGGGACTCCTCAGCCTGGAGAAGAGAAGGCTCAGCGGAATCTGACAGAAGGAAGATGGAAGGAGACACTCAGTGGTGTCCAGCAAGATGATACGAGGCTGTAAGCACAAACTGCAACGGAAGAAATTCCTTTTAAATGTGAGGGGAAAAAATCTTTATCACTGTAAGTGTAATTGAACACTGGAAACAGAGAGGTGGTGGAGTCTCTATCCCTGGAAGTATCCAAAACCTAAGTGGACAACATCCTGGGCAATGTTTTCTACTTGACCCTGTTTCGAACAGGGGCATTGGACTCAACAGTCTTCAGATGACCCTTCCATCTGGAGAAGTCATTGGACTCAGCAATTCAAAACCTCAGTGATTTTGTGATTCAGTAAGAGATGCCTCTGATAAATACACAAGTAATCTTTACTAACCACAAATGAGCATTTTTAAGATAGACATTAATCCATAGAATGGCTTAGCAGATGTACATACCAGAAATTTCTACTGATTTACCTGAATCTAAATGGCCCAGCCAGTTAGCATGGTCAAAGCATAAAGAGAATTATATGATTACCATCACTGTGTTTGGTTGCTTTCCATTCCCAAGGTTTTACAGCCAACAGTCAACTTGTGGGAAAGTGACAACACACAACCTTTGGCATAAATACATCATAAGGTTTGAACTTGTACCTTCAAAACCAAATTGCTATGAATTTGATCTGTGGTGGGAGATGTAGCCCAAGGAACATTAACAACACCTCACCTCAAACCTTTACCAATCTTCAATCTTTTCATATAATTTTTCAGGTAAGTTTAATGTAGGACTAAGTATCTTATTTCCTCCAAGCAAAACTCCTACAGTCATGGCAAAGAAGGAACTCCACGATTTTTCCATTACTTTCAGCTCATGCTAGATTTCCTAAGTATCTGGAAAAACTACGCGTAACTGTATGACAAGGAAAGAAAAGCATTCTCTTGGCTCTGAGAATTGCTGAAAGATGTATCTGTGTACAATTTCCAGTGTACACTTCAACACTCAGAAAAATAGTGTTCATCGTTACAGAGTGGCATTCCTTGAAGAAGAAAAAGGTAAAAGAGAAAGCTGATATGTTTGTCCTCAAGATCAGATGCATCAATTGTTCCCTTTCATTTATTTGCAGTTAGCATTTTTCTCGAATTCTCACAATTCTGTCATTCCAACAGTCATAGAAAGCCAGTGCTGTTGGATAGGAACAAGGGGAAGTATTTCTTTAGTTAATTAGAATCATTTTTCATAGAAATTTTCTAATTATATCCATAATATAAGTAATAAAATGGGATTGGCGTAGATTTTGACAATGAGAGTCTGGTTGATCTACAGATCAATGCAGATACAATGACAGAAGGCAAGGTGCCTGGTGTTCAACTTAACAAATTGCTTAATCACAGCTTTTCCAAGCTTAAACCAACTAAAAGTTCTCTTTTGCAAAGCTTATCCTGCATATAACCCTTTTTGTAATGTGTTAACCTACTTTTCGCATTGTTAATGAAGCTGGTTTCATATTAAAGTCTTTACAGAAGGTATGTGAACATGATGTTCTGTATTCCTATACCCCAGTGATGTAGGGAAATTTCCAGTAAGATGAGTCAGTGTGATAGCTCCTTTGGGTTGGTTTTATTATTTTTATTTTTTGTTTATTCTATTTCTATAGTGACTAGGATTTCAGGCAATGAGCTAAAACAATATATTACTAGACTGGCAGTCAATCAGATCACTATCACTTCAAATATCATTTAAGAAGATCTACTTATTTTATTATTTATATAGCTCCATAGTTCATGGTGCTACATAGAACAAATCAAAGACAGATTCCCTGCCCCCTAAGAGCTTACAGTCTAGGCAAGTACAAGAACAACAGAAGAAGATAACACAAGCAGGGGACAGAGCGGGATAGTAAAAGAAAAGAAGGACAATTAGATTACAGTCACATGAAAAGCTAATGTGTTTATCCTGGTGGTTAAAAACTGGGGAGATGAGGTGCTTGAGTTACTTTATTTTTAATTAGAACTACATTTTATAGGAAAGTGAGAAGAAAAGTGTTTTAAAAATAAATTCGAAAGTGTCAGAGGTGCTTGTAGGAAGGCAGAGAGGCAAAACTGGAAGGGAACAGGACACTAACGTATCTGAGGTTGGAAAGCAATGATCTTGGATGTCAGATGAGTGAACCTCAGCAATCCTTTCTTTTCCTGAACATCTCTGAAAATATGACAAAAAGCACAGTTGCTCCTGTATACCTAAATACAGGCTGGTGTCTAATTTTGCCTTTAATATTGTATCAGTACACATTTGGCTGAGGATTTAATATTGTATCAGTACACATGTGTGGAAATATTGGACAAAATCTTGATTCCTCCGAAGTAGGAGTTTTGACACTGCTTTCAAAGTAGTCTGCATTTCAATCATCATATTTTGTGACTGTTGATGTGTTTGGAAACTCTAATGTATTTGGAGACTAAGTTCTGTTTAAAGTACTTTAAATATTTTTCTAATATCCTTAATATAATAATACAAAAAGTATTTTATAGCATTATCTTTTACCTCTTTGTATGCTGTTATCCCTGCTCATGACCCCTTTTCCCTGAAAACATTTGATTTTGTAGAATATCAGGGCATTTCTCCTACTTGTATTTGAGGCTTTGGATTTTGGTGGTGTTTTTTTCTTCATAAATTATGTCTTTTCCATTCTGAAATATTAACCAGTTACTGTAGTAGGTCTAAAAAGTGTTATTTCAGTTTTGTGGAAGACTCTATGAATGAAACCTGGAAGGATTAATGCACAAAGCCTCAAGTAATATAAACTTGAAAGAAAAGGTTCTTCCAAACCTACACTGAATTCTTCCACTGAATATTGAGATAGAAACTTCAGAAAGTAGTATCTTGTACAAAATCTGCCAGATACTCCCTGGATATGTTTGTATTTGTGTTTATGTAATAAGAGAATACTTTCAAAGGGCCTGCTGATGTCTATAATCAGCCAAATCCTCATTTACTATAAAGCACCACATCTCTCTTGATTTCATCCAACAATTTGGCTCTGAGTTTTCACTACCACTTCTTCACAAATGACATTTATCAATAAGCTAAAGGATTTTTTATCATTTATTCTGCAATATCCATGTAGTTATCTATTGCTATATAACCATGTTGAGGCAACCTAAAGATCTAAATTGTGTCTGGCAGATATGTAAAGGTTATAGACATCTATCTTCCTGGAAACAGATACACTGGGGGTGGGGGGGTCGGGGGGGTGGAGAAAAAAAAAAAAAAAAAGAGTCCTGTTCATTTTTTACCTCCATTTGTCATCCACCAGGTATCACCACATAACTGAGTTATAACTGCTTTAAAGTTTTCTCTAGAATGACATTCAAGGTCAGTCAGAGAAGCACCCATCATCCTGTCCTGGGAAATCAACAGACTAATTGACCTATTATATGAAACCACATAAAGCAGTTATGTACAGATTCTGAATCTTCATGGGCCAGATACTCACTTCATTTTAGCTGGTATAGGTCCATTCATTTTAATAACACTGTGGAAATTTACACTACACAACAATTTGGGAATTTTGGACTAGCTATTCAGAGGTCTTTCAAACAGGAATTCAAATTCAGAATTGAGGATTTCCTTCACAACAGTGAAGGGAAAATGAACCACTGAGCTTTTTGGAGCACAAAACTACCAGTAGTATTTTCTGCTACTTTGGGGGTCAACTTTTTGTTAGTTATTTTTCCTTACATGTCTTAATTTTCTGTGAAGAATACAGAAATAATTACTAATGCGTAACGAAGTAACAGTATGAATTAATGTATGATTTTTAAAAAAAGCTATTATCCTACTATGAATCTGTGGAGCCATGCATTTCTAGTCTTGATCTTAAATACAAATCTCCAGTTACTTTGCATATTTCCCTTAATAATGGAAGGCTGAAATTCTCACTAAAATTTTAATTAAGCCACACTACTTCTGTGTTAAGATTTTTGTTCCTTGGGGGACTTTGACCCAGTAAAACATTTGGGGCCTATCCTGCATTCACACTTACTTTGGCTCACATAACTTAATGAGAATTAGTCATGTGCATCAAGGTGAGAATGGAATCCTGCTTATGTCAACACCCTTAATGGAGAAAAGAAAGGTTTGTTTGAACATAATACAGCATTTTATTACATGATTTTACAAATTTTATTGTAAATCATCAATCAAATGCAATAGCCAATTTTTTTTCCATTCCAAACCATCATAATTAGGAGTTTTCATTGTGTTGTATGACAGTTACTTTCTTCCCCTCTGTATTTTAAAGAATTAACTTAAAATTGTATTATATAAGTATACTCATTTTCAGAATCTTTGTTGAAGGTGTTTTTTATCTTGTTTATACTTCTGACAAAGATAACTTGTTCTTTGTTATCACAGAAATGGGGATGAAATTCTCACAAATAAAAGAGAATTTGCTTTCTCAGTCCCTGTTCATGATGGAAATGGCCAGCTCAGTTTCTATGAAGATTTATGAGAACCAGGTAGTAGACACAAACCTCCCCCTTCCCCCCAAATGTCATGATATAATTTTTACAATTTGAATGATATATCTTATACTTTTGTGCTAGAAAGATCATGATAAAATTAAATTAAGCCCCAGTAAACAAATGATCTCACTGCTCACCAATGACTGATTATCGATGATAATTTTAAAGGGTTGGTTTTGGTTTTTTTTTTAAATTAGTCGAATTATTTTCCATATAAAGACCAACTTCATCTTTTTTGGCTGACATAACATTCCTATACAGTCCATCCTCTACATTTTTTGTTGAGATGCAAGTAAATTTACAGTAGACAGAGGTGCAAGATTCAGCATCTCTAGGGCAGTATTTCAAAATGTTATGTCCAGGAATTCGCCACAGGCAGGACATATATAAATTGGCTTTGAAGCAGCTAAGAGCCAGATCCTGCAAAAACTTATCATAATGTGCTGTACTGGCTTTTCTCAGAAATCCCAGCAAACTGGCCACACGTTTAGTGGCAAGAATCAGCGGGATAGGGCACTAAACTGAGGCTAAGTACCAGTATTGACACAAAGTACCGTACATATGTTGCTTGAATCACACAGCAAAAACAAAACAACTAAAACTGACATAATTTTAATGCGCTTTTTTTTTTTCTTTTTTAATTTAGTGCGTTGGATTCAAACAGCAAACCGAGTGCACTTTAACTGTTATCACAATGTGGTCAAGAGGTCTGTGTCTTTTACCATTTACACACAATTGTTCATGACAGCATGTTATCAGCCTAGTGGAAACCAGGGGTGTAGCATGGTAAGCAGTGGTGGTAGTGCACCTATTTTTTATATTATCTAACTTGAAAATATGTCTCTTCTAAGATTCCTTTTTCTCGATAAAAATAGTTTTCACCAAACGTTGGTGGTGCACACGCACTACCATTCATGCTTGGCATCACACCCCTGACAGAAACACATGTTCTTATTTTGTTGATAAAAAGTATTACAAAAATTTCCATACAAAAACTATTTTCATAGAAATCTTGCATTTCCACAAATAAACCTGAACATTTTTTTTTAAAAAAAAAAAACTGCTCAAGAATTTTGTTCATTTAATATTGTGACTGTATTGAAAAATGCAGTCCTCCTTAAAGTTCTCCACATTCACTTCTTTTAGGTGACCCATCCCACTTCCAATATTAGCGAGAATTGCACAGGCTCCATTGAGTTCAATTAGTAGCAGGAACAAGGGTTTCAAAACCCATTCAGTCGAAAATGCAAGCCCCCTATGTGTGAAATACACTGCTTCCCACCCCCCTCCCTTTTTTCACTATTAAAGAAAAAAACATAGTTGCTTATATCTAAAGGTTGTAAGATACATTCCTTTGTACTAAGGAAACTTTCTTTCATCTAAAAATTGGGTCAAAATTATGGAAATTTTTTTTGTTGTTTTTTTTTAGATCAAAGTTCCAGCCCAGGTAAAATTAAGTTACTGATTTTTTAATTATTATTTATTTACTTAGTTCAGTGACACAGACAGTCCAAAAGCAGGTGAGCATCCTCATAATTATCCTTTATTCATGGGATTCATGTTTCTTCACTTTAGCATTCCTCCCGTCCAGGAAGCTCATATCGCCTGTCCATATGGGTAGTTTCAGTCTACCAGCAGTTACCAACTCTTCTATGCTTGGAAGTTCAGAAGAACATATGGTTTCTTGTTCCACTACAGTTCTGAGATATTACTTTTACTAGACTCCTTCCATAGTTAGTACTGTCTTGGACATTTATTCTCCATCTCCTGGCAACCGTTGAACTTCAAAAGGAACCTGTAATTTCTCACTGAGACTGCATTTGAAACCAGCCACAAAACTCACATGGAACTTTCATTCATTCAGAATGGTGGAAACCCATGACGAACAGTGTAACCCCGCATAACTTGGTTGATCCATGATGCTTGTGATTCGAGTCTGGCCATTGCAACTGCTGAGATCACAGAGTCTCTAGTTCATAGACACAGCGGCATGAGGTAACTCATTTTATTTTGCACAGGTTGCATATTTCCACAGGAAACATTCTCGCAAGGTTGTTTGGAAAAAAGATGACAGTTTGTGCTTGGGGTATTTGGCTTCCCAGCTCTATGCCATGGTTTCTTTACCTGGTAACCTTCTGTCGTTAAATGTGTGCATGTTGATAACTTCTTCTGTTTTCACAATAACGGGGGCCTGTGGCTTGTGTTTTAATCGACGCTGACACTTCAGAGACATCCTTAGCTCCTCTACCATGGCACTACAGAAGGACCTCTACGGAGGGAAATAGAGGAAGAAGAAGAAAAAAATCTGTAAGAAATGTCTAGCTGCAATGTCTAGAAGCAGATTCACTCTAGTGGCACAGCCTTGTCAGTCCTGTAAGTTTGCTTTGTTTCAGTCTGGAGCACATAACAAATTGCTCTCTGTTAAATATGCATCACATAATAATTAAAATTAATCATCAAGCTGTGATGACTCAGTGAAAAAATCACCTTGTCTCTACAATTATTTGTCTGGCAGCTACTAACTATGGATGCATATGATACATAGAAATATTTCAAGCAGATGTTCTGTTAACATAAGTTAGCCTTACAGGACAGCAGCTGAACGTAACATGTGTATTAGCAATTCAGTATTTCAACATAGTAATTTCATTTCTGTGTGATTTCGCTGTTCCTGAACAAAACAACAAGCCTTAATATAGGAAGTTTACCTAAATGAATGTTTAAATACTGTTAAAATGCAAACCCATTGTTAATATGTTCTGTATCTAAACACTTCTTCCACTACTGACTATCACATGGAGTATATATTTGCAAAAATTATTCAGTTTCATCAATCACTATGAAAAGCACATTTTCAGAAAAAGTTTATTAACATGTTTTCATCAAAAGCTAGATCCTCAAAACCCTTTTACCGTTTTACAAGAAATTTGAAAAGTACAATAAAATCTCCCTTATTCCTTCAGTCTGACTGAATTCTCTCTAATAGTGTGCTGAGCAATTAGCCTCTCCTCAGTGTGAGAACTGGAGTATAGATGAAATATCAAAGTAAGGAAGAACAGTCTCTTTGGGTCTGTGAATTAACCACTTTTATCATATCCTATAACTTCAAAGTTTTCCAGCTAATGGAGATACGTATTAACTAAATAACACATCCCAAAGCCTGAGATGTTATGATAAGCCTCTGACAATTGCTCTCCCCAAAGCACATCTGAGGTATAATCTAGCCCTTTGCATTTTGCTTTCTTAATAACTAATCTGCAGTCCAGGGAGAAGATCTGGAAAAAGAAAAGGGAAAAATTAAAACAAAAAAAAAGGGAGAAAAACAAAGTAAAAAAAAAAAAAAAAGGCAGAGCACCTAGAATTACTGTAAATATCTCCTGATCTTTGTTTGATTTTGTGTGATTGTGTAGATCAGTCAAGATATAATTGTCTCATTTATATCCCAAATCTAGAACTCTGCTTTATTTGTAAACTGTTACATCTCCATTATTCATACAAACCTGAAGTTTGGAGATTAGATCCAGAAAATATTTAAGCACCTCATCCTACTTAGTTCTTTGGGAACCTACACTGAAGCTGAACTTATCACAATCTGCATTCAGCTTCACCTTCCAGGGCTGAAGACACTGTGAGCAGTAACGCACTCAGTTTGCTACATTAAACTTTATAGGTTTGTCATTTGGCAATGGTCAGTAGAAATTCTGCTGAACACATTGGTTCTTGGCTTAGTCCTGGATCCCATCAGAATTCACACTTGAGTTCTCCACGTGTAAGGTCATCAGTCCGGTAGGGGTGCTCTGACACAACCTAACAAATCAAGTTCCTCAAAAAAAGTGGCATTCGCTAAAGAAGGACACGTGGCAGACGTTACAACTTTCTCCTGTGCGGCCATTCATCAGCTGGATCATTAGAGCTGAACATGAGACACATCTGAGAGTGTCAATTCAGTAGTGTCTTCTGCTGGAGGAGATTTAAGCATGAGTGTCTCAACAAAGGGCTGTAACATAGCATTTCAAGGTAAAAAACACCTGCAGTTTCCACCTACTGATCCTGTTCCACTTTGCATGGAAGTAGTTACCAGAGGCAGAGCTGGAGAAAGGGAAAGAGTGAGCATGTGGGCTGCTCTGTAGATTAGGGATTAGAACACACAGCGGCAGAGGAAAGGCTTCAGTGGTAGTTCTGGTTTCAGTGACGACTTCAATAATTTTATGTAAAATTCTGTTTAGTGCAATAGAGTGCAAACATGAGTTGTCCCAGTCATGGGTTAGAAATGAACCTGAATCCCCCAAATCCCGAACAAATGCCCACTTCCTTAATCATTTGCATGAATAAAGGAATAGGCAGGTGGGAAGGAAAGGGTAACCTTACTCTGGCTGTGATACTCTTCACTTCAAACATTCTTTTCTCCTGCTGAGGTTTGAAATACAGGAATGACACCTACTCAGCTTATGACAGAAAGAGTTTAGACACCTGCAACTAAGAAAAGTTTAAGCTGTGAATCCAAAGGAGAGGAAGGTATATGTCTCTCGTGCGGAGCCAAGCACAAGTCCTTCAGAGGCCAAAGTTCAAGACAAAATTTGTCATTTCTGGCCAGAGGGACTTCTGCAACGGACACTCGTCAGCAATTCCTTTCAAAAAATGTTCTGGTGCACTGGGCTGACATACAGGACAAACTTACAGCTTTCAGTGTGTGAATGAGGTGACTGATACTGGTAATTGAGCTGTAATATGCCAGATCTTCATGCATAAGGTGTCTTTGCTTAGCATTGTGTAGAAAGCAGGAAACTGCACCTCCTTCTCATCCAGCTGTATTTGAAAGAAAATATTCAATTCTCTTAGACTTTCTGTTTTTTTAAGAAAGTGCTGTTGCTTAACATCAGAACTGTATTTATGATTATGAATCTGAAATTAACCCTGAAATCTTTCAAAAGGGCAAGATTTAATTTAATATTCCCTACTGGCTTACAGGCTAAATTGCTAAGGCTTGCAGACCTTGGCATTTTCACTCTATGGGGAACCCAGCATATAACTCAGGAATTTCACAGGGAATCCATTAAGAAGTAAATGCTGCAACTCTCAGCATTATACCACCTCCAGCCATTATATGGCACTCACCTCTGGAATCAAAGACCTAACTGAAACATTCTGAGGAACAAAATCCTTCTAAATTTAAAATTGGTGCATTAGCACTTAACACTTTCAAGATTGTGTCTTTTGTCTTTTTTTTACCAAGACATCTGATGAGTGCCAGAACAAAGTGAATCCTTTTCAAGATGCATCAGTCCACCAAAACCTTCTGCAAAGATCTGCAAACACTTACCAAAGGGTATAATTTTTTGGGGTAAAATCAGCGAGAACAGGTTTACAATCAATATCTAAGAGGTAAGAAGATACACACACTTCATGCCAACATTCTGAAATATCCTGAAAATGAGATCTCAAGAAACTTGCCAACACATTTTATCTGAGAATTTTACCTGGATCTGAAAACTCATTAAATGAGAAATGCTGGCAATACTGACAGTCTTAGAAAGGCAGTTAACACAATTTTGAGGTAGTTATCTAGAAAATTCTTCCATTCTGTTTTCTCAAATTATTTTGTATAAAAGAAGTTAATGGGAACTTATCTGCATATATTGTAATAAAAACATTACTTAATTACTTCATGTACTAAGTTTTTTACGTATGTTACATATTTTAAAATATCAAATGTCTGAAAACAGTAAACAGTATGAGCTCCCAAACAGTACCATTGTTTTGGTAACTGAACACTAACAGAAATATTACTTTTTTTTTTTTTTTTTTTTTTAAACCTAACTCACTGAAATAGTGATGTATTTTAAGAAAGATTAATTCAGAGCTATGTAAAAGTTCATGACCTGGATCCTGATTGTACCTTGGGCTCTACCTGAGAAATATAAGATTTTTCCCACATATTGCAGAATCATGTTAAAAAAAAAATGTTTACAAAGTATTACTTTATGTTTGACCTTTTTTTTAATAGAAATTCTTTTCTTGTCTCATTTCAATTCCAATCTGTGTACAGTCTCCATTTTCTGTACAGTTAACTTTGTGTTCTTTCATTGCTAGGATACAACTTTTGGAATAATAAGACAGGAAAAAAACAAAGCAGCTCTAGAATACATTTTTTGTGACAGATAAATGACATTTTCCAATATGATTTTAGAAAATATAGTTCAGTGTCCCAATCCAGAATTCAATTTGCTATTCAGATTGTTAGGGGAAAACAGTGAAATGTTTACAGAACTTACGGGCTATATTTCAAAACAGTTGTCCATCATGAAACTGGTCACTTTTAGTACATATTACAAGACTCTCTGCTTAACTGAAAGAAAATAACCTTTTGCGCCTGACTTACCTTCCACACTGCAGGCATGTTACGAGAACATTAATTATTGATTTTTCACCAACTCTTACAAAATTGTAAGTTGTCTCCTTAAATGCTACCAGAAAGTAAATGCTGCCTCCAAGTTATCTTGGATATAATCAGCTAGTGGAAGAGTTGATGGAAGACATACAGTTCTCTAAACAACAGTGCATTTAAGCGCAACTGTTTTGTTGCAGCAAATCACTATAAAACATTAGAAAAAAGCTTCAATTTTAAGTGGAGAGTTCAAGTGTGCAAAAGAAAATTTTAATCAGAACTGTTATCTTAGCCTTTTAACACAAAGCAATGTTGAAAAAACTCATCTCCTCAAGAAGAGTAAAGAATTGATACCTCTTTCATTCTTTGCCACAGCTGACAGCTCAAAAGTCATGTAGAATCAAGATAATAATTTTGCAAAACCTTAACACTGTTTACAATCTATTTAGACAGCTTGTGCATGGTTTTATTGCCCGAGGAAAAAAACTTATCTTTGCAAGTATGTATTAATATGAAAGGTAGACAGTATTTAAACTGTTTTCATTCAATTGCTATATAGGAATTTAGAAAGGTATTTAGAAATCATATTAACATTTGTTAGACACAGAATTATGAGACTATCACCATAGATTTTTCTTTTAACAGCCTAAAAAGAGCAATGAGAAGCCAGGAATGGCATGCATGCGCCACTCTTAAAACTCTGATTTAAGTGACTAATATTCAACATGTTTTAAATATAAAAATCTGCAATTGCTTGCTGGTTTATATTTTCCCCCTCTTTGATGCAGTTCATATTGACTGTCAACATTCAATAAAAATCTCTAAGATTTACTCAGAAGTTCATTACTTCCAGTCTTGCATGTCAGATATTATTTTAAGCTTTGTTTAATTTACTCAAAGCAGTAACACCAGTAATCTTGCATCATCTTGTGTTATGGGTCAGTGTTCTAGCATCAAGCAGGATATATCAATCAAACTGGTTTTCATCTTCTTGAAGTTAGCTGGAAATGAATGCACAGCCCTACCCTGACCCTCCCTCCTAATCAGTTTCTGCTTCCATATGCCACTCCTCCAGGGATTTTGAATGTGTATATGGAAAACCTGTCAATCTTAAACCCCCTGGACAGAAACATGAATCCTAGCAAAATTTTGACTTAGCATCACAAAGAGGTGAACAATTAATGGAATGAAAATAACCTTAGCGAAAGAGAAATCATATTTCATTGTAGTTGAAGCATTACCATTTCAAAAGAAGGTAAAGTGTATCTGTATTGACCAAATTTTTAGGTTGCTTAGTTATGTACCTGGTCAGACATGATTGTTGATCGAAGGTTGTACACATACATAGATACATACATATATATCTATATATACATAATATGGTTACACTAAAAATATTTTGCCACAGACCTCTCTGATGTAGTACACTTTCAGTCTTTAGCAAGTATAATGCACAAGTACACTGCAGACTAAGTTCACATCAATTAGCTGAACATATCACAAATATAATTTCAATTTCAGATGTAGCAATTACTGTCTTTTTGGTAGAAGTGGAATGAGCAGCCATTTTAGGAAATAATTTTCAGGCCAAAATGTACAGGAATTTTCATCACCTACTTAAATAAAGACAATAATATCAAGCAAAAAGAAAAATATAATTCTGTAAATTAAGGTTTGCTTCCATCATAGTATCTACAAAGTCAAGACCAGTAGAGTTGTTGCAGACAGTTTGGTGAAGCAGGAGGTGCTTCACCCTGTAACTGAATTGCATGCAGCTTGTTTCAAGGACTTTTCTAGCTATTTTACGGAGAGGATCAACAAGAATCTGATGGGACTGACCCTTCCTGTGACAAACAACACTGAAATAATCTTCCACAGGCTGAAGTGCTCACTGAGTTTTAGAGTTCTATGATGAACTTAGATGACATACCTGGGCCTGATTGCAGGCCACCTCTCGCATATATTTTTGGCGTCTCCCAGTGGGACAGTAAGATTCCAGCTTGCCCTAAATAAGTTATCAACTGGTGTGTAAAAAAACAATTCAGCCACTCTCGAATTCTAAGATTTATTTCCTGACAAAACAAAATGCACTCTGGTGGATGAAAGAGATTTCTAGTAAAGCCAGTCTGAGTCTATTTAAAGTCTTCTGAAACTATTTAACCTTGTTTCCAGCCTGAGTGCATCCTGACAGGTACGCTAGTTCCTGTGGCTGATGGGGAACTCCTATCAGTGCAGAAAGCTATTTCAGAGGTGGCTTTGTTTAGCTCTGCCAGCAGCCTTTCTGGCCATCGCACTGACCATGTGGTTTTTCTGACTCACCTGTGGACCTAGGCTGGGGCAGATGGGATTGCACTTGTGTGGTTCCACTCTTTCCTCTCAGAGAAATCCCAGAGGATGGCATAGGGTAATTGCTCATCAGCCCCGAGGGCTCTCTGTCATGCAGGATTCCACAAGGTTTCATCCTGTCATCTCTCCTTTCAACATGTATATGAGGCCACTGAGGAGATAATGAAATAATTTGGGCTGTGGTGTCATCAGCACGGAGATGATACGCAGTCCTACTCTCTTGTCAGACCAGGATGGTGCAGTCATTTTGCACTTCCAGTATCTGGCTGGAATAGGGGTATGATGGCAGCTTAATCCCAGGGAGATAGGTGCTATGTTGGACAAGTAAAGGGAAGCATTCAGGAGATATTAGCTACCCTTATTATTCAGTTCCACCTCTTCCAAAAGAGGCTTACAGTCTCAGATTTCTCCAGGTTCCTAAGTTTGGTTTTGGCTTTTCAAACTGGATCAGTGGTGAGAAGTACTCCTTGTCACTTGTGTTTTGGTCAGTGGTAATAATTTCTGCTGGTGTGAAGCTTGTCACACCAGTCCAGGTCTTCTTCCAGAACACATTACTGCAGTTCAGTGTCCCTGGACAATGGCAACAAACCACTGTCAGGTGTTTAATAAATGCTTATAGCAATTCACAGTAGCAGCATGTAGCTGCTGCTGAGCAAATAAATAACAGAATATATGGCACTGCCTATCTGGTTTAGAATGACACCCACTGCAACATTTTAATGGTTCTGTATGTTGCGATCACAGTTGTGCAGGGTATTGCTCTGCCTCTCAGCAGAGGGGATCTTGATTGCGCTGAAATCGGTCACCTGAGATCTTGCACTCTCAGCCACTGGATGTGAAAGTTCATTCACCTGTTAAATAATTTTTGATCCTATATCTAAATTCATTCTCTTTTTGTCTAAGGAAGGTCAGGTTTGCTGATCTCAGGCATGATGAAAGGAAGTGATCATGATAAGTAATTAAACCTTTGGAGTATGAATCTACCTGGATTAAAATACTGTCTATAGCATCATGTAGTTCAATTTGAAAATAAACAGCTCATCTTACAGAGATATTTTAGAAAATAAATACAACTTTTCTTACCTGAGTTCAGCTGTATCTACACAGCTTTTTTTAAGAGTTTCTGAGCTAAATTCCACTGTACATCATTCACTGTAAAAATTTACACTAGTTTTATAGTTCAGTGTGATAGTATAAACTTAATATGAAATTTGGCATGGCCTCAAATCATATTGAACAGAGAGAGACTGTTAGTATTAATTTAATGCCAATGGTTTTTGCTATTTTGGAAACACTATTATAGTCATATTGCACTAAGCATGATTAGCATCCATTTATAATTACATGGTTTCATCTGGAAGTCTAGGATATTTTCTCAATCTAAAAGGCAGCTGGAAGTGCTTGTTGTTACTTTGCTGGCTTATACAGAATTCTAAGTAATCTAAATCAGATGAACTAAACTGTGTGTGTTACTACACTTAGCAATAGTATAGCTGATTAATTCAACATGCAAAGATTAATATTTATATATTAAAATATTTGTATACACGACATGCTAAAGTCATTTTCAGGGGAAGACAATGAAAAATTATTAAAAAGATGTAAATGTTCTATAATCCAACTTTATTTTTTTCCTGAGAATTGAATATTTTTTTTTCCAAAGGAGCCAATAATTATATAAAGTGAATGTTTCTTCTTTCTGCTGGTGAGTGAAAGTGAATTATACCTGCTATAAAATAAACAACATGCAGGGGTTTCCAAAATAAATTTATGCAACTTTAAATTCTTGTCAAACATAAAATATTCTATAACACAGACCTGTAATTTAAGCTCTGATCTTCGATAGAATATCTATGAAGCAACAGTGAGCCTCCTGAAATCATGCTCCTACATTTGTACTTGTGCAGTGGTCAGCTTTACTTACATTTCTAATCTTTCTGTTCTGTTTCTTGAATGATATAAGTTAAGATATTAAAGATACCTCAGAAGCAAGGTCCATTACCAAATATATATTGGTTAAGCTGCAATCAAAAATCAAAATAGAGATCTTGGTTTTAATATTTTATTCTTTGCAAATGATTTTTAAAATGCCACAGTCAGTTAAATTGGTTTTTCCACTTTTTCTGTTTTTGTATTTTCTTCTTCTTTTTCTGTGAAAGGTGGGGGGGGTTATGGGTTTGATTTTGGTTTGGGGGCAGGGGGAGGTTGTTTTGTTTTGTTTTGTTGGGTTTGTAACAGTTCCTTCCATTAGAAAATGTCCTCTAATATGTACTTAGGTGGTTTCCAAGAGGGCATTTAATTGTAATTAATACCTCAGTTCCAAAGAATCTGTACACTTACACACATACAAATTATCCATACAAGTCTATACATCTACATACAGTGCTCAAGGGAGTACAGGATGATAGAAGTTCCCAATTTTCCAGCTGCATATCTGTAGAATGCAATGTGCTAAAGTTGGAAAAACATTTCTTTTTTTGAGCTGTCACAGCTACTGCTGCTTTTCCAAGCCAATATTAAAAATTCTGAGGTTATTCCGTTACAAAATGTGACATGACAATACAGGCTACATCACTGTACGTTGTATAAAAGTTACTTGGCATATAAATCCCAAAGCTTTTACTTTGCTTTACCGAGAATGCCCACATTCTTTTGTTTATTCTAGCCTGAGGAACAGGCTTTTCAACTTTAAAATCTTTTGAACTTGCCTCCCCCTGGAAAGAGAGAAAAAAAAATTACTAGGCTGGGATTTACTTTGGAGTTGTTCCAAAACCATTATAAATTACTGTCCCAAGTACCAAAGAAAGGCTTTAGATATTAAACTATTAGGGTTATTCTCTGAACTCCAATAACACTGATATAACAGCTTTTTTGGAGAAAGTAATGAAAAAGACTTTAATGAAAACTAATTTAGTAAAATTTGGAAAAAAACCAAAACCATAAAATATTCTGGTAAAGAAGGGACCCTAAAAATCTGTTCATTTTTCACATTAAATTATTGTGGCAATTTTGTTTTGCACTGCTGGTAAGATAACAATTAAAACAAAGATGGAAATATTGACTTTCTGCATATCCTACTGATAAAGCAGCAGCCACAATATTTCTGTACTGATTAACTTCTTCCTGTAAGACCATTCCATATAGGACAAGTTACATGTACCCACTTTGCTCACCTCAATCCTAAAAAGAAGCACTCTAAGACATGATGAACTAAATTTATCCTGGTGCAAACAGATTGTAGAAGGACCCTGGCAAATAAGCTCATGTTACTGTTTACACTAACTTCACATAAACAGATCAAGAACAGTCAAAGTGTATTTGAGAGAAGCACAATCACAACATGGTGTCAACTGTATACGGCTACAGCACAACAGCTTTTTCTGCCTAGCAGCCCTTGGCCCCTCCTTGCCCCTTGCAAAGGGTATGGGTCCACTACGTTAATAAAACCAGGTTTCAAGATAACTTCCCAAGCCAATGCCACCTTCTCCAAAGAAACCATGACCAGGATGGATACGAGGGCAAGCATTTGCAAGGGTGACAGCAAGCAATGTTCTGTATATTCTTGACACTGCCTCCAGCTATACTGTGAATTTCATGCTAAAGTTTTCAGCAGTGCATATGTAGATTCTATCGCACAGCTGACACTAATGGTAATGTATCTAATCACTCTGTGAAGGTGGTATCAAAATGGAAACAATCTCAGAGAAGACTTTAAAAAACAAACAAACAAACAAACAAGAAAACCTACAAAAAACCCCCACCCAAACAAAAATGAAGGAAAGATCAATAAATTCTCAAACTGAGAATCATCAATGTATTACGCTAAATATTAATGGTCTTCAAGGTCAATGTTTTCCCTGGCCTTTATGATAATAATATGAGCTATGCAAAACTAAATGTATGAAATGTACATAAACCCATAACACATTGAAGCACATCAATAAAAAAGAAGGACATAGTAATTGTTTTAAATGGCTTCTGTTTCTAACATTGCTTATTCACTGCCCTCTGTGCGCCTGTTAAAATCAGGGAGCAGGTCATTCATCAGCAAAAGCAATTATAAAATGCAAATGACTGAGCATTTATTGTCAAGATTGACTAGATAAAAAAGGTCTGGTTAATAACATGTTTCTAAGCAGATGACATAATTAGATGTTTGTAACATATACAATAGGACAGAATACAAGCCTTTAGCATTTTTTAGAAGGGCTGCAACTGAAAAATAGGTGAGCATTGTGACATAAATTCTAATAAAAAGTAACAATTAAATTTCCCTCTGAGAAATTAGAAGGCACCATCTTGTGGTTACTCTGCAGGAATGCAGTCAGGACGGCTTCTGGTCTGCCACCTCCTCCTACCCCTTCCCACTGTATCAACTGGAATGTCAAAATTCTGCCATAGACAAGGACAATGCTTTGCCATTTCCAATACTTCCTCTGAAAAAAATCAGTGAGACTATGTACTAGGTAGGACCAGAGAGGTTATTTAGCTCAAAACACAACCCAGGTTACCACATTACTCAAATATGGTTTTGAGGTAGACAGCAAATTCAGAATTATTGGCAATCATAGCAAAATCACATTTAATTTCTGATAAGTTAAAGATCAAATACTACCATAACCTAAAATCTCTGCAGCTCAGTAAAGCTGCACGAATTTTTGAGCCAGTCAGGATCAGAAACTTCTATTCCTGTTATCCTTACATTATCAAAACCAAAACATGGTTTGTGCATTTTGCAAAAGGTGTTTGAAATTTTTGTGCACAATTTCTTTGGGGCAAAAGTCAACCAGTTAAGTTTGTTCCATCTTCAAAGACATAGTTAGTCTCACATACAGGTCGCGGTTCAGCATTCAGAATTTCTTGTTGAGTAGAATCTGCAGTTGCAAGTAACACTGTTTTGCATGTAACACACACGTATATTCACAGCTACCAATGTTTGCTTTGGGTCCGGTCCTGCTAACTGCTCATTCATTGTACCCTGTGAGATAAACTATCCAGACTGGTATTTCTCAACTCAGTTGTGTAGCTGAGCAGTGAATTATTTACCATGGAAAGTGCAATTGTTTTTGCCTTCCTTGGGAAATGTGTGTAAAATATAAACCACTATCAATTTAGTTATTGTTTTTATAGTTTTTATAATAAATTATAAATAATTAACTCTTTCAGAGATGCTAATTTAGCTGATGTTTAGGTTATGATTTGATCATATAACTCCGGAAATATTTTGTTGGTGTTATTGTTTCAGTATACTTTAAGATTTAATCTAGTATTTTGTGTTATAGGAAGTCCATGACCAGATCTCCCCGAGTGAAACAAACAGTTAAGGTATGTTGACATGTGTCTCTTTTCACATTATTTGAAGTACTTAACAGGTCAAAATTAACAAAATGTATGTCTCCTATTTTTTCACAAGTAGACCTAGTTCTGACTTGCTGATGGCTCAATGAGTTTTGAATGGCTATAAATGATAACAGAATTGAATACATATATTTTTCTTTTCACATCCATCAGATCTGGATCTTCTAGAAAATACTTAGTAAATTAGGACACTCATTTTTCAAACAAACTAGCCATAGTAAGTGTCAGTGACTAACAGTGTAACTGTCATAACATCCAGGCTTTTCTTTGCTTTTGAAAGCTGACAGTAAGAGCGGAATTTCTTTGTGTCTGGAAAGTGTTGTAGTGGCATGTATTCATCTGCTTTTCCAGAAAGACTACAGCTAGTGTCACATGTTTCCTCTGGATTTTTGAGCACATCAGGACCATGGATGTACCGAACCACTTTGGTTACAACATGCAATAGTTTTTATAGCAAATAACACGATGTTGTCTGCTGCTTTTTGAAGCTCAGTTCCTTTCAAGGTTTCACTCCTCTGGCTAGGTTTACACCAGCCAATGTCTCTGTTTACGTGTGCACTCCAGGAGTAGGGTGACATCAAAAATGCTAAAAACCTATATCTAGATTATACACTTTAAATCTGTGTTGCCTCCCCACTGGAAGTGCACCTGTATATTTTGTATACATTACAAAGCAGACACACGTGTTAATATGCCCACTTATGTCCCAGGATACTCCATATATTCAGCAGCTGAAGTGATTTGATTTCTTTTGCTTCCTTGGTTGTTAATACGACCTTTGATCTTCCCTATTTCCAAGCATTGACAGGCATTATTCAAATGTCAGAAGGATACTCTGATTCTAAAGGGATGAAACCATAAATGTTACCAAAATAGGTGGTGCCTCTCTCCCCATGGGACAGCCAAGGTAGCATTACTTGCATGGTTTACTGATCCTGGCAGAGGAGATGTAGAGACTGGAGACAGATACATCCCCTTTGGCTGCTGCTCACTCCCTCTCCCAGGCAAAGGGGACCTGCTACATTAGGAGAGGATGTGAGATGTTCACTGAAGTTCTGTGTGTGCTGAGAGAAGAGTGGATGAGGGGATGCTGGGGTAGGTCATGTGCAGGGATATCTGCATCATTTTCCTGTTATTTTCATTCCACAAGTAAAGTTCTACTGAAATTTTACTGATCTTCTGACATCAGAGTATGTGGGTACAGTGGGGAGGGGAGGGAAGGTAAGAGTCTGGCAACAAGAAAGAAAGAGAGGCGAGAAATCTGACTATTTGAAGTGCTTCAGATGCACTCCTAATGTTTTAAAATATCTCAACAGTTGATGACAAGACCTTTATGGTACAAGTACTGTTAAAAAGTCAGATACCTTCAGTCATTGCTGTATCTATCCATCATTAACCAACAAAAATAAAAAAGAAGCAAATAAAAACCAAGAAAAAAATCACAAAACCATAGGGCTTAGAGAAACATGCCCTTAACTAAGAAGTTCCTGTTTGCTTCCTCAGACAACTTCCGACATGCTGTTATTGGCATGTAAGAGAGTCATTCACACCCTGAAAAATACTGAACTCATGTTACAAGATTATTAACAAAACATTCCTGTTTTTCTAAGTGAGTCCTTGTTAAAAATCCAGAAAAGCTAAACCGAATTATACTGATGTCCATATGAAATCCATATCCGTGTTAGGAATGGACAAAAATTATTGAGACTTACATGGGTTAATTAAGTAACTGGTACCTTTGTCCTCAAATTAATTTCAGAAACATAACATTCCAATAGTAAGTTAACAGAAAGGAATTAGACTGTAGTATCATAAAGAAAAGGATCTAAATGGTCCTTTAACAATTTAATAAAATGTACCCATGTTCAAACTGTGTTTAGGACCTTGTAACCTCACACTGCCTTTGTGTGTATTAGAAAAAAACTTCTTCAACAATATATTTGTAACAGGACACTTGCATATCAAAAGGTTGCCTCAAAAGAAGTAAAAACAAACTGTAAATTTTCTGAGTAATGATTCAAGTTACAAAAACTCACTAGTAGCATCTGGAAAAATATTAATATAAATATAGCTCTTGGATTTACTACTGATTTTATTACATTAAATTTCTAAATATAAATATAGAAATTGCCATAGGTCACAAGCTCCTTGAAAGGAGAAGAGGAAGAAAAGAAAAAGACCTAGCAAGATCCAACAGTTTCTCTCAATTTTTAAAATTCAGAATTTGTCATAGCAATAAAATATAGTTTATGTTTAGGTTTAAACATGGACATACACCTGTATCTATAAAGATGTGTTTATTTATTATGCAAAAATTATAATTCTAACTAAGAATTTCACAAGATATTACTAGTGCTGGCACAATTACAGTATTGTTGTTGTATAAATTGCAAGTATAGAACAAATTAACACTAGAATTTTCAAAACTGAGTCAGTTTGAAATTACAGGACATCATATCAGTAGTAAACCCACCAAAAAAAATCATGCTGACATCATCTTTTCCAGATGCTACCAGGACAACTTTGCAAGCATAAACTTCTGTAAAGAACATTTCTTTCGACACATTTTTAGATTTTGACTTTGAGCTACAGACAGTTTGTCTTTTCAAAATCAGAATTATCTGTAGAAGATTAATTTGTTCCCCATTACAGTTTCGGATTTCTTCTTCGTCCATAAAATTAACTGCAGTGAACTTCCAGGAGTAAAAAGCTGTCTTTTTTCAGGCTTGAATAAGAGGAGAAATAGTCACTTGTCCTGAAATCTGGCTACAATTAAACACATTGAACACAAATTAAAAGCTGTAAATGTAAAACTTTGGGTACTTTGCTGTGATCCTGTGTTACACAAGTACTATACTAAATCATACTGTAATAAACAATCAGTATGCATCACCTACATTTCACTACCAAATGCTTAAAGCATTATTTAAATAGACCATACACATAAAATAGGAAAAGACAATATTTACCTTTTCCAACTGGGCATTTTTTTTTGATTTATACAAAAACTCCCCCACTGCCACAAAGACAGACAGCACCAATCCTGCTGCCAGCACGATGAAGATTCCTCCAATATTTTGAACTCCCAAAGCACTGGCCTCTTTACTTTCCTCCTCTGGGCAGCCATTGCCTCTCCACCATTTCTCTTTCATCATGTGGAGCTTGCCTTCCTCTTGCAGCTGAAGAATTGCTATAGTGATCTTGTCTCTATATGGAGAACCTAAAGAGACAACAGGGAACATATATTGTGTGTGGTATGTTTTAAGGAAAGTTAGTTATTCCTCATAAGAATAAAATGTAATATAATGTCACAGGAAAAACTATATCCTCTACAACCACAGCATTTATCAAAAATACATTCGCATCTCACCAGTCACACTGGTCACATAAATACAAACCACCATGCACACACACATATAAATATATATGCATAAAACCTGATCCAGCTGGTGATGTCTGTAAGCCAGGCAACCTGATGCAACAGGTGCTATCACACTTAGTCCCATGGTCTCAAACATCTTCAAGCCCAACTATTCTATCTAGCTAAATAATATTCATCTTACAATTTTCATCAGGCTTTTAATTATGCCACAGTAGATTTAGTCCAATATACATATATCTGCAGGCTGTTGCTTCATAGCTTGTTACCCTAAAGCTAACCCAAGCTCTGATATGTAACAAACGCTTTATACTATTACTTTATTAAAAGAAGAAACTGCAATTTTTCCTTGGGGACCAAGCCATAAAAGTCTCTATTTGACAGATTGTCAGGCACTTCAGACACCTTCCAAACATGCACATCATTGTTAACAGTACCAGGTAGCAATGCATTCAGAAATATAAGGTTAAGTGTGTTTGGATAACAGGGATGTAAATTTTCATATTTTAATATACTTCTTTCTCATAATTCAGTATATTTAAATGACATGAAAATGTTGTAGCTTCTGAATATTTCAACATTTCAAGGGGCAGTTCAAAGGGTAGTGTCATATCTTTGTACATCATCTGCTCTCTTTTTCTTTATAGAGTGCATAAGGACTTTTCAATGAGTATTTTAAAATCTACATTAATTAATGAATAATGCCAATAGAGAAAACTATTCTTTTCTGAATGTTAGAGAGTAAATCACATCAGTTAGAAGTGCTGTCTATGTTAAGATTTGTGTAATGTTTAAGGAGAAAACAAAGCCATCATTTCTCTCTCCTCCTTCAAAAACAGGAACAAAAGACTCTTCATTAAAGTGGTTAAGAAATCTCAGGAGAGGAAAAAAGAGTAAAGGAAAAGGCATGGCATCTCTTCTTTCATGTGATATGAATGCAATTTGCAAAGAATCCCTCCTCTTTTTCTTTCTGTCATAATAATGTTACTTACTAGCTATAATTTTTACAGTGGTTCCTTTGACTGAGTAATAAAATGCATTTTCATTATCTTGATACCTCTAAAAAAAAAATTCCTCAGCATCCTTTAGAGAGATGCTGCCTATTTGACTATTTCATGTTCTGTGATCAGCTGTGAAGGCGCTGAAGGAATGCATGAATAGGATATTTTATACTCTTTACACTCTTGGAAAACAGATGATTTCTTTTAGAATGTCTTTATATTTCTTCTTTATTTCTTCAATTTCTTCCTACATATCTTGAGCTTATGAGAATAAAGCTGGGTTTATTCAAAGGGTTGCTGTGCCAGCATGGAAGTAAAATGTAGAAAGGACCATTAATTACAAAGCACTCTGGGCTTTTCCTTTATTACAGAATAAAAAGTGGGAAAAGCTGGCCTCAAAGTATTTAAGTTGCAAGAACTTGTGCTTGTATTGTCTATACTTAGAAAAGAATGATGCTCTGTGCTAGGAGCTAAACTGTGTTTATACAGGACTATACAGGAAGCAGAAAGAAAGGAAAACAAACTCTTTTCTGCTCTCTCATGCATGCAGGGGGCTAAGTCACACCCTGATCATACTGAAACTCTGTAAAACCCTATAGTTGACACATTTCTTCAGTCAGATGGAAGAAGGAAAGTGATCAGTCCACAAGAGCCTGGGGAAGTGTAAGTGCATCCTATAATCTTTTGGGGATATTTTCAGCATTACATTACATATAAATATTTAACAACTTAAATAACATTAGGTTCTGAGAAAAAAAATCTTGGACCCAGTTTAAGCTATCTTCTGATCTGACAGGCTGCTTTCTAATTAGACACATTTGCATTTCGTTTCCACACTTTCTGTTGGTCTAAATATAGGCAGTACCACCATTCTTCTTGTATTGTTTATATATTCTAGGGACCAGATTTGTATACATACAGTTGTAGTCCATTTGAAGTACTTAAAAATTGAATTAACTGAGGAATTCATAGACAGAAACCATAAAGCATGGACTACTCCTGTCTACAACTAAAATTTATCGGGATTGCATTAGTAGCATGCAGTTAATAGTGATTCAGTTCAACAGTATTTACATGTTCTGTTGGTGATCTGCAAAATTTTGCACAAATAGTTACGGAGTGACAGATTACCGGGCCTTTGGTGTTTCTACTGCAGTATTTGTATTTCTTATACCTTATTATCTTATCTTAAAAGTGTAATCTCACAAGTAAGGATGAATGTGGGATGACGAGCATTGCATACTGTTGCTGTTAAGTTAAGCATTTAAGATTGTATAACCATGAAGAAGCTAGCATTCAATGCTGTAGTTCTATTTCTGAATGACTTAAAATGTTCTAAATTCATTGATCTACATTTTGCAACAAATAATGAGTATATTTAATAATATATTTGAAAAAAAAGTCACTTTAATGCTGTTTATACTGATTGAAGTAGTTATTGAGTGAACAAAAGAAGCACAGCAACAATATAATTTCCTAAGTTTTTATTTGCTCCTAGATCTTCTCCTGATACAAGCTGGATTGCAAGTCCCAGCAATGGAAAATCTACCTCGCAGCACCTGAAGTGGCTAAAAGTATCATGGTCTGATCTGTGGATGACGAAAGCAGCATACAAAAAGAAGAGAAAACAAATACAGAAGATGGACAAGGCCTCCAGATTACATTTTGGATGTTAAAATTATTTTCCTTGTAGAAATGAAAAATTTCAGCAACTGAATGTAAAATATTTTTGGCATTTGTTGGTAATTTTCCCTATCACTTCTGTCACATGATTGAAAGACAAACTAAGCCCTTCCATGAGGTATTGGAAGAAGGCCATGTCCTGATTTTTAAATGTTTTTAAAATCAGAAGTATTTAATTTAAGAGAATTTACTGTTCAAAAAAAACCCAAACCAAAACAAAACATGAAAACTTTTAGACTCCCAGATAATGTATATGAATGCATTTGCAAAATAAATATGGTGTGAGTAAAATTAAAGTAATAAAGCAGAAGAAGGGGGGAGAGGGGGGAAAGAAGAAAAAAAGATTAAAATTTTGCCATGTGAAGAACAAGCCACTGAGAAAAAAAGAAAAAAAATCTTACCAGTCTGTGCACGGGGGGAAGACTGGGAAGGGACAGACACAGTGATATTTAAAACTCCATCCCAAAATCAGGGAAAAGATGAGTATATAATCTTCCATTGAGTGCAAAGAAAGTGAAAAGTTTGGTGGTTCTGTGCAGAAATTTCTCACTTTTGTTTTCTTTCCCTCTTCCTGGTTCCTACTGCTTTCATTTCTTTATCAGCTGATGAGTTATTCCCATAACAAACTGACTGGAAGGTATACAGAACATAATCTATACATTATTTGCTAATCCCACTCTAGCTGCTATTCGCAGGAATTGTAATTTCTGCCAGAAGAATTTTAAGACCTTCTGTTGTAGGTTATAGAGACCTTAGTGCCTTCCTATCAACAAATCAAATAAGGGCTACAATAATTTATATTTGCAGCTACCTGCTTATGAAAATTTAAAATAAAAATGAAAATTTGCATAAAATTCTATTGTCTGAAGCACCTGTACAAAACTAAGATAACAAAGTCTCAGAAATATTGCAGAGTTATACATATATATGGTTTCTGCCCTGGAGTCTGAGTATATAAAAAATTACGCACATGATGATATGTTTAATCATAAATTATGAACACATAAGCTTTTTCTATCAGGATGTCACTGCACACAGATTAGTATGTTGAAATCCTGCTGAAAATGCTTCCTAACTGATTATAATTTAGTAAAATCTCCTGCTTGGTTTCTCTTAGTCTGTTTTATTTATTCCATCAAATACTGAAGTAGTTGGAGCATACTGGGACCTGTAGAACTGAATTTGACCCTAGGTAAATAAAAAGGAATAGCAGCATTCTGCTAACTTCTTCATTAAGAAAATGTCAAATGAGGAACTTCTTTGTTTCGTCATTTCACGTGCATTTTACCAAAAGAAATCATTACAAATTGTCTGGTATTTTGAAAGTTGGTGCCCATGGGACATAGTTACACGTTACTTTTGATTTGCTAGATGGAAAAATCCATTCTGAATTCTCCTACACCACTGATAGTGTCTTTTGTTCCTGTTACCTTTTTCTTTTGTTATTAAAAACCCCAATACTATTCTACTTATCTTGCAACATTATTTCATAGCCTGTGTACTTGGCCTAAGGAAAAGAGAAAGCTAATTAGGAATACACAGTCATATTCAGAACCTAGGTACAAAACTTAGATCATCAAGAACAACTTCTAGTACTTAAGTATTTATTGGAAGGAGAAAGCCCCATGTAACAGGAAAGATACTCCTTTAATATCTAGGTGTTGAAGCTGTATGTGAATAGTTTACATTGAACAAAGCCACCAATTCAAGTTCTAGTTTTATCAGTTGATAGGAAGCAGCATGGGGGAGTTTTGAGGGTTTTGGTTTTGAGGTTGGTTGTTTTTTCCAGCATGAGCCTATCCCCATTATGGTTGCACCAGATTGATCTATCTGTCCTAAAGTCAGCTTGGGTACATATACACAAGCTGCAGTCACAGTCTCACTGCGGTGTAGGCATATCTGAAATCTCTTTATGAATTCTAGCTAATACCATTTATACTATAGGGGACAGGTGGAATCACTTACATCGTGGCATATTGACATTTCTCTGTACTTAGCCCAACCAAGAATCGCAGACTAAATTTTCTGCCACCAAATTGATTGCATGTTGAGTTAAATCATATTTGAAAGTTTTGTTTGTTGTATTGTTCTGTTATCTCTTTCCATCAGTTACTATGATGAACCTTTCCTCTTTTTTTACAAGACAAAATTTAGGCCTTTGGAACAGATATTCCTGGCCAGGGGATAACTGGTGATACAGTATGTGGACTTCACTTTCTGTTAAGTGTCTGCATACCGCAGTCATAGGCATGACTGGAAGAAGATGGAAGGGATTTCATTTACACATAATTGTGGAGTAGATGATTAGACTATGAGGAACCATGGAAAAACTACTTCCTACAGCCTCATGCATCACAGGGCCTGAAACACCTTCCAGGAATCTGTAGCAGAGTCAAAGACTGACAGCCACAGTTATGAGATGCCATAGAAAAGGAATAGACAGCTCAGAGGCACTGGATATAGGAGACGCATGCACTTTAGCGCCACAGAAATGCTTTTATTTTAAAAGTCACAGCCATGTCTGCTCCCTAACTCCATTAACCCTCTCTAATTGGGATGGGAGGGAAGCGACAGAGAGAAGGATCAACATAGCTTGGTTAGTTCTTCTTATCTGTGCATTCAAAAGTCTCCAAGCAACACCTGAAGAAAAAAGAGGGATTCTGTCAGTTCCCAGTCCCTGGCTCCACTTCCAAAGTCAGTTCATTTTCACATAAGAAAAGATCACTGAGGACTCTTCCCATGTCATGGAGTAAATGCCATTGCCATAGCTGGGATTAAAATTCTTTGGCAGTCATAGGAAGGAAGCAATACCCCACAGTGAAGAGAAGAGCAATAAATCAAAAGAAAACGTGACAGTTCCTGCAGACTTGGCACAGGAGCAGATCCTCCTTTATCCCAAAATCTGGATCTCAGTTTAACTCCAAGTAGGTAAGCACGGTTCACCAAATAAATAAATAAACAAACAAACAAACAAACAAACAAACAAAAAGCGCCACTGATGAAAAGATGTTCTCAACAGCAAAAATTAGCTACTTCCATAAGAAGTAGCAATTGGGCAGGTATTTTTAAGAGTATAGAACAAACCTGAGATTATTGCATTACACCAGGAGATGGACGTATATTCTGAATGCAGCTTTGATAACAGGCTTTCTTTGTGATGTTAAGTGAATCACTTTTTCCTGTTTCCTAACTCTGTGCCTCACAGCAAATTTGTTGTTTTATATTTATGAAATGATCAGACATTGCAGCATTCTTATCTCTAAAGTACATATGAATTAATAGCAAAGCATTCCAGACACAGAGTTTAAACACACTTCTCAAGTATACTGAAAAGAGCTGCTATATTAATAAACTTTGAGTAGTCATAGATCTTTTTAATGTAGAAAAGTGTGAAAATCTTGGTTTTGACACCCCAAGAGATGGATAACATTTATATACATTTCCTATTAATTTATGATTAATGCATTAATATATGAGACACATTTAAAGACTAATAAAAGGTATACTTCTTGCTCCTCTACTAGCTGTCCTTCTACCCCTTTATGGACTTTTAGCTTATTGACTTTTAGATTTCTGGGCATGAAGAAGCCTTTTTCAAAGTTCTTTAAATACCCCACATGTTGTGGACAATACTGGGAATAAATAATAAAGTGGCAGGTCTAATACAAGAAATACTTGCAACTTTAATTTAGCTGTGTTGCATATACATTAGATTTCCCATTCTCCTCTTTCGGATTAAATACATAACTTTCAATTTTACTGTTGTTTTCCAAAGGATATATCAGGACAAAATATTTATCAGGATGGGTTAACGTTTCTGATGAAACAAAATCAGTGTTTTCTGATTCTGATTGTTAACCCCAATATTTCATGCTATGTTAAGATTATCATATTGTAATATTAGACATATTGTAAATATTAAATATTCATTAAGTTGCAGTTACTACAATGGAAGGTCCTCAGTAGATGTTTACAGCATCCTAAGCTACTTCATCTATAATTAAAACTGCAAACATTCAAAACAAAATCCAAAACAAAGCTGTTCACTATTCCTTTTCATATATATATATATGTATTTTCACCTCTGAGCTACAGGTATGGCTTGGAAAAGACAAGTAGTTGCTGGTAAGAGGCAGGAAACATTTTAAATCAGTGTTTTATGCCAAATTAATCAAAACCCGTTCACTAGTGGTGTGTTCTCTAGTTGTTTTCACTTCTTCCCTGTCATAGTCATTCCCAGCTCATGCTAATTTCTGGTCTTTTCTTTATAGAACTATCATTAAAAAGTTCATGTAGATTTATGAAGCCGAAATGTAACCAAAAGGGATCATGTAGCTGAGACACATTTCATATTAAATTTCTCATAATTTTCCAGCTATAAGTATGCAACATAACTGATATCAAAATTAGATGAATACATAGGAGATTTAGGATTACAATAGACATTCATGAATTCTTGTGTTCATAAGTGCTTATGGTTTTAGGACTTGGAAGGGGAAAACCTTGAATACATTGATTTGTAACTAGCTTAAAACATACCTATCCTCCACAGTGAGTAAATTACAGAAAACCTGCATGTATAATGGTTACCTATAATTAATAATTTTGATAAGATATGATAACAGGTTTGATAGCTAATATACACCATTTTTCTCTATTTGTTTTTGCAGTACCGAGATAACTTGAACAGAACGAGGGCCTTTTTAAAACTATTTTAAATACTCAGATCATTATTACATTATTGTATTAGACATGCATATTCTATTCCATTTTTTTATTTTCTTTTTTCTTTTTTTTAATGCAGTTCAGTTTTCTCAGCCCCTCTTCAAACTGTCCTTGTAAACAGCTCTAAAGCATGGCTCTTAGTTTAAATACTGAATTCAAATAAATAAAAGTTAGTAACATTTTCGTAGACTCTTCATGCATTGTAACATCACAGACAGTTTGAAAAGATCATAATCATAATACACTATTATCTCTCTACCCCTGTTGAACTGTGCAGCTGCAGAACAGGAAGATATCTTTGTTGAAACCTGTACTGAGAAAATCAGTGATATTATTTTTACCACAGCTAGAAGTAGTTCATATTTATACAATGCTTTTTTTTTTTTTTTCCTCATTTCTCCTTGCAAACCTGTTTCACTCAAATATGAATGGTTTGCAAATACTGCCTCCTTTGTGGGAAATATTTGTTTCACTCTACCCACCTGAATTAAGGAAGTCTAATGAAGATTTACATCTACATTACTGAAGCTAAACATGAAGATTTCAGGCAGGCAGACAAGAGTATGTTGAAAGACAAGAAAAGTGTAACGTCATAATAAAAGTTTCCAGACCTGAAAACCCAGTCCATGCTTTTGCAGAACACCCCAACACCCTGCCAAGCTATAAAGCAAATTCTGGAAACAACGAATGTCAGTGTTTTGCCATTAGCTGTTTCATCATGGGTGAGGTGTGACGTGGCCTTGGGTACATCTAACTGCAATGCCATCTTAAATCTGGGCAATCTGCATTTAAGTTATTAAACATAAAAATATAGACCTTTGAAGCTGTGGAATTCCTACAAAGTCTAACATTGCATTTATAGGTGATGGTAAGAAGTTTCAGCTGCTACTCTTCTATTAAGTGGTGCTCCATATTTTCTAATCCCTCTGATAAATAAGAGAAGCTGATGCTTTGAGGTTTTCCATGCAGATTTCTGTTCCCCAATTTTATTTACAAGGTTAAAGTGATTACAGAGGCAAGGCAGTCAGTTCTCAGTTGATCTTTAGGAGGAGGAGGCATCAGCTGTGTGCATCATATATACGGTGAGAATTCAAGAAGTTTGACTATTCAAAGACTACTTACAAACACTGGATTTCAGCATTTCACTCACTGTGCCATTTGTCTATAAAGCATCATGACAGAGTCAAAGTCATGGTGCTAGTTTTCATTTATCCTAACCAGCTTAGAGAATTCTGTCCTCAACAGTGGGGCTGGATGAAATAGCGAGAATTCAGATTCATTAAGAGCTTTGAGTATTGTAATTTTTTTTTTCCATTAAAGGGAATCATTTGGATGCAGCAAATTAAACTAGGTAGGCTCAAACAAAACGACAGCCAATAGCTTCTATGTAACCCTTTTGGATGCAAATATAAGTCACTATTCAAAGAGAAGGGTCTTGAAGTCTGAAGTACTATCATCACAAAACTGTTGCATTTCAGTACGATGAAAGGCAGAGCTTTGGAAGTGTCCTCTGAAGATGATCTAGTCTACCCCACCTGCTTATGCTACAGCATATTACTCAGGGCATGTTGTCCAGCTGGGTTCTGAATATCTCCAAGGATGGAGACTCCACAACATCTCTGGGCAACCTGTTGTAGTGTTTGACCATCCTTACTGTAAAGTTTGTCTGTGTGTTTGTTTTTCTCCTCTCCCATTTAAATGGAATTTATTTTATTTCAGTTTGTGCCCTGTGCCTCTTGTCTAGTTGCTGGATGCCAGTGAAAAAAGTCTGACTCTCTCTTCATTATTTTCCCTCATCAGGTGCTTACATGCATTGCACTGATACCCCCTGATCTGTTTTCTTCAGGCTGAACAGTCCCAGCTTTGTCAGCCTCTTCTGTAACCTTCAGAAAGAATGTGGTCAATTTGCTTTCAGTTATTACACGTCCCTCAGAAGAACCTTAAAGCATTGAAGTTAAACTACAGAGCACTGGGTGGAGGGTGATACTTATTCAGTGTGTCTGAGTTGCTGGGAAATTAGATCCCACTTCTAATAGGCAGCGAAAAAGGAACACTGAGCCAGGAAATGCAAGGCAGACAAAATAAATAGCTGATGCTGCAGCTTTTTCAGATCAAGAATGTTGAAATTCATTCAAACACCATGTGCTGGGATGCAACGCACTAGTTTGTTCTAACTAGGTGTGACATATCAGGAAAGAGACATTTTACATTTGTAGATGTGTCTTTGACAATACAATGCATACATACGGTCCTAGGCACTACAACATAAGCATTGAAGTCTTAATAATGTCTTTGCTTCAGTTACTTCTGTTCCATAAATTCCTACTAGAAACCACTTCTCTAAGGCGAAGTCTGCTCACAACAGCTACCAGACATGAAGTGGTTTGGCATATCTTCACTGATATAAAAGTTCAGTCTCTTACCATGCCTCTCAGACAGTGCTTCAATATGCTCGTACTTCTGAGGTAACTATAAAAAACGCTTCTTTCATCAAATATGTTAGCTGCACATTCTTACATTTCAGCAACAATAAATTAACTGCTCAAGCAGTTGAAATTCTCAAATTAGTTTCAATACATGGTTTGACCTGCATAAAAATAAATAATTTGCACCTATTTTTTGTGCATTATGCTCAACTAATGAAGACAAATGTATTAATTTGTTTTAGTTACAGAGGAACTGAAGCTCAGCATTTTTATGCATGTATAAGTGATGAATATTACAGTTCAAATTATATGAAGGATTACAGATTTAGTGCAGGCAAGCAGAAGAAAAAACCCTTCTGTGCTAGTACATGGTTTCCTATTTATTCCTGTAGAAAGATCCGTTTATATGTCTCATCTCCAAGGACTGGTAAAAAAATGCTCATCTTAATTTTTATGGTCTGAAGGTAATATGTAGCTTCAAGAGAACTACGGTGTCCTAACAATAAAACCAAGTAGTTTTAAATTTTTTTTTTTTTTTTTTTTTTTTAGTGCTTTAGATTTTGAAAACTGTAGACAGAGGACAATGTTTATACTTCTAGTATTGAAGTCCAGAGTGCAAAAATTGCACAGTGCTCATTACACTTATTATCCAAATTTACCTGATTATCTATTATATATATACATAAACACATATGCACATTTTCTAAGTAGACAGAATGCTGGACTGTAAGATGGAAATTTTTCTCCAGGAACAGTACTTTACAACAGGTAATAGACAAGGACAGCTCAGATATCCTCAGTGTCCCCCACAATATCAACAGTACATACTTGCAGAGTCTAAAATCTCAGCAATGATTAAACTGAAAGCCAGTGTTGGCTGTTGGGTTTAGTACATTACAGAGGAAATCCAGGAATATATTTTCACTGATGCAAATTTTAAACTTCTGAACTCTTCAGCATTTTTAGATATGTAGGATTTGTTTTCAGTTATGTTAACAAATTTGGGGACTAAATCAATACATCATTTAGCTGTTATTCCTTTCAATTTCATAACTACCTGCTTTTTGAAAGGTTCCCACATCATTCATACCTGTGGCTTTGTTGGTTTTACATAAATATATTTAAATATATGGATGTGTAAAATTATAGACCTTCTGTTTATCAGTCAGTGTCAGACACAACTGAGTTACTGGAAGAGTAGAAGCAAAGCATTCTAGGCTGTGGAGCCTACGATGTTCTTTTTCTTTTTCTTTTTCTTGTATTTCTTCAAATAAGGCAACATGTGATTCTGATTTTAGAAAACTGAGCAATATTTAAAATAAGTAATAGGAACATTAAAAAAAAAAAACCAACAAAACAAACAAACAAAACAACAAAAAAACAAACAAACAAAAAAAAACCCAAACCAAAACCCAAACCTGCCTTGTTTCTCCTGGAAATGAATGTCTAAAATTATGTTCTGCATTGATCACTGACTGCCAAATGTACAAATTAATTGAAAAGAATGTGCCAGTCATGCTCCATGCCAGTCATTGTGCTCAATGTCATTGTTTTCCAGTCTTGCCTGAGATTTAAGGAAAGTTTTTAAAACACGGCTCTTCAAAACATGTCACCTTTTAATTTGGTGGAAGTGTGAAAAGAGAATGATGTTAGGACACAGAAAGCAGCCCTTAGCTACAGTAAGAGCTTAAATTCAGAGAGTAAGGAATGCTGATAAACTCCAAACAGTTAATTTTGAAATAGACCTTTAAAAAAAAGAAAAAAAGAAAAAAAAATGGAATTTAATACAAGCCAGTGTTTTCATTTATTGCAGCTCTCTTGCTAACATAATGTTCTTTGATTCTTAGCCTAGACTTACAGGAGAAAAGACAAGAAAAAAAATTGAAGAAGCACCAGTGTGAAGGGGGATGAAAATTGTACTGATTCAGTTCTGCAAAGTTTGAGATAGAATGAATGTGAGGCATGGAAAAAGAAAGTTTTTTAAAACACGGAAAACATTTTCACAGCTTCCCCCTACCCTGCAACTACTCACTTCTGTTAGATTACAACTGTTTTGTTTCTGCCACTGAGAGACAGACTGCAGTTTTTTGTAGCTGTCACAAAACATGGGAGGCTCTCAGGATTGTCTTCAGACTCAGTCTAACAGCTGACTGTGCAGAAATTCCATTTCCTCTTCCACAACGCAGTTTGTCTCCTATCACTGCTTCCTTCATACTATGACTAGCGCTCATCTAGCCTCATTAGCATCTATGCAGTTAAATATAAAGTAAATTAAGTTTATGAAAAAAGATGAACAGTGTCTGCCAGTTAAGGTCACTAACCCTGCTCATACGGCTGTCAGTTTTTGCCCTGTGCAGCAGTCCTATGCCAGTTTAACATGACAGCGAAACTTCAGTCTTACGTTCTTACTCAGGTAAGTTATAAATAGAAATGCTTTGCTATGCCTGGGGTTTTTTTGGCTTGGGTTTTTTGATTGTTGGGTTTCGTTTGGTTGTTTTTTTTTAAAATAAGTGATCTGGTTCCCAGACTCAGACCAATAAATCTTCACTAGCCCTGTTGGTTCTAACAGAAGGACATTAAAAATAGAGGAACAGACTGAAAATCTGTGTTTTCTTGTACACCTCTGCAGGAACAATAAGGAGCACCACATAGAAATGAAGCATCAAGCATGACAAAGACTCTCATCAAACACTTCTTTAGGGAAAAAAGTCTGTCTTTTCCTGCAAATCTGTTCTTATAAAGCAGTTGGAAGGGCAAGATAGAACTTCATCTTCTAGCCAAGAAGATGAAAACTCTATCAGAACTGAACATTGGCAAGAACTGAAATAATGTGATCGGTGTGATTACATTCCCTACACTAAAACATATTTGGAATACTGAAGTAAGGTGTAGGCAGTCAGTGATTAAAATAAAACATTCCAAACCAAACCTTTCAGAGAATCTTGTAATCTTCACTAAGAACAAAAGCAAAAATAGAGAAAGAGAAGAAAGACACTAAGTGAAAAAGGAAAAAGAAAAGGAAAAGGAAAAAGAAGAAAAATAAAGGAAAAGAAGAAAAAGAGAATGAGAAAGAAAGAAAAACAGAACAAGAAAAAGAGAAGGAAAAAGAAAACAGAAAAGAAAAAGAAGAAGAGAAAAAAATGAGAAGACAAAAAAGAAGACAAAGAACATGAAGAAGCAGAAAAAGAAGAAAAATAAAAATAAAAATAACTTCATAAACAATGGCATTCAAGTACTAGAATACAATACACTAGAATAGACTATTTCATTTGGAAGGTATGGGAAAATTACTTGGGCGGGGGGTGGGGTGGGGCAGGGAATTAGAGAAAATTGGGACCTAATAGAAGCGTAGTACTACAGAAAGCTTTTTAGGGTAAAATACACCTATCACTTTCAGGATGGTTGGCATGCACAGAATCTGCTTTATCACAGCTCCCTAAGCAACAGACCCTGCCATCCCAGCACATGCTGACAGGGGTAACGGAGGGTGGAGCGGAGTGGAGACCCCACGGCCAGGCTCTGTGCTACTCCCTGCAGGAATGGGAACTTGACAGTCTGATAAGCTGCATAGCCGCTGTCACTTGAAGGATACATGAGAAGTGTCTGCTGCTGAGTCAAAATTACTTTCCTCAGATGAAATAATCTCATTGTGATACTAACACACACCTCCATCCCAAAGTATCCACCTCCAAGGTACTACTATACCTCACTGGGCACGTGATACCAGTCAATGACAAAAATATATATGACTAGAGTCACTCAAGCTCCACCTAAATGCAAAGGAAATGGACAGCTCTGGGTATGAAATAAGTCCAAAGGAGGGAAATGGTTGTCTAAACTCCCAGATAACCACATCTTGATTTAGATTCACAAGGTTAGGTCAAGCTGACCTGCTCTCTAAAGTTGTCAAAATTGATGAATGAAAGGAAGGGATTCAGTCTTGGGAAGGATGGAAGCTAACAAAGAAGCATTCAAGCGAGGAAGTTCTAGCCACTGGAGATAAGGTGTTGCAACCCCCTATATATTGAAAGTACGACAAAGGTAACTGTGGTAGTGGGAGATCGCAACCTCTGACCCAAATAGCCCTCCTGAAAGAGGGCAAAACCCCGCTTGGAGAGCATACGTAGTTAGTGAAAAACTTCAGTAGTGCTACCTGAGGATGCGTACTAATTTACATTGGAAGCAAGAAACTTTTAACCAATCCTGTGTATGTTAATGAATATGCAATGTACTATTAAGTATAAAAAGTGGACAACTGAGGGGACAAGTTAGGGAAGACTCCATCATAACTTCTGGGATCAGTCAACAGGCTGAACCTGTCTTCTCCCCCATAGGGATGCCTATTGGGTAAGAAATTTATTCTATGGCTAAGTCATGCTAGCTGTTACTAAGTGTATTATTTTAAGCTTACTTTGCAGTCAGTGTCCTGGCAGTCTTTGAACCTTATTCTGTCACTACCTTGCATTTTGTATAATAACAATCTTGAGCTGAAGTTCATTTTGTATAAGTCTCCAGAGATCTGAGTAGTTGTTATAGGGGATTTGACTCATTGATGCTGTCAGCGGGGGTCCCTGAATAGGTTGGTCAAATCACCCCCTGATACAGCAGGCTGTCAGAACACAGGTAACAGGCAGGCTGGTTGGATGCAAGGGTCTTGTCTTTCTTGGGGAAACTGACAGGCTGATCAATTTCTGAACCTTGATAAAGGTTTGAACTTTTTCAAAAAACCGAACCCTGATAACGGGTTTGAGGAAACCCCCCTTCTTAACGGGACAGAAGGGACCTACGACGATCATCTTGTCCAACTGCTTGACCAATTCAGGGCTGAACAAAAGTTAAAGCAGATTATTAAGAACATCAACCACCACCCTAGACAACCTGTTCCAGTGTTTTACCACCCTCTCAGTAAAGAAATGCTTCCTAATGTCAAGTGCGAACCTCCTCTGACACAGCTTTGAGCTGTTCCCACAGGTACTCTCCCTGGATTCCAGGGAGAAGAGCTCAGCACCTCCCTCTCCATGTCCCCTCCTCAGGGAGCTGTAGACAGCACTGAGGTGGCCCCCAACCTCCTTTTGTTCAAACTAGACAAACCCAGTGCCTCAGGCACTGCTCACAGGACATGCTTTCCAGCCCTTTAACCAGCTTTGTGGCCCTCCTCCGGGCGCATTCAAGTACCTTAACACTCTTCTTAAATCGTGGGGCCCAGAACTCATTATCATTGTGATACTCATCTGTATCATAATCCTACCCCCTTCAGAAGAATCTATAATTGCAGGATAGCTATACTATACATTTTCATTCAATCAGACCTTAAAGAATATCCTGCCCCATACTTTGGTGGTGGCTATAAAGTCTAACTACAGACAACTGTACCTTTAGTTTTGAGGTTCATCTTTAGGTAATTTCTGGAAAACAGAAGGTTTTCTGTTCATACATTAATTTCTGTTAAACTGGACTTCATTTTACTACAGTTATAGGTAGCACCTAGAGCAGGAAAAATTTCTAGCACCACTATGTTCTAAATATGTGATAACACATTTAATTTCTTTACTAGAAAACATTCAGGACATTTGTTTAAAATATTAATTTGCATGCAGTTCATGTTCTAAGCGTACAAACTGCTTAAAAAAAGAAGTTAATTCAGACATGTAGCTGTAGAATTCAAGGCTTTGGTCCTTTAAAAGCTAAACAAAACATAAGATGCAATATCCTACACATCTGTAGGATGATGAAGTGTTATTCTTACACTTACAAGGCGTTTACTCCAATTTTATCTACTCTTTATTTCACAAGCAAGCTCCAAAAGTAAACAAATTTTTTGATGACTACAAAACCAGGCTGCAAAATTCTGTCTGGAATGATAAGTGCAGAAAAGGAGGAGGCTGAATGAATTCTAAGAGAAGAGTTAAGACTATTTTGAGATCATCTTCATTATATCTTTTTCACTTTCTATTGCCTATTTAGGAAATAGGAGTAATTTATTTTTCTGTATTTTTACTACATTAAGTTTTAATCTCTGAAATTACAAGCATCTATTAAAAGCTTTTGTTCTTAGGTAACTCATATTCCCCACTGTGCCTTCATCTAAAATTGTCTATATTTGGAAACATGCACTTAAATAAAAATGACAGGTAATGAAATATTTTGTAAAATACTTGCATTAAGAACACAGTCAGGTCAGCTAAAAAATTTCAATATTATAAAATAAAAAAATTTACTGTGTACATTTTTTTCTAGGTCACTCCCTGGAGACAGAATAGGTAATATAAATCAGCTGAACCTATAGTGTTATTAGATACAACAGAACAATTAAGTGTTATACATTTGCTGATTAAACTATTTGTTTAAATTCTATTTGAATCCAGCAGCCTATCACTGGCATAGGAAGAACACTATTGCATTGAATTTTTTAATGGCTTAGATAAATATAAATAATTCATGAAGTCATATTCCTAGAGAAGATATGAAATAGCAGACCATAAATTATTGCCTGAAACCATTTTTTTCTGCAGTGAAATCTTTGAGTGGAGTGTGAAATACTCTTTCTAGATTCTATGTCTGATGAAATTATACGAATACTACTGTCTTCAAAATGTGCATACTCCAAATATTTTAATTACATGCTACACAGCTGACTGAAATTCAGAAAAAGAAAAAAAAAAAAAAGAGAAAAGCCAACCCCACTCTTGGCTCTGATTTGCCAAAAATAGAAGATTTGAATGCCTAATAAAAAAAAAAAAGTGCGGAATTACATAAATAAGTTTCTACGTGCAAGTGATCTGCTCATTACATTAGCTGGCCAAACAGACTTTTTGGAAGTCATAGGTGAGTGGGTAAAATTTTGAGAATCCTTAAGAACAATGTACTGGGGGAAATATATTTTTTCTCTGAGATAAAAATTTTTGTAAACAAAGACATTTTATTTGATATTTCATTATCTACAGAAAAGAGAACTTCACTATAAATGACACATCTGAATCAACAGAACACGAGAGCCTTGAAGTTTTGTTTCATTCTTTGAACTTAAGTGAGCATACTGATATCTGGGGTCTGCAGCCAATGCATTTCTGCTGGAAGGCTGTTTATTTTATTCATATACTTTCCTTTCTGACATGGGACGTATAACTTGTTTGTATCACAGTAGCTGCCAGCTTTCTATTGTGACTATATAAATATACAGTGTGTAGATATATTTTACATACTTACATGAATAAATTTTGATACCTGAATCTGGGTTATTATTGCATGTTATTGCAGCTTTGTATAATGGGTAGCTCTGTAAGACTTAGCTTGGCAATGAAGTATTGGTAGCTTTACCCATTTGGCATGTTGATCCCAAAATGCATTGTTTAATTTCATTCATATCCTGAGAGTTGTATTTTATCCCCATGTACAGTGAAGAGTGTCTTTACATTTGGGGGAATGCACATTTCTTTTTTTAACAGTTTTTAAGTTAACAATTAAATATTAAAGATCTGAGCCTCAAACCCTTTCCAGCATTTTTCAGGGCATCTTGATAGCCCATCAGCATGGAAAGATCAGAGATACAAATGGTGATATGCTGTAGTAGGAAAAGTCATAGTTTGATCATAGCAAGGGAAAAGTCAAAAACCTAGTAACGGTGAAGAGAGTCCTGTAACAGATTCAACTCAGTATGTTTTGCAACTGAGATATTATGAATACTAATAGCACAATTTATTTTCTTGTAATAACTGCACAGGACGAAAGGATAAAAATGTGTCTTCCACCTTTTTCTCAAACTGTTTTTTACCTCATCATTTTTCATATATTACAGGAACACCATTGCTATACAGTTAAAGCCCCTTCTTAATCTAATTCTGTAACTTTTCACAGCTCAGTAATCACAGAGAAACAGTAGAGAAATTCCTAGCTCTAATTTCTTATATGGGCCACATCTCTCAAACACCACTTTCTATTTTGTATTTAAGAGTTAGAAGAAATATATGCAAATTTATAGGATTACTTCCACCTACCATTTTTCATTTTCAAAATGTCAAAGGCATTACTTTGCATGTATCTCCACACATACAGTTTGTCTGGCATATACCAGGATAGTCCTGAGTTGCCACAGAAGTGCAGATCATCTGAAAGCATGCTCAGTAGATCTGCTCATATGGAATGGGTTTGACATACATACTTGTCAGCCACTCATATGCTCCAGGTTCAACACAGAAGCAACTGGCAATTCAATACAAAATGTGCCCAAGCCAGATGGAAAGTAGCCTGCTTTCTACCATGCTGAAGAGAAACAGGAATTTGGAAAAGAAATAAGAACCTGAAACCACCCCAGAGTGATTAAGCATTAAGGCCTTAATATAGGGTGCATAGAAGCTAAATATCTAACCTTTCATGTGGTTTACTTCACCTTAACTATGATGTTAATAAATACTCATTATGGAAAGTAACATTTGTCACATGATATTATTGTGTTTTACAGTATGCTGACCATATGAAAGTCATATTAAACGTGTTTCAGTAGGATATGAAATGTATACTGCTGGATAGACTCTTTTTCCTTGAAAAAAAAGTTACTAATTATGTTTGATAAGTGGACCATAAGCATGTGGAAGTATCACAAACATCTAGGAATCCTTTGCAATAGTAAATTTATCCCAACTGGGATTTATTCAAGAACAAACCCAATTTTAAACACCTTTATCATGCATGATGGAAAAATGAGACATTTAAAACTACTGGAGGTAATAAGTAACACTTTAGAAGATCTGTCATTAAAAGTGGAAGCTATTTGGCATGCCCATAGAGTTTGTTCTCTCTTTCTTCCCCCACCTTCTTCTGTTCATTTGCTCTTCATGTCTTCACTCTCTCTCTCTCTCCCCCTTTCCCACCCCCCTACCCTCCCCTTTCTTCTTCCCTCCCTCCCTCCCCTCCTTCCTCCCTTAAATATCAACGTTGGATGACGTGTATGCCCAAAGAAAGCCAAATTCCAACCACTAAAAGCAACATATATGTATTTCTAATAGATAAATGTGCATGATACATATTAATATATTTATAATTAGAAATAAACTATACAGCATACTTCAAGCTTTATGCGTATTAACAAAAGTTTTCCTATATACTGGATTCATTGATGAAGAACACAGAACTGGCAAAATAATACCTCCTAACGGGACATGCTAGAATAAAGCCAACACAAACCCCTGGCATGTGGAGCTTCAAACTAGCAGACACAAAACCAAATGTGCTCTAGCAAAGCCTTACACTCTTGGTTACAAAGCTATAAACAAAGTTGCGAAATGGAAAATAAAACAAACACAACCCCAGTTATAAATAGATTCTCCCTTATCTGCTCCAAAGTATCAATTGTTGTCAAACCTCTCATCCCAGGTCTTTTCTTCCCTTCTTTTTTCATTATAAATGAAGTTTTTCTAGCCTAGCACCAGAGGTGGCCGACTGAAAATGAATTCAAGTATATACAAGGCTGTTACCTTCATTTGTAAACATGTATCAGGAGAATCATTCATTATATGTATAATTTAGCAAATTCATTATCTCTGGTTTATTCTTCAGTGCTGTGGGTGTCATACGTGACATATTAAATAAAGCTAACAGCAAAGATGTTAAAAGAGAATGCTGCCTCACACCTATTCGAAGCATCAGCGTATTTTGTTGATTTTAAAGGTGTGCAGTGATCCTACTTTGTGCCAGAAGTACATTGTTTCCAATTTCCTTCAAGGCTGTGTTTTAGCCATCTAAATTTTGTTTACTTCACTAATTCTTTTAGAAGGATTAAAATAAACATGTAAACTCAGATTTTGCTTCTTCAGTGTGTTTGGAAGGAGTTGATACCTATAGACTGCCTGATCTCCCAGTTTTTTCTTCTCATGTTGTGCAACTTTACTTTCTCCAACTTTAAAACTTCCACATCGTGAGCAAAGAGCTTTTACTGTAGTACTCTAAGCTAGTACTATACTTAGGTGGTTGCATTTTCCAAGTTATTATCCTACCATAAACTACTCTGATAGCGTATTTTTCTATTAGGAAAGCTTTTAGTTCTTCTGCTTGAAGATACTTAGACTCAAGCAAATTATGTTCTTCACTCTTATTCTATTAGCCCTCGAGGGGAACAAGATATGTTGCACCTATTTCCTTTGATGCTGTTCTCTAGAAGTAACTATAGCCATTCTACTGTATTCAACATAAGGCCTGTATCAACTGTATTCTACAAATTTAATCTTATGTGCAAATATGTATGCAACTTCAAGACACTATTCCAGGAGATAAACTGGATATTTTTGTAAAGTTGGGGAGATGAAATCTGTACCTTTCAGATAGCAAGCATCTAATCAGATAGTTCTGTAGTGTTCTGCTCAGAGAGGTACCTCCCAAATAGGCACAAGCAGTAACATGTGCTTTATTTATGAAACCATTACACTGTAGTTTTCCAAGCACTTGACAAGTTAGTCTTAGGATGATTAACTCTAAAAAGATAGTGCTCAATTGTGTGTGCATAAACTTCTTCTATAATCATTAAATAATGATGAAATCTACTTCTGTAGATTTAACCATGTTCTTTTAAAGACTCCAGAATTTTTTTTCCCATATGAGATAGAAATGAGATCACCCATAATTCATGAGTTTATTTTGTATTATCCACTGCTCTAAGATTTTTTAGCTCAAATAAAGCAATATATTTACCAAAAACTGTTCTGACGGGCACTATGGATACGTTTCTTCATAAGGTTTCCTTTCAAATGTATATGTGAACTATGCATTATTTTAGCAGAGGCTATCAAATCTCTTTCCTCTGAGACTGTGATTAATATGCAGGATACAAAACTTTTACAAATATTAGTTCTTGGGATGGCATTTTATAACTACTGCCCAAACACAAGATCACAAGATCAGTCTCTTATTCTCAGCTGTTCTGGGAAAGCTCTAGATGCTGTTTTATTGTGCCTTCATTTCTTTTGTGAAAACCTTACTTTTAAGTACCTTCCTTTTATTTTAGTTCCTGTTATATTTCCTTTTATGACAGCCTCATCTTTTTTCAGATCTTACTTCAACATGTTTTCTTAAGTTTAACACTGATTCAAATTGTTTTAGCTCCTTTGGTGATCTCCGATTCCTGCAGGTATGTCCTCTATTTTTTTCATTTTGATTCAAGACAATTGTCAGTTCACAGATCCCCTTGTACAACACTATTGTTTCTCTTGACACAGGCAACTTGTTATTATTTGGAATCTTGCAGATGAGTAAGAGCTGAATAATGTCTTTGATATGACTCAAAGTTAATGAAAAAATAGTGCATGCATGGTGCCTGTTCTTCACAAATAAGGTAGGGGGCAAAGGCCAAAAGACAGTTTACTTACTTGCTCTTTACATCCAATACTTCTTCCCCTAAACTTCAACTCTAGAAGTCTGTTTCTGGCTTTATCATTTTTTTTCATCTGTTTTCTCTGGTGTTTATGCTGCTTCACTGATTTACACGTGATCAAAATAATTTGTTAAATAGCCTGGTCTCTCTCATTCCTATCACTTTGGCACTTCCATGGACACAAGTTTCTGGGCTGTGCTTCAGATGCTTCGCAAGTTTGCATGCAGCTTATTCAGGGATTTTAAACTATCACCAAGATTTCATTTTCCCTGTACTAAACCTTTGAGGTTTTCACCCTCAAAATAACAATAGGTTTATATATCAGAAAATACCAGATGCCAAAAAGAGCAGCAGGACTGAAGTCCAATCCCTTGTGGCACTTACAGGTCTATAGAACATATTCAGCAATATAAGAACCCACAACAGAACAGGTGGAAAAATTGGTATACGAAATAAAATTAGATTCATGACTAACTGTTCAAAGACACAATCAACAGAATCATAATTTCTGCAGGAGATGTCCATTTCATAGCGAATTATTAAAATACTGAAAAGTCTAAAGATGGTGTTAAAGTTGCAGTAAATATCTGCAACACAGAGGGAAACCTGTATTTGATACTACTAGATACCTCTTTATCCAAGATATTACAGCAAAGTTCGTTTCTTAACCTTCCTTAGCATGTCCTTGATTTAAAGTACTGGACACAACTTTCCCAATACAATGATTTAGTGTATACTATTAACAGAGATAAAATCAGTACCAGATGCAAGACCTACTTGAAAAAAACATAAAACATATGCACATCAATCACAAAATGATAAATTCTTCTTAAAAATAAAGTTAGAATAAATATTGGTCTTGCAAAGAAGTCAGCAGAACAGTCTTACAATATTAAATAAGATCATTGTGGAGTACTGACAGTCTTCATGTCACACCATTTTCTATTCCCATCTAAAGCCAGATCCTTAGCTCAGGTCCTTCAAAAATCACTGCAGTCAATGGGAACTCAGCACCTCAGTGCTTGCTGAATCCCATCCTGTGGATTCTTGCAGCCAAACTAATGACCGCAGTTGGCTTCTAACCTTGCAACTAAACTTTTGTACCTAGTCAAGAACAAATGACCGGGAAAATATTTACAGGATTGGAATTACTCTGCAAAACCATATTCCACCAGGTGAATTCAGTATTTCTTTTGTCTGTGGATTATAGACGGGATGTTATGGAATCTTTCTTCCTCTTTTAAGAATCACAGTGATTAACTGTCTCAGTATAGAAGTCTATTTGCTAATGCAAGCCTTGTACTATTAGCAGCTCATTCTCTAAAGAGAGAGATCAACATTTTAAAAACATTTTTTAATAAAGTGCTGTGAAAAGTACTTTTAATTGTTATTGTTGAACATATGGAAGGCACCACGTAAAAGAAACAGACCATAAGAAAATGTTCAATTTTTTATAAAGTAACTATTTTTCTGTTTAGAAAATTCAATAAAATCCATAAATGTTGATAAAATGTTGCATTTTCCCCAGGTGGGAAAAAAAGAGCAAGAAAAAAATGCTAGCAATGTGGAGAAAGCAAGTGTATTGGAGCTATGCTACTGCAGCAACTAAGATTAATGGACACAGAACAAATGGTTGACATTTCACCTACCCATGGGAGTTCCAACGCCATAACCTTTTGAGTCTATCAGACCTCCAATCTGTGTTAGGTTACAGTTCCGCTGTGTGACAAACTCAATGGTTGTCGACTCCATTAAAAATGCATAATCAGAGGTAAGCACACGCTGGATACCTTCTTCATTACTTTTGACAAGTACTGACTGCCTCCTGCTACTCATGAAAGCCCACATCTTGTCGTAAGTGGAGATTTTGGATTTCTGAAAGACAAATATTAGATGCAACATAAATAAGAATAATCTGCTTATAAGACTGAAAGCAATTTCTCAGTTTGCACATTGCTCTGTTATCATATTTTACTATGTGTCAAGTTTTACCAAGGCATTCTTCTAACAGTGCCTGTACCTTTCCTCTCATCTGTAGCTCTCATCTTGTCAGTGTAAACCAAAACAGCCGGACAGATTCTCAAGAAATGCACAATATCTGTTGTTTATCTGTTTTTTATTGCTTATATGTTTTTTTGTAGGATGAAGGCCTTTGAAGCGGGAAAACTATTAAGTGTTTCACTGTAGCCGAGTTCATCAACAATGTTGGTGAGTGTTATATGAGAACCTGGCTTCTGGCACATTTGAAATGTTCACTCTTATTTCAATCATACATCTACTCCTGAGCAATTCTGAGAACCTAATGCACAGCGTGGCAACCTGAAGTAATGAAAGCACTTACAGGTGGCAGTATATGGAGAAAATAGTTGTGAGGGAGTAGGCAGCAAACATTTTATCCACGATACACTGCAAAAATACTTAGAGAAAGATTTTAGGTAGGAGATAGTATCACACACTGGTCAAACTAATACTAGCTTGCCATTCAGAAATTGACTACTAAAAGCCCTAAAAATGAATATGTCTTTTCTGCTTTAATTTTCCCAGAATGCAATGAACTCTTGTGATAAGAAGAAAGAGACAGTAGTTTCAGACAAAGGAGACAGTAGTTTGACACAAAGTGATGCTGTACAGCTACAGAGGAGTAATTTCCTTTTTTTTCACCTCAGCATCTTTAAAAAAAGATATTAACTTCCCTCATCTTTGTAAAACAGTGTTTAAGAGATCATAACCACTGGATAAACTGAAGGTTTTAGAGGTACTGGACATTTTACATTACATTTGCCTGATCTGTTTAATAATATTTTAATTTCAAGATGTATCAGAAAATGTTCAGTAATGTTAAATCTTGCCTAGTAAATAAGATGCAGAAATACAGCATGAAAACTAGTATAATCAGACTTTTTAAGAAGTCTTTCATCCTTTAATGTCAGCCTTAAACATAACTGCCATCAGCTCTGGTGGAGATACTAAACAAAGATTGACACTACAAACCTTTCTGAAGTGTATAGTGCAGGCTACGGGATTTGTTTTACACACAACAGAGAATGTTTTATCTGAAAACAAAAAAACAACATTTGATTCACGAAAACACAACCACAAATGGTTTTCCTCTGTGTTTGGCAAACTACTCAGCAGACTCACGTGACTAAAATATACAAGCCAGAACATCAGAAGCATCAGGAGCCCATCTGACATTGAAGTAAAGAAAATGACACTCCAAAATGTACATATTACTTCGTGTAGTTATGACTGTGTCAGTCATACTGACAGAGGCAGGTGCTGTAATTTACATCATGTTTCCATCTTCTTTCACTGTGTACAAATCAATTTGGTTAATCAATTTATATACTCCACCAATGAAGTGTATTATTTTATCTGGGTTAGTTCACCATATTGTTCCATCTAACTGGAAATCACTGTCTGGAAATCCAACCTAAATTTAAATCAACCAGAAATGATGTCTGTATAAGATAACTTGTGGTGACATGATTTATCATGTTTGTGTTCCCTCAGTAAAGCTGAAGACAATGCAGAATAGTAAGAAAGCTGCCTACGCTTTGCAACGTTTGAATTTCACTGGAATAAAAAAAAAAAAAAAAAAAGAGAACTAACTTACAGGAAATATGGAAATGAAAAGGTTAAGCAAATCAAGAAACTCATCTACCTGGTACATAAAATGATAGCTTTCACAATGTCATTCAGAGGATATTGTCAGTGACATACTCAGTGGTCACAGATTACAGATCATTAGAAGATAACGGTGCATGTCACGGACCACAAAAGGAAGCATGGCAAAGCCTCTAAATTAGTCTAACACTATGTACAAATATGAGGCTGGAAACAGAAGGAATCATTGTTAGTAATGTGTTACTGCTCTATCCTAAAGCACTGGTTAGGAAAGACAAATATATGAGCAGTGAGACTCTGGACCACAAGGTTAGAAAAATATCAGGATGTTGAATGAATGCCAGAATAAATAAGGATCAAAGGACAGGGAAGCAGACCTCATGATACAAGACAAGAGTGGATAAATGCACAGCAAAAATGTGCCAGGCAAATTCTGACATTTTTCTACAAAAGCAAAATTATAGATCCATTAACGGGGATTTTTATTTTAATGGCAGCATCCAACTTCTTTCCTGGCTTCTACAAGCATTTGGGACTCAGACAATGCCTCAGCTTTGCTTTCACCTATGCAACATTTAAAGCCAAAAGAGGCTGTAGTAACAAAGGAAACGTTAAAGGTAATTAGGATTAAATTTTGAGGAAAAAAAAAAGCAAAAAAACCAACACCTGAGAGGCCCAGTTCTTATATCATTTAGGAAAGCATTCTCCACCACATCAGAATTAAACCATGACAATCATTATGTTAAAACCACCCCACAGATTCCCAATGCTACTACACTATTTTGTGACACTGCCTATAACAGCTATGTGACTTTTCCTGAGCCTTGCATTCTTACTGGAGATAGGCCACTTTTCTTAGATTTGCTTGATTCATGGGGTTTTTAAGGCCAAAGGAACAATTACGCACATTTATTCTGACCTTCTGCAATATACAGATTATGAAATGCCTTCTGAATTACTTCACCAAGCTTATCACTTATGTGTTTGCACTGACAAAAAGAATGATTTATAACAAGCGCATTCATGAAGACCCACCTATATAAGCCTTATCAAAGTGCCCAACACGGTCTCTCACAACATCCTTGATGACATGCTGGTAGGATATGGACTGGAATGATGGAGCACCTACAGATGGAGAACTGGCTGAGATGTTGATCTTGAAAGTGGTAGTTAATAGCTCAAGGCCAGATTGGCATGTTGTCATGAGTGGAGTGCCTCAGGGGTCAGTCCTAGACCTGAAACTATTTAATATCTTTGTAAACAGTTTGGAAAATCGTATTGAAAGCACCCTCACCAAGTTTGTGGATGACACCAAACAGGGTGGAGAAGTAGATACACTGGCAGAAAGAGCTACCATGCAGAGAGACCTCAAGAGGCTGGAAATTTAGTATAACAGGAGCTGCATGAGGTTTAACAAAGACAAACGCAAAGTCTATCCTGAAAGAAAGTAATCCCAAGCATCTGTACTGGCTGGGAATTGACTGGCAGGAGTGTATGTTGGCTGAAAAGGACTTATGGATCCAAGAAGACATCAAGCTGAACGTAAGCAAGCAGCCCATCTTTGCAGCAGGAAAGCAAACTGCAGGCTGTTTCAGCAGAACAACAGCCAACAGAACAAGGGTTATAATTAATCCACAATACATGGCATTTGTCAAGCAACACCAGGAATGCTGTGTCCAGTTTTGGTCCTCCAAGTTCAAGAGTAATGTTAAAATTGGACAGTGTCCACCAAGGTGATCAGAGGGCTGGAGATTTTAACCTTCAAAGAAAGACTGATGGAAATGGTGGTGTTTGACCTTGAATGGAAGACTTACATAGAATCTAATCTTGTTCTTCCATTACCTAAAGAGAAGGTTAGAGAGAAGTTGAAGGTACTCTCTTCATTAGCATGCATGGTGACAGGGTAAGAGACAACAGCCCAAGCTGCTGAAGGGAAATTCTGTGTGGATATAATAAAAAAATTCTTCACCATGAGAACTAATCATTGGAACAGGTAGCCCAGAGAAGTAGTGGAATCAGTGGAAATATCTGAGGCAGCTTAACGTGGCCCCATATAAGCTAATCTAAGGCCTTGCTTTCAATCAGGAAAGCAGTTCTCCTCCATCCAAACGAAGGGATCTCTAGAAGCCCCTGCCAATTTTGAGTTTTCATCAATTTCTATGATTCTTTATCAATATGAAGTTACATAGAGTAATAAGTGTTTCCTGAGACTCCTCAAATTTTGAAGATTGAGCGATTTCATAAAAACAAAACAAAACATATAATTTCCTGTTCGGGGAAAACAAAACAAAACAAACAAAACAAACCCCAAAACCATTGTGAGCTTATGTAGTTTATACATCAAGCCAAAGGCAAGCCCATTATTAGCCAGGGAAATGTGTTTTCCTGTCTTTTTCACCCTTCAGTCCTTCAAAACTCAAGTAGACTCATCCCAATTCTTGGATCCCCTTGGAAATCCTGAACACCAGTACAGAAATCCAAGCTGAGCTATTCATATAATACACTTATTTTATTCATTCCTTATTCTTGTTTGTAAGTTTAACATTTTGTTTTGACACATGCCCTAAATCTACATAGCTGTGAAATAAGCTAGAAAATGCATTTCTGATGTTCTTAATAACAGCAAAAGCACTAACATATCTCAAGATTTTTTCCTAAACATAAGACAGCTAGATGTCAAATTTAGCTGAAGTACACATTATAGACCACCTTCTTATGGCTTATAGCTGTTCTAACACATTTGGGATATGTCTCCAGCATTTTAGGCCACAGAGGATTAGTATCATTAATAGAGAGATGAACAAAGTTAATTAATTGAATTAACTGAAAAAACATTTCAAATCAGAGCATGACAAGATTAAAGCTGAGAGAACTAACAAAAAGCCTAAGGTAAAGAATGTTTTAGGAATTCTGTAATTGTCCTTGAGCATTATAAATGGAGGGAAAATCAAAGATAAGGCTATCTGAAAGAACTTAAATACTTGCATAAATGCAAATAAATTGTAAATAAACATAAATAGCTTGCTTTCTTTCTTGAACTGACACCAAATGGAAATTTGTAAAGGTTGATTGCTACCGTTCAAATAACTATCAATGACCAATGATATGTTTGTTCCATTGTGCATTTTTTGTACTTTCTTGTTTGTTTTATTTATGTTGGTGTCCACTGATCCACCTCTCCCACTTTTTAATACGAATCTGAATTCTACGGAATAGTAGTGTTGTCTCCAAACTGCTCAGCATTTCTGAAGCAGACAATGAAGATCCATTACTGGGACTTCTGTAGCGTATGCAAATAGTGATAAATATCAGAATCAGCTACATGAATCAGAATGGAAGACTTCAGATCTTATTAATTTTTTAGCTTTACACAGTATCATACATGTCCTGTTTCCAAATATTTTGTTTTAAATAATCCATCTAAATTTGTTTTAATGACTGAAATAATCTCTAGTTTCCAGTAAGCCTTAGTTAATTCTATGGTCCAAAAGTAAGTGCTGTTTTTTGAGGCAGCAGAAGTAGTATATGTATGGATTTTGACATAGCTGAGTACGTTATGTGTAAAACACAATTTGGTCTTAATTGCATAGCTGCACCAGATGCCTCCATAATACAATATGATGCCACAGACATTCCAAACTCTGCATTCACATATGTGTAGTGCACAGTTTTGAATCATTGCTATAGGTTAAGGCATTGTTTTTACAGAGCACCATGCCAATCACTAGCATCTTAAGTATACTGAAAATATTATACATTCCTCCTCCTGTGCTGGACAGCAGACCAGACTTAAATCAGCTTAACTGTCCTCTATCACCCAACAGATACTGTGTTAATTCAAGTGAACTCCTGAGCATCATTTGATTTTCTGACCAGATTAGCAACTAGTTATAAAAATGACCTATACGGTATGCTATTTTCTTGATTGTCTCCTAGAACTATGAAACTGTTTTTTTCTCAGTCATCAAAGAAAAGTGAAAAAGACACTCTCCTTTTTATCAGACTTGTCTCCTTGACTCTGACCCTCTGACCTCAGGGCATTTCTTTTCACCTTTTTTTCCTCCCCTCTGTTTTTCCCCTCTGCCTATTTTTTCAGAACTGCTGAGTCCTGAAAACCCCTAAGTGAACCAGCTGATTTAGATTTTGTTGTGTCAGCATAAAAACAATAAAACCAATGCATACAGCATTCTCTCCTCCATAACGACAGTTTTCATGGTCCATAGAGCACAAATGAAAAAAGGTAGGAAAGGTGTTTCTGCCAAGAACAGAGCTACAAGGAATGAAAAATGCAGTGCTCAGAGAAAGACATTTTTACTCATGCCCTGATTGTGCTGACTTTTTGTTTTAAAACCAGAAGATTTTGAACAAACATTAAATATTTAAAGTAATTTATGGTTAAAAAAATCCAAACACTAATGCTATTGAAATAACTTTTCACTATCAGCTTTGACCTGGAAATAAGTAAGGATTTTATAGCTCCAAAACCACTAATAGATTTCAGAGAACCTCCTTGCCTTTTATACCAGAATGATTTACAGTCCTCCACTGAATTATAACATCACAATGGTTCTTTCTGTAAAATACTACAGAAGATGACAAGTGTGATATTTCTCACACTTCTGTAGGTTTCTTCCTTTATAATTAGGAATAAGACATTAAGCAAATTTAATCGGTTTCTAAAGCAGATCCTGTTTTCTGCATGTTCCGTAAAGATAAGTCACATTCGGCTCACTCTGCCTGTTTTCAGATACAAACTGCAGTACAAAACTCCATACTTCATTTGCACTGCATCTGAAAGCAATCTCCTTTTCCAAAAGCAGTGAGCATATAGTTTCATCACTGGAACTGAGCATGAAGTTCACAAATACTGCTTTAAATATTTACCTCCAATAGAGTAAAAAATTGTCACAATGCCATGATTTTAACAATTCTATTCTCAGAGCATCTACATTGGCATGGAAGATGTTTGTACAATGTTCAAAGCAAATTTAATATGCACTAGACCCAAAACACTCTATTGCTGGTGTGATTTGAAAGAAACTCATCAGGCAGCATTAGAAATCAAACTCATGGCATTCAAGATCTCTTTGAATGAGGAGAAGGGATAGAAATCCCACTAACTATTATTTGCTAATTTGTTGCCCAAAACAGTTAGGAATAAATATTGTCTTGCTATCTTCACAGGTTTCAAAAACTTAACAGAAGTTCCACTTTCACTTTTTTTTTTTTCTTTTGGCACCTATCAAGCAGCAGCTTTAGCATTAGTTATTGTCTGTAATGATAGTAATCAAAATCAGTCTAGTGGCAGAGGCAGATTGGTGTTTTTTTTCCCCCAATAAATTCCCTCATCAGTTCTGTTGCCAGACCTAACAAAACTCTGAACATCCAAATTAGCCAACAATTTCAAGTATTTCTTTACAAAATAGCTCACATAAAATATTTGCCAGCTATAGATTAGCAGAAGCCACCACTGAGGTATTCTGCAGTGGGATTTGGATTTAGCATTCAATACTTTTTTATTATGGTAAGTAAATTACCAACAACGCTGGACCATATGTGCTAGCTAAGAACAGCTGAGTCTTTCTCTGTACTTGTCTGACCTTGGTCACTTGAAAATTGGAGTTAATTCAGGCAAACAGGACTGATGCCATATGTAGTTCATATCAAAGGTATAGAGAGGTGGTAGGATACTGATCAGAAGAACTGTTTGTTTTTTAGCAAATCTGTTAGGTCTTGGAATTATTCTGGCAGTTTTATATTGAAACACCTGTAGTCTCTTAAATGACATACTTGAGAAGATAAGCAACATAACACTTAAGGAGCTGCTTTCCTCCAACAATGGAGAGATTTTTTAAAAAATAATTTTTAAAAGATCTGGAATGAAATGCTACAGTAAAAGACACAGGAGCTTTTCAGCCAAACTGGTTGCGGAAGAATACATCATGAAGATTTTATCTACACACATAGATGAACTTACGTGTGTTTAATTAGTGATCTGTACAGAAAATACGCGCAATAGCAGAGTTATAAGATGTAGTTTTGAGTATCTTTGTAGCACTGATACATAGAGACCCTACCCAACTATTCAGAAGTTGATGGGGATATTGTAGCACTGACCAAATAGTATAACATGACTAAAGAAAGAGTAAGATACAATTCATTTATTTATTTGCATACTGCAATTTGGACATATGTAATAGGTGAGTACATGCAATGTAAACACAGCTAGTAATGTAGTTTAGCAGAGAAAGAGATATCATATAGCTTGTGAAGACTATATTATGAAGAACTTCTGAAGTTCTACAAAGGCTCTGCTTTATTTATAATTTGGAACTGCCAGAACCTCAAGTTTATGGCAGAACAGAGGGGAAAGGATTCTCTTTCCAGCCTTATTAACTGGTGTATTCCAGTTTTGCCAGAGGGAAATGCTCAAAATTAGTGGAAATAAAAGTAACTGGAAATTTCCAAGGAAAGAAAAAGGAGTGTTTTCTGTTAGATAATAGACCAAACTTAGACAAAGACTATTCTAAGATTTCTCAGGATAATTCTTTGCCAACTGTTTATTTTATTATTGATTATTACAAAGGTCTTAACAGATAACTGAATTGTGCAGAACTATTTGGGGGGCGCGGGGGGGGGGGCAGGGAGCAGAGAAAAATACCATCTTGAGTAGGATTATTGTATGTCGTCTTCTGAAACTACTGAATCCAAAATTCCAATATTTTATATATTTTTGCAGAGGAAAAGCAAAAGCAATGAAAAACTCATGCACTACATTTCCACTGCCCTATATCAACTGCAGAAACTTGTGCTGTTCAAAATCTACCCAAAAAACCCATGCAGTTTCCAGTTTCAGTAGAACCTTGGCTATCTTCTTTGGGAATAGGTTAGATTGAACTTTAAATTGCAAAAGTAACTTTAATTTCAGCACATTTGACATTGGCTGCAGGAACAGATAATTATTTCTGTGACAACAGTAAAGTGGTCTATCAGGTCTGCACTGGGAAGTGTCCATCATATGGTATGGCCTGACCATTGCAGCCTAAAACTTATGGATGCTCTATTCCTGTTAGTTCACCTGAATTCTTGGAAAGATCATGGTGATAAGTACTGTAACCTCTTATTTTTTCCCATTTTCAGCATTTTCTGTGTGCACTTCTGATGCAAACTTAAGTCCAACTGTAGTCTTCCTAAACGTCATCTTCACTGACAGAAATCAAAGCTAAAATTATAATAACATTAAGCCATATTGGTTAGAACAAGGAAATAAGAAATTAGGCTGATGTGACCTTCCCTCAGTCCTTACCTTTGGGTTTTGGGTTTTTTTTTTTACATGAGCATATATGGCAGGTACATATCCCACTTGAGGGATAAAGTGAAACTTCAGCAGTAAGCTAAACACAGTGAATTCAGAGATCATTTAAGTCTCTCAGAAGTACACAGATCAAATTTCTACAAGTCAAACTTCCATTACAAAGCTAGCACACTACTCTGATGTTTATTATTTACACAAATACTGTACAAATTAGAGAAGGATATAAGTGATAAGTATCTGCCTTACTTTCCTCAAAAGCTAGAAGTTCTTCAAAGCTTATTAAATACTTGAGAGAAATAAAAAAAAAGAAATCTGATTTCTGTCTTACAGAAAATCTTGGTATTTCAGCAATTGTTGACACACAATTGCAATGAAAAGTAGAGTAAGAAACTGTGAAATCGAGATTCAAAAAGCATTACATAATAATGAATTAGGAACAAAGTAGAGTGACAGGGAAAAAATAGGAGAGAGCAAAATTCTATATTGATTTTGCTTGGCAGAAAAATGAAGACAATAATAAAAATTAAAACTTAATAATGAAATATTTTTATTTTGCAAGAAATGATTTTTTTATAGACAGTTCCTGAGCTGGCATAACAATTTTCTGTGGTACTCAGCAAGATCACTCTCTGCGAGTTCCAGAGATGCCTTAATGATATTTTAGTCTTTCTAACTAAAATTTTCTACTAATTCCCACAGGAGAAGACTTTTATTATTGACTAAAACATTAATTTACATTTATGTATTTAAAGTTACACATGGGAAAAGCAATTACACTTTATTATCCATGAATTTTTAGGTCTACACAGAATTTTATCCAACAACGAAATGCTTCAAACATGGCTTGAAATAATTACTCTGTGGCATGTGACATCTGAGTTCTGAAATACAGTCCAGAGAAGGCAGAAATATTTGACATTATATACTGACATGCTTTAGAGGAAATCCATGTGCCATCACAGAAATATTGTACAGGCTGGTATGTCATATCTTAATTCATAGAAAATTTATTATATTCATGACTGTATGGCATTATCTGAACTGCTAGGGATTCTAGACATTTCCTCCATGGAAGTCCTGGGTGTAGCTGTGCATCATATTGCAGATTCTGCATTTCCCCTGTCAAGCTGTCAGTAAGTTGATTAACTGTACATCAAAAAGTAATTCTGTTATTCATTCAGTAAAAAGCTAATGGGAAACACAATTTCTGATTAAGTTTGAGTATCCATTAAGTTAAATTTAGCTAAATTTATATTAATATCTTTGCTAACCTGCTTATCAAAACAAGCCAACCTTTTCTGGATGCTACCAAATTATTCTGCTGAGCAGTTTCAAATAATGGGACTACAGTGCTTGACTTTATTCCCTATTTTGTTGTTTTAATTAAAGTATTCGTGAAAAGTCAGAAAATTCCATTCTAGGGAATTTTATGGAAACTAATTTCTGAAAAACTATTTTAGAAACCTTCCATGAACAATAACAAAATATTAGCAAATTAATAAAAGTTGATATTGCTTCTGACTGACTTCATGTTCTGCTGTTTATATGTATCACATAAGACTGAAAACAATGGCAACAAAAATAAAGTGAAAGTGCAGAAAACTAATAGAATTTGTTCTACATTTTATACCATACCACTTACATTTCCATGTAGTTTGACAAAAATCAATAGTTGCACTGATAGTGATTGTATTTTGGCACATTACTGATGCCATTGTCAATGAGTTATTGTGGTGACATTGTCTCAGGTGACCCTTCACTACTCACAGTCAGGATTGCAGAGATCACCTATGATTTTGAAAGCCACTGTGCTGGGAAATGTGTTGTAGCCACACTGCAAACCTCATTTCTCTGTGTATTCCGAGAACAAAAGCAGCCAAAGCAATGACAGTACAAGCAGCTTCCAACACAACAAAGTGGATGAAACTTTTTGGGGAAGTAAGGGAACAGTTTCATCTCTATTTTGAATACTGGTCACCTGCTGAGGTTGCTTAAAATGGTGCCAATTAACATAATAGGTGTTTCTAATGAGGACCTGGGTCAGCATTTGGACTGATAACACCACTAGTTCATTTTACAATAAACGGCTACAGATAAGTGATAAACATTATCTGTCAGCAATACAATTAATAAAGAAAAATAACTTCCTTTGAGGTGCATAGCTCCATAAACATCTTTTAACTTTAGTCATAAGACCCTTATCAACTATTATTGTTTATCTTACAGTAGTTAACATCAGTAGTGTGCATCAACACAATGCATTCAATATAATTTCTCAAATGGGGAAAAGTGTTACAATCTTATTAATTTGCATTTATATTCTTACAATTTGATTTTGTTTTATGTTTATCTGACAAAGTTGCATGGAACCTTCCAGGAAGGTACCAATTTACTGAAGATCTCTGGGAAGAGTATATTCATGTTCATCATGACAGATGTGATAGCATCTATTGATTAGCACACTCTGTCTATTCAGATCATGGCAGTATTTGATGAAATTCTAGGACTGTGGGGGTTTTTTCTAGCAAACTTAGTCTATAGCTAACTTCATCCTATCAGAATGGATAGTAACCAGGTATTATGGTAACCTTGACAGTTTTTTGCCTTTAAATCCAAAGAGCTAACTCAGAAATGATTAAATTTAAAGAAACAGCAAACAAAAAAGTTGTAGACACGCCACAGTCCCATAACCATGGCATTTTCTTTGCATTATAATCAGTCACCATTTGATTTTCTCATTTTGAGTAAAATGCAAGAATATAGAAAATCTCGGTAATTTCCTAATTTGCTCTTCTTGCTCCAAGGTTGCATAATCATACAGCATGATTCTTCTGGTTTTGTCTTCTATTAACTATTATCTTAATGGACTTGTATTTCCTTCACTATTAGGCTCAGAAAAAATTTGAGCAACCTATAAGCCCAGCCGGCAAGTAAACACAACACAGCTGTTCACTCCCCCTGGTGAGATGAGGGAGAGAATCAGAAGAGTAAAAGTGAGAAAACTCATGGGTTGAGATAGTTTAATAGGTAAAGCAAAACCCACAGAAGCAAAGCAAAACAAGGAATCCATTCACCACCTCCCATCAGCAGGCAGGTGCTCAGCCATTGCCAGGAAAGCTGGGCTCCATCACACATCATGGTTACTTGGGAAGACAAGCACCCTAACGCTGAACGTCATGTCTCCCCCTTCTTCTTCCCCCAGCTTTATCTGCTGAGCAGCACATCATATGTTATGGAATATCCCTTTAGCCAGCTGGGTTCAGCTGTCCCAGCTGTGTCCCCTCCCATCTCCTCGTGCCCCTCCAGCCCCCTCACTGTTGGGGTGGGTGAGAGGCAGAAAAGGCCTTGGCTCTGTGTCAGAGCTGCTCAGCAAGAACAAAACCATCCCTGAATTACCAACACTGTTTCTAGCCCAAATCCAAAACACAGCCTCATACTAGCTACTCTGAAGAAAATTAACTCTATCCCAGTCAAAACCAGCACAAAGCCATACCCTCAAAACAATTGTCTAGCTTGATTTAGAGGCCTAAAAATTTGAAAGGGGTCATGTCCTATTCCAGGAGGAACATTGCTGACATTGAAGCTGGTAAGGGAAGAGAGAACCAGCTTGTTATGTGTTGTTAATGCAATCACTGTCCCCTTCCTGAATGCTCTTTTGTAGATTTCTTCCAAGCAAGGCCCATTTAAGATGCATTAATTCAAATGGATATAGAATGTGCAAGGAAAATAAAAAAGTGGAGGCTAGTTACTGTTCTGTGAGAGGATGTCACATATACCATTGTCCCAGATTACCACAGCAATCACAGAATCACAGAGTTGTTGAGGTTGGAAGGAAACTCTGGAGGATCATCTACCCCAAAATCCTGCTCCAAGCAAAGTCTAGCAGAGCAGGTTGCCTAGGTCGTTGTCCAGGGTTTGAAGATTTCCAGGGATGGAGACTCCACAGGCCCTCTGGGCAACCTGTTTCAGTGCTTGATGCTTACAGTAAAAACACAGTTTTTTCTTATGTTTAAATGGAATTTCTCGTATTTCAATCAATGTTCACTGCTTCTTCTTCTTCTTTCACTGGATGCTACCAAGAAAAGCCTGGCTCCATCTTCTTTACACCTTCCCATCAGGTATTAATAAACATCAATCAGTGCCCCCCATCCTTAACCTTTCTTTACTCCAGGCAAAACAAACCCAGCTCTCTCAGCCTCTCTTCTAATGACAGATGACCCAATCCTTTAATGCACTTTGTTGCTTTGCATTAGACTGCTGCCGGTACAACCCTGTTTCTCTTGTACTGGGGAGCCCAGAACTGGATGCAGCACTCCAGATGTGTCTCACCAGTGCTAAACAGAGAGGAAAGATCACCTTCTCTGACATGCTAGCAATCTTCTGCCTAATGCAGTCCAGCCAGTAAGCCTTCCAACCTGTACTAGTACATGGGGTTATACCATCCCAGGTGTAGGGTTTTGGCATTTTCTTTTGTTGACCTACATGAGTTTCCTGCCTGCTCATTTCACCAGCCTGTTGAGGTTCCTCTGAACAGCAGCACAACCATCTGGTCTATCAACTACTCCTCCCAGTTTTGTATCATCTGTAAACTTGCTGAGGGTCCACTCTGTCCTATGATCCAGGTCTTGAATGATTCTGTATGAGACCCAGTATTGACCCTGGGGGCATACAGCTTGTGACTGATCTCCAGCTGGACTTCAAACTATTCATAAACCCTTTGAACCTGGCAGTTCAACCAATTTTCAGTCCTCCTCACTCTCCACTTATCTAGTCCATATTAAATTAGATAAACACCCTTCACCAAGGATACAGAAGAACAATTTCTTGTCCTTTCCTTGTGTTAATCTCTCCTCTAAACTCTAGTAATTTAAAATAGCTTATAAGAAAAGTCTCTTTATACTACTTATAATGCTTTGGAGACAGAGGATTTCTGCTACGCTGAGGAGACATCTTGTATATATACCTATTTTGCCTACATCTTCAAGTACAAAAAGGAAGCATTTATCTCCATCACATTGTTTTGCTTGCTAGGTATAATGATTCCATTTGAGACTGCATTCCCTCTTATTTTAATTTCACCTTCTCTAAGGTTTACAGTTGTTAGATTGCTAACATTTTGAGAAGACAAAACAGTATTCCTGCTGCCCCCAACATATAAGTAAAAGTAAATAATTGAAAAAAATTCTTTTTTTCTATAGAAAAGTTACTAAAATCATTCTTAGGGAGCTCCATTTCCCTGTTCAAAAACTAAGTTTTCATAATTCTGTTTGATCTTTCCCTAGAATTTTCCTTAGCTCTCTTCCTATTGATTAGAAAAAAAAAAGGTTTATCTTAATATTCCAGTCTTGAGTGCCTGTCTTAAAAAGCTTTACTGAGAATTCATTAAAACTTGCCTACTGTGCCTTAGCAACCTGAATCTGATACTGTGACCTATATGTCTCACTTTAAAAATTTCAATCTGTTTTAAATCATGAGCTTACTTGGTTGTGGTTTTTTTTCCGTTTGCCTGCACCAAAATACTCCTTGTTCACTCAACTGTTTTGACCCTCACTATATAGCATGATTAATGCCTAAAGTAGAGATGTGTTAAGTGTTTGCTTTGACCAGCTTATTTTTCCACTTTGTTGGGGTTTTTTTATTTATTTATTATTTTCTTTGAGTCTTTTTTGGTATGTATGAATTTACTTTGGGCTGGAAGCTGACAAGAGGCTTATGGCAATCTTATTTTCTCCCCCTTTAAACAGGCTTTATCTAAGCAATACCAAATATCATAGCTGCAGTGCAGTATCTTTTCTTCTGAACTGCAGGGCAACCCATTTACTTGAAGTATCAAATGATGGAGAAGGGACTAATACAAGCTCATGCATAAATTTACTTGTCTTTGGGATTAACCTTTTGACCTCCTTGAAGACAATGATTAAGCTATTTCTTGCTGTCTACGCAGTTGCCCTAGGCTGATTTACAGGTTATAAGTTAGTCTGCTTCTTCGTTTTTATCATTCATTAATACAAATACACAATGCTGAGAAAGACACTAGAAAGCTAGCAAATCATACTCATCAATGCATATAAAATACACCAGCTCACTGAAACCACCTTACTCTTTAAAAATGTTGCTTAAGTATCCTGCAAGCTAGAATTCATTTTTATTTAGTTCTCCTGATTCTAATAATCACTCAGAAACTGATGCTAAAGCTATGGTCCTTTCAATACTTGTCTCTAAACAAATTAGATTATACTTGTTTTTGAAGTCTCAGGATCTTCATTTTCTGGGAGAAAATTAAAATTTCAGGCATTTTCAGGAATTTTTCTCCCTTTAAAATTACCATCTAAAAAAAATAGAAGACTACATGCTATGTGTTTCAAACATTAATTGTGTATATATTGCACCCATTATATAAAAATTGGTATAGATACGGAAGTTTCTAAAAGGAAATGTCTACAGGTATTCTATACCTGTGAGGAGCTGTATGTGGAGGACACTATTATTTTCCAACTGTGCAATATCAAAAAATTACACCTAGGTCAGAGATCTTTAATGGAACTTCAGCCTGAGCTGGCTAGTTTGGAATGGAGTGCAAACAATGGTCACAAATAAACATCAGTGAGAAATAAAAGATACATTTTTATGAAGACTCAAACATAAATATTATCAACCTGCTGACATGATACTCGCACAGGTAAAATTTCTGCTAGTATTTCATTATTATGCTTAGGGTGTGCTTGATTGAATGACATTGACTATATTTCTATTTTCTGCTAAATGTTTCAGTAATTCATTAGAAGACTTGCTCAATAAAGAAAATCATTTGTATTAGCAAATCATGTCCATATAACCACCGTTCAAATCCTGACTCTGGTGCAAATTGACTCAAACATTACAGTGGATTAATAAAACAGCTCTCATTCATTCACAGAATCATAGAATGGTTTGGGTGGGAAGGGATCTTCTAAGAATATCTAGTCCAACCTCCCTGCCATGGGCAGGGACCTCTTCCACTAGACCAGGTTGCTCAAAGCGCCATCCAGCCTGGCCTTGAACACTTCCCATGATGGGGCATCCACAGCTTCTCTGAGAAACCTATTCCACTGTCTCACCACTTCATCGTAAAAAATTTCTTCCTTGTGTCCAATGTAAAAAGGCCCTGGTAAAAAGCCTCTCTGTGTTTTTCTCATAAGCTCCCCTTAAGTATTTAAATGCTGCACTAAGGTCTCCCCAGAGCCTTCTCTTCTCCAGACTAAACAACTCCAACTCTCAGTTTTTCATCAGAGGTGTTCCAGCCATCTGATCGTTTTTGTGGCCCTCCTCTGAACTCCCTCTAAAAGGCTCATGTCTATCTTGTGCTGTGGCTGAAAAGATACTATCAGAAACAAGACATAGAGAAAGGCAATCAGAAACTGAAAGAAGTTGAAAGAAGGCTTAGAACTCCTAGAAGATAATTGTGTTTATGGAAAAATGAGTTTGTGAACGTTCTTCACCCACTGATACCCTCCTCTAAGCAATATAAGAAATTATTTTATAGTGACAATCAGAGACAAGACTATGCTGAAGCAGTAGTATCTATCCGTCTAGGTACATCTAGATTTGGAAGAAGGCATTTTTTCTTAAAGAATCAGCTACAACAGTTTCTCTGAAGCATCCTTGGTGTTTATGACCCCAAATGAAGAACATTTTCTAAATGATCAAGTTGAAGCCTTCAGCTTGGATAGCTTCCTGAAAATTTTTTGAATTATCAAAAATTCTTAGAGAAAAATCAACCTGGTCAACTTTTCTATTCAAAAAAACCCTGAAGTGAAAAACATATTAGCCTTCTAAATATGTCTTACTGTTATTTTTCTTTTTTGATTGATTTGGAAGGTGAGATAGAACTCAAGAATGTATTTATTTTAAATACATTTAAGCTTAATCATTTAGGTGAAATTGAAAAAAAAAAAAAAGAAAGATGAAGCTGTGGCTGTGAAATATTCCAGTTAACTTGAATGGAGTACTTTTTTCGTTTGCATTTTCTCCCAAATAGTCTGATCCCAAATAGTCCCAAATCCATGACAATTAAGATTTTGCCTCTGTCAGAAATCCAGGGTGAGGAAATCATTCTGGTATCTAAAATATTTCTTCAGAGAAAGAATATCAGAGTCAAATGACAATCAATGTGATCTTGTCATACAGCCCCTAAGATCCTTTCTAATGATCCTGGACAAAGCCTTTCTTTTTCTTTAAAACATCAATTTTCAGAAAGTCAATTGTCATGAAATGAAAATCTTCACTTTCCCTTCCTTTACACCTCCCTGCCAACACCCCCACTTCAAAGCCACTAGTGACACTCATGTAAAGGAGCCCTTGACATTCAGAACCACTGTTTTTTCTCATTAAAGAAGAGGTAAACTCTAGAACCAGTTTTAAATAGAGCATAAAAACATAACCAAACTCACTGAACATGGAGATTATCTTTAACAATTTTTTTTTATGGCTGCGTTCTTTCCTTCATGCAATACTCCTGCCACTTCAGATCCCCAAATCATCCAACCCTTAGTCCTTAGGAACAGTGTATCTCTCCATATATCTTTATATACAGATATAGGCACATCCCTTGCTCTGTGTTTGTATGTGTTTACATATACACATGTATGTATCTGTGTGTGGTTTTATTTTTATATTGTTTCTTCCAGATCCTAGATTAAGAACTGATTTTAAGTAGACTAAATAATTAGGAATGACAGATACAATGCTTTCTATGTAGCAGTTTCTCTTGAGCCTCCTATATTTTCTGGAAGAGATAAGGAAAGAGTTAAACTTTTTGAATCCAGAAAAGCATCATAAAACTTGCACTGGAAGATAGTGCAGACTTGTAACACAAATCTTAAGATTTGCTGCATGCTAACTCCAGTGAATCTGTACAATATTGTGACTTATATTCAATGATTCTCAGAAATATGCAGTGTCTGCTATATTCAACTAGCCAAATCACCTTCTTTGTGCCTGTTAACATATCTGTCTATTTCTTTTCGAAGGTATCCAGAAATTAGTATCTCCTTAAACATCTGCAATGATCTGCAAGAAGAAGGTCATCTGGGAGAGTTGAAACTTTGAAAACTTTTCAGAAGTAAACTACTCACTATCCTTTCAAATATATGACCTGTGGCTAGAAAACTGGAGGTCATCTGAAAAGATCAAGATACAATCTGTTCTGAGAAAAAAAAACAGTGATGTAGCACAATTTGTTGTTCAGATAAAGGAAAAGAATTAGAACTCTTTTCTTTAATCTTATTTAATATGATGAGGTAAGTGGTGGAAATCGAGAGCAAGAAAAAAATACAGCGGGCGTCCACAGCAGCAAGCACTCATGACCAATTTTCTCCCCTTAAAGAAGAGTCTCTATGAGAGACCCGCTCCTCACACCTGATGGAACAAAACTGATTAACAGTCTCCACTCTGTGTGTGTGTGTATATATATATTTACATATATACTGGAGGATATTTTTGACCAAAAAAAAGCCAAACTAACAACTTGTTAGAGACAACCATTCCTGGACATGACTACTTCTGACAAAAGTTTGGTCAAAATAAATCTTTCTATGAAGGCTTTTGACAAATTGACATTGACAAAATGATCTGCAATGCTAAAGCCTCATTTCTCATTTCATTCCTAGGTTTCAAACCAAAGGTCTAGCTTCATCTCATCTCATCTCATGTTAGGTGTTTAAAAGCCAGGTGGGAGTAACTATAACTCTCTTAAGGCAGGACCATAGGTACTAACTGGGCTTAGCTGCAGAGGTCACACCTCCTCGTGGTTCCGCTGGATGCCCTTTGGGGTAACTGAGTTGACCTTCTGCCCCAGTCTGAGTTATAGACACTACCCACATTATTGAGTGGCTTCACTGACCACTTGATAGTATTTAACTAGATGAAATAAATTTCTGGCTTCATTTAATATTCTTTGCCTGAAGACTGTGCCCATGGGCACTGCTGGGCTCAGCCTGACAGCCTTAGAGGGCGGTGCTGTCCAGCTTGTACTCGTCTTCAAGTTTAAATTGACAAAATGGACAGACTGATATGATTAAATTATGTATCAGTTGCCACACAAACAAGTCCTAATGACTTGAGATACATTATGTTCAATAAAACCATCTCTGTATGGTTTACAAATTAAGTAGCTGTTCTCTGTTAGGTGGGAATCAAGGTTAGTAAGTAGGGACGTCAAACAGGACTCAAAATCATGATGTATCACTTATCTTGAGAAAGACAAAATTGCCAATATTGATTTAGGTGGACAGGCCACCTTTACTTAACTCAGAAAAGCAACATGTATAATTATATACACGTGTTCGATAAATAAGCCCAGTATTGAGGTTTCTTATATTGTCAATGGAGAGACAGGAACCACATCCATGAAGGCAACTAATTCTCCCTGTCTATAGCACTGATCTTTTTACCCTTTGTGCCTTTAGTCCCTTCTAATGTTCCTCTCTCTCTCCATTAATTATAAAAGGAACATGAATACCTAGTTTCAATCAGATGCAGAACTTTTGGATTGCTACACTAAGCTGAAATGGGATTCACATAATTTTCTGCCATCATGAACCCTAAGTTCCATGGGATTTTGAAACTCTGAAATGTGCAACAGTTCACAGGGCTTTAACCTTGGCAGTTTTTACATTCTTAATGAAGCTTAAGTGACACAGGCTCTGTGTCAATGCTTATAAGTAATGTATAAATATTCAGAGTTTGATTATAAAAGTAAGGGTAGACAGGTGAAGCTCTCACTTGCACATTCAGTTTGACGCTTTAACAAAAAAGTTCTCTTTGCTTACCTGACTGTTCACAAGCATCTGTCCTGTTGCCTGCCACACTCAGTGTAAAATACCAGCATCATTATTTTTCTCAGGATTTTCGACAAAAGCAGAGAGACATCAAGACAGAACTAAAACACTAATCTTGAGATACTAAGAATTTCAATAGAGCTATTTCATTTATGACCAGATGAGGATAAGAACCTACAACCTTGTACCTATATTACTGGTATTCTGATTCTTGAGAAATGTCCAATGATTTTATTTATACTATTCTAAAACTGTCATTCTCAAAATAATTATTGTTATTAAGTAAATATTTTTTTCACCATACTCTGGTGGTTTCCGTATCACAGTAAAGGGTAGTGTGTGGGAAAAGGAAGCAGTAGCTATTGCTGCTGTGAAGACAATCTCTTACTAAACATGTTATTGCTGTGTAGCTTTGCTGCTTGCAACAGTAGCTGTAAACAGAAAAGAGTATCTAGATACTACTTATTTGTTCTTAGCAAAAAAGTATATACAGTAGACATTTAATGATTACCTGAAAATGAGCAGACATACTGTACAGTGTCACCTTGAGTAGTTAAGAAAGGGAGTTACAGTAAGAAATAAGCTGGGCATGTTTGTTTGCTAGTACCAAGCTTTGTGGAGCAATAGATGAAAGAGGAAAGAAGGCAGTTCAGTGATTTGATAGAACAAATAGTCAAGAAGATGCACTTTAAACAGTTTCCAAGGTAACTGGCTCTGAGGATGGAATATATAAATATGGGTACAAACAGGTTTCCAACTCTGAGACAGAAGACAATCAATGCAAAATAAATAATTAAAAGAGAGGACAGTTGAATGAAAGAACATGAAAAATAACGCTTAATGAAAAATATTCGTTGAAGAACTGTATTTGGAAAAATTACTAAATGTTAGTGGCTTTAAAAAAACAAATGCTTTCACTTTCATTACATGCATCAGGGTAAAAGATAAGTGTATGATTTCACATTAAAAACTACTTTTTCACAAATACTTCTGTTACTTATTACCATAGTATTTGCTAATATTTATTGTTTAAACTTTGTCCTGGTATCAGTAAATTGAGAAGAAATATTTCTGCAAAATTTCAGATTTTCTTTAACAGTCAGTCATAATTAGTACCCAATAGATTTAGACCACAAGATGATTGGATAATACTGTAGGCTTTAATACAAAGAACATTTTAATATTTAGTATAACAATTGTTATCAAACACATTCAAACAACAATGCCTCTCTCAAATAGCCAGTATCTAAGTAACACTGGTAGAGTGCTTTGTTTAAAAACTGATGTTGCTTTTTAGCATTTCAAAATTACAATAATTAGTTACAGAAAAGTGATATGTCTACTAATTTATTTTAAGGGGATAAGAGGTCATTCTGAAATATTCGAGTATGTGTTTCATATATGACTGCATTTTAGAAACAACTATATTTACAAACAGATCTGCCTCATTTAAAGCCTTCATTCTTTCCTACAGTTTTATTTGTTCAAGAACCCTAATATTAAAGCACAACTTTTATATATAATATTCATACAGGAACTTGTAGATACAATTCTCAAACAGGTTTGTACCCTGTCTGCGGGGTCCCAGCCTAAATGAGTTAAGAAGACAGACACCTTCAAAGATGAACAGATGATTCTTTAGTCATAAACATGTCAAATACACCAGTCCCTATCTTCTACAGGCTGAATACAGATAAATAACTGTCTTATGCATGCAGTTTATGCTTTGCAGCATGTGGATTAACATGTGATACTAGCTAGTGAGGTGCAGTATGGACATACATTACTAGAGCCTTATAGAATTCTGAATAAACAAAACAAAATCTATCGGCACATTCTGTCAGTAGTCAGGCCCTATTCATGACAATGTAAAAACCCATGACTGGACTTTGAAACTGCTTATAATCTTCTGCTAACTTGAACACGGCAAATCAGGTGAAGGATACTGGAGCTCCAGCTGGCATCTAACTGGAGCAGGAGAAACTCCACAAAACTCTGTGAGCTGGAGTATTGGCCTGAAGAAGAGAAGGCTCCAGGGAGATCTTAGCGCAGCCTTTCAGTACTTAAAAGGGGCTTATAAGAAAAACAGAGAGAGGCTTTTTACCAGGGCCTGTATTAACAGGACAGGGGGCAACACTTTAAAACTGAAAGAGGGTAGGTTTACATTCAATAGATGGAGAAATTTTTTACAATGAGGTGGTGAGACAGTGGAATAGGTTTCTCAGAGAAGCTGTGCATGCCCCATCATGGGAAGTGTTTAAGGTCAGGTTGGATGGGGCTTTGAGCAGCCTGGTCTAGTGGAAGAGGTCCCTGCCCATGGCAGGGAGGTTGGACTAGATGTCCTGAAAGGGTCCCTTCCAACCCAAACTATTCTATGATTCTATGAAACTCCTGTTTGAGGTTATGTTGCATGTTATAGATAATCAAACGTGGTACTTGCCTGTTAATTTGGATTATATACATCAGTAGGGTCCCCATGTATGAACACATGCAGTTTGTTCTATAAGATACCACAAAAGAGACTAGAATCATTCTGAAAGAGGGAAAAACTTTACAGAGTGCAAGAGAACTGTTTCTGTGTCCCAGTCTCTGACAGTTAGGAGATGAACTAGGTTTATACAATCATGTATATTTTACTAGGACTTCTAAAATGTTATCTTTTAAGAATACATTTTAATTTCTATACAGTCACAGATGTAACAAACTGTCAGCCTGCATATGCTTTCCAGTTATGTATGTACTGTCAATATTACTACTGTATCTATTCTTAGCTGTAGCCAAAAGGAGGCAGTAGCCGTCACACATGGTGACACGAGTTCCTGGAAAAAAGATTTAATGCAATGTATTTAAAAATTGGAAAAAAAAGTAATAAAAATGTGACTGTGCAGAGGTCCTATATACTCAAAGGCCTCTAGTTTACCAGGACATTTCAGTTTGAAAGTAGAATTATATTTGCAATGGCCTGAAAAACATGGACAAAGAAAGAACAAAATTGTCTACAAGAGGAGTGCTTGAAGCAAAATTATATAAGTAAATCAGATGTTTAAGTGTGTGCACATCCTATATATATATATGTGTGTATATACACATGCACACACACACTCTGCTTTGGTTATCTAATACTGCTGTAAGTGCAAGAGATCAATAGCATAGTTGATACAGCACGTCAATCTAGAAAACTACATTTCATGTGGGCTATGAATTCATCAAAGAAATATTTCTCTAAATTATGAATAATTATTATTGATCCTTTATTTAAATATATGCCTTTTCAAAGACTGCATTAGCCTTTCCCTTATGGTTTGCCTAAAATAAAGCTTGCTGGTTATGGGCTAATACCTCCTTCAACCCCAGTACTTCTGAAGTTACAGCAACAGGATTTTTCCCAAAGGTAGTAAAAAGAAAAATGAAAAGCAACCAGTTAAATTGTTATGTAAATACAAGCAACTTTGAGCCAAAACAGATTTGACAAACTTCCCAAAATATGCTGCAGAGCTGACTCAAAAGACTCAAATTATTAAGGAGGGTCTTGTCCATGTGTGTTAACATGAACATAACATGTGCATGCATGTTTCTGAAACTAAAATTTGAAGTAGGCAACTTTAAATATTGTTGTATTGATCATTTAAAGATTTGAATTTTCAAGAGTGACAGTTCTCTACATTTTTTCTGCTGCATTTAGTAGAATTTAGGGAAAGAATAGAAGGAAAGGAAAAGGAGAAGAAATCAGTCCTGAAATCTGAATCTCCTACTGAAGCCTTCTGATTTTACATCAAATGTTGTTGCCAGCTGCAGTTACAAACAATGACACAAATCAGCTCATACAAGCTCTATGATTAATAAATTGCTAGGAAAATGCAGATTGTGGAAGAGAAGCAAATGAAACCTGTATTTTTTGCCTAGACATAGTAACCAAAAAATAAGATTGATTCTCTTTTCTGTCTCCTGAAAAAAATCAGCTTCAAAGGCAGTTTAGCCATCTCAGGCCAAAGATGTGTTAAAGTATCCCAGGATATTTTTTCTAAACAGTAGGATAAACTTTGCTCTGTAAAACCAAATTTGACTTTTTAAAGAGACATGGCATAAGACTGACTATAGCATCAAAGTACTTCACAGACTGCTGGCATGCGGCTTGCTGAACTCCTGCTAGGGTATGAGGTAGTGCAATGGTGAAGGTCAGCGAAAAAGTGTTAGATAATTATAAGGGCAAGGATATATGGAGAAATGAAAGCTGAATCAGAAGAAATGGTGCAGTACTACTTTGAAAATTCTCCTGGAAACTTGTCTTTATTTCATGTCCACAAATAAAAATTAACATTGTGTATTTAAGTATATCATAAAATTACTCAAATAAGCCAAGAGACTTTTCGCACCTCAAAAAGCTGAAACTTATCTGTTTAATGGCAATATCACCTATGAGTATTCCATATTTTTGTTAAAGATTAATCTTTAACAAGGGTTTATTACATAAGTTTTATGACTCTTCTGTTTGTTTTAGGTAACAGGTTTTTTGATTTTTTATTATTTTTAAGATGCATTTCAAATGTTCAGGGTATATCTGTTCAAAGTTAAGGTGCAGAAGTGGAACTTCCCGCTGTTGTAAGAGTAAAGAAAAGGCAAAAGCAAATACGCAACTCTCAACAATATACTTCCATGATAATTTCTTACACGTCTAATTTTTATGCTCAAAAATTTTAAAACATAGCAGGCAACACTTTGGTCACCTCAAGGTGGTTTGAGCATGGAGGTAATAGTTTGGAGAAAGTGCAGGAGCCCAAGTGTTTTGGTGTCTGGGTATCTAATATACACAGAAGCACTCAGGTATTTAGGTATTTTCATTGGTAGATGTTGCACTAATGTGCATAGCTCTCCTAATACATTTATAAGAATGTTAGACACTTACTATAAAACACAGGATGTATATATCTCATGTATTTCCTGACACAGCTGGTCAATGAGCCAACCAAGGGAGATGCCCCACTGGACCTGCTGTTTACAAACAGGGAACGACTGGTGGGTAATGTGGCTGCCTACTGAAATTAAGGTAGCAGGGTCTGTGTGAAAAAAAGCTGTTGTGTTATTCTAAATCCAGTCAGAAGATAAGTGAGTGTTCACATGTAGTGGGAAGAACAAACAAGAAATCAGAGTTTAGGCTAGATCATTTCCATTCTAGGACAAGGAATCTAACATAGAAAACAAATATATCCAAACATCTATCATTTATTGTTATAACTAGTTCTCTTAATGTTTAAAGGGACAGACAATCATTTGGAAGCTGGTATAGAAAGCCAGCAACTAAAAAGTATTAGAAGTCTTGCTCTGATATTCATCAGGAAGAACAGAAGTAGCCCAATTCATATCTGAACCTTTTCAAAGTGCTTAATTTTTACAATTAACAGCATCACATTTCTATCATATTTGTGTGTACTCTTCTGTGAGTCCAGAGAGCTTAATGCCATGATGCTTTTGTAACTACCTTTCACCTGCTAGCAAAAAGTAACATATGAAGGAAAATCTGATTCCCAGCAGGGGAAGATTAATTAAAAGCATCAGAAATTGATAAAGGAAATAAATTGAGTGCATAAATGTGTTTGTTTGATTTTTTAAATTATTATTCTCTCTCTCTCCCCCTCTCTTTTCTCCCCTCTTAGTCAGTCTGTAAGATTTAAAAAGGAAATAAAGATGAAATACACCAATTTAACCAGCTTTCAGCTTTCATTCTTTTTATCATGAACTTAATGCAGTGAATGCAAATGAATTTTAGAAGTTTCTTCAAGTAAGGGTTCTTGTCACTGCATGGCTTGAATCTTGGAAAAGAAATTGATGAATCTTTGACATGATATTTTTTCTGTCATTGTGCAATCTGTGAAAAATGCCACACTTACAACCTACAAAATAAGACCTTTTAGTCTTTCAGAGAAAACACATAACAATTTCAAACTTCTGATGACTTCATCATCTACACTTTTCATTCTGAAATAAATAGTCATAAAAACAAAGTAAACAATCTTAAACTCTGTTCCGTTTTGATACTAGCTCCTCTTTTAAAGACTGCTATGAGACTCACACAGTCCTGTGTGGTGAAATCAGGACCACCGTGCAGAACATCCTGAGGATTTTCCTGCTTACTTCTCTCTGTAGCTATCAGGCAACAATCCTCCTATTACTCCAGATTTAGTGTGTTTATGGGGGGCGGGGGGGCAGCAGGCACGGGGAGGGAGAAGTAAGAAATATGCATGCCATGCTTAATGCAGGCAACTGTCAAAAAGCCTGAAAAACCCATTGTAATTTGTCTGCAATACAGGGCCAAGCACAGATAACTTACGGAATCAAAGTAAATGAACCCCGCAACAATGGGAAAACAAAGTTTGCATATTAAAAACAAAACAACTATTTACAATTAATTTAGGGAGAGCGAAACTTTATCTAATCGGATATCAGTTAGCTAACGATAGGTCAAACACTGCTGACAGAAGGCTTTGTGATCAAAACTTCATCTCATATTGTGAATAGCAGCTTTAGTGGCAGGAGCAGCAAGAGAACAAGAAAGCTTCAGAGTGAAGACATTCTACAGGCTACCCATTTTCTAGCTTCCTTCTGTCAGACACTGCCAGACTGCTTTAGTATGAGATACAGAGTTTAGAGAGATAATAAGCTGAAAGTGAGCAATTTTTTAGGGAAAAAATAAGATGGGGGTGAGCACCTAACAGCTGCCAATCAGAATTAAATGATGTGATGAGGATACTTACCTGACAGTTGATGGATGACAGTCTAACAGGTCTTTAACACTCTTCAATGTGTACTTTTCTACATAAATGGCATTTTAAAAAAGAAAAAAGAAAAAAAAAAAAAGGGTTCCAAAATATAAAAGTTTGAAGATTCTTGCTGAAGACTCCCTTTCTCCCAAACACCTGTATTATTTTATAGAAATATTTTAAGAGAATGATCTGATGGGGTTTTCACACTCTCATTCATGCTAAACTTACTGCTTCAATTTAACAAGTTCCTGAAAAGCATCAAATGGTTTTATGTTGGGTTTGTTTTATGGGGAAACATCTTGACTGGAGGGACATAACATACATTATTAACTTGGGAGTCAAGCAAATTCCAAGACCTCAGTTCTCACGATCCATCTTAAAACAATTTTTTCATCTCTGCTAGAATTAATTTCTGGTGACAGTCTACCATATGATCTATTCTTTTTCTCTGTCACATAATCCTGTACTAATTTTAATTTCCACTGTAATCCTCAAAATTTGGCTATTGTTATGAGGTAGTAGATTTTAATGTGAAAGACCTTACACTGCACTGAGGAATCAAGAAATTTTGTGGAGATATAGGTGAGAAGACAAGCTATGATACCAGCATTGCAATCTCTTTATGAAAACATTTCTAGGCTTTGTTAAAATGGGTTTCTACTGTGGGGAGATTCCATTTTAACTGCCTAATCTAATCTTACAGTAGTCTGAAATACCATATTTCCATAAGTACATTAATGTCTTCTTCCCCCCCTGCCTTTCCTGTAATTTGGTCTTATGTGTTTTCTATTAAAGTGATGCAGAAAATAAAGGTATTAAGTGTGAAACACAATGGCATAGCTATGGTCCTTGCTTTTAAAAATGTTATTATTCCACCTTTTTTTTTATTTATTTATTTAATCAACCTGGTTTTAAACCAGAAAAATAAATGACCCATCACAGTATGGAGGATAAACTGTAAACCCTCCCCAGTTCACAGAGAGTAGTCAGGGGGAATAAATGACATATTTTGTTCCTGAGATTTCTATAAAGTATTAGCTGACTTTCTAGGTATGACAAAGCACACAGTACAGCCTTTCAAACTCAAGATCAGATGCATATTTTTATTTCATAGTGGTTGTGAGAACTGTAGAATTCTCCAGTGAAAGCTTCCTTGCATCCCTCAGCCTTTTCCCCCTCAACACATGTAGGAAAAAGAGTAGGAATCCATCTTATGTCTCTTTGGCATAAGACATTGCTTCCTGACAGGGGGGCCTTCAGAGATAATTCAGGAAGAAAGATAATGACCCTTTGTTTAGAAGGAAAAATGTAAAAAAGGGAGGTCAAAGAAGATGATGCAAAAAACCCCTCATACTCTTTGCTGAAAAGAGTCCTCAGAGAAAGAAAATAATGCAAAATTAACCCTTCCACTTTAAAAGCACTAAACAAATAAAAAATCAACCCTAACACCATCCACTGAAGTATGTAAATATCATCTCTTTTCTTTTAATACAGAACTGAAGTAAAAAGAGGTATTAAGTGGCCTGAATTTGTAATAAAATCACTCAATAAACAGAGGTTGAACTCAGGAGTTTTGGACTCCAGCCTTGCACTAAGGCCTTGAAAGTGTGGTAGGTCTAAGAAAAAAAATTAAAACCAAGGTAAGCCAGTGTAATGAATAACACTATTTTCACATCATTAGCAGAGCCTACCCTGATAGGAAAAATAAATTGCTGATAGAGGATCAATTATATACATGCTAACTGACAGCCTTTCTCTTTCAGAATAAAACAATCTTGCCCTGAGCAACCCTTCTCACATCCTGTTAGTAAAGAACTACATTGGGAAGCAGGTAATAATGACTGTTACCTACAGTAGGACTGGCATTCACTCACTGTTCCCCTCACTTCTCAGAAGGCAAGAATCATGCACTGAAGCCGAGGGAGCCTAAACCTTTTATATCCTCTTACCATAAGGTAAGTCCAAAAACCAGCATACTACAAGTTGCCTATACATAAAAGTTACAGGACTTTCAAAAAAATCTATCTCTGTATACTTTTTCACAGTTAAATCCATGAATAACTTAGTAACAGAATACTTACTAAAGTATATAATAAATGGCCTATTGAATTATTAATTTACTAATTTTATTTATTTTTTATTAATAAAGTATATACTCAATAGCTCACATATTCAAAGTCTAATTATCAGCAGGCTGTTACTGCAGGCTAAAAGGTAAAGATGCAATTAAATATACAGTATAAGGTGGTGCTTTTCACTTTAATCTTCACACATTACAGGTACATTTGCTGCAATGTACATTGCTCTTTTACTCAACATGTATTTTAAATCAATACATCATTTAACAGTACAGATGGGCAAACCTCTTCTGTTAGAACCAAAACTCTCCAAGCAAGATATCGGGGAAAACACAGGTCTAACCTCTAACATTATGAAATTAACTTGATAATGTCTATTCGACTGGGTGTGTGAACAGTTGGAGCAAGCTGACAGCAGGGATGAGACGAGACTGCATTCCTGAAGCTGGCTGCAGAATAATGACTGGGAGAGATTCTGTGCACCATTTCCAGAATAAAGGCAGCAGGCGAGCGATGTACAAAGCTTGACCTTAGCTGCCAAACTGTCCAGCTCCCTTCCATGTCAGGAATGATACTATTCTCTTTGCCAAGTCCTCACTGGAGGCACAATCTGTCTGACCCTTCATAATTCTTCCAGCCTTTACTTTCATTGACAGTTAGTCTCACAGCTTTTACTCCACTATCAAATTTTTATGGTTTCTTGCATCTGAAAATGGAGACCTGAAAGCCTATCAAGCCTTTCATAGACACGTTTCTACTATCTCTGAAACATCAGCAAAAACAGTGTGTACACTGGTAAGCATTTCTAGTACAAAACAAAAAGTGGACTCAGGTGATTTGCAGTTTGGAGGACAAGTATGTTGCTACAAAACAGCAATCTTCCAACCAGCAAAAATATTTCTGAACATAACATAAAACACTTCCGTAACCTAACTGAATATGAAGACTTAATTTGGTCTGCTGTCTTATTAATCACTCCCTTTATAGTTTCTTCCTGTCTCTGTTTTCTGAATTCTCTTATTTTGGCAATGTAGTTACTAAACATAACGATGCTACTTTTTTCTCAAGGATATGAGCTACAAATCACTGCCAGTTCAGACAAGCATCACTATGTGCATGCCATGTTCTTGTATTTCACCCTGGACTGACCATTGTCATAAACAGGATACTGAGCTTTAGCTGATTCAGTGGTGGCCATGCTTATATTCTTATGTTTTAGCCACTTGCTGTGATTTACTTAAATTAGAGGTAACCATATGGGAGAAATTTTGCTTGTTCTAATGTCACAACTACAAAAGCATAGAGCATATTGCTAGGTTTATATTATTTCAGCTCAGCAGACAGACATATTGATGCTTTTCTAGGACAAAGTTGCAAGGCTTCTATGTTTTAGAAACGAAGTTTAAAGAGCCAATATAATTAGACACCCTTAGATTTCGTTTAGCTAGAAATAAGCCTAACCTAACCTGAGTACATGTTCTCCTAAGTAATGAGAAGATCATCATAAACAGAAAGAAACTCACAATGTGTCCAAAACCCATGAATTCATTAATGTGGATCTACAGTGTTGGAGAATGAATTCACAATTGGCATACCATGATGGCAATAGCAACCACAAGCCAAATTCTTAAGTTCCATATGGTCACTCGGCATGGCTGGAGCACTGGAGTGCTCAGGCAATTTCTTGCAAACAAAGCGCTGTTGGGAGCCATAACCAACCAGCTGTCATAATTTAGACTGCGTTTGGCATAGGATCAGCCCCAGGGACAGAAAGCCACTGTTGTTCCTTTGTTGTGGGCCTACAGAACTCCCCTGTGGCATAAAAGACAACCAAAGAAAAGCCCATACATACACTAAAACCAGTGCCTCACATGCTCATTGGAAGTAGTTGATTTTTATGAAACATTTCAGAAACAAAATACTTCAACATACCTATCTTTTGCACATTTTTCCCCTTACATAGTAGTTCAATTGATCTTTATGGTGACATGTCATAGTTACTGAAAATCACAATTTTCTGAAAATCACAGGGTACTAGGTAAGTTCCAAGGTTTCAGAGGCTTAAAGAACTGCAAGTATAAAATACGTTGAGGGAAATAAATGTACTTTGTTTGGGATATTTTACATCTTTTTTTTTTAAATCTAAACCACTCAAGTCTATGTATTTGTGTTTTACAGTACATTAATTTCTAACTGGTCTTGTTCATCCCTGTAACTCAGCTGTACTGTCAGTCACATACAGGTTAAGAATCTGCTCTACTCTGGAGTTTACCTGTGACCATTAGAAATACTTGATAATGTGTGTGCTTTCCACAGAGGGGCAAAAGGCTCCCTCATTTGATTAGTTTATTCTGCACAAAGAAAGTAATCTGAACAAGGTTACTGTGCTTGCTGGGATACAGACTTTGGAGACATCCCACAGAATGCACAGGCATCTAACAGCGTATCTGAAAAAGCATGTAACTAGTGATAATCTCCCATATGTCATGATGATAAGCTCAGGCAGGGAGACAGAAAGAGACTGCAATAAACATCACATGTTTCTCTACAGTAAGATCTGGGAAAAGATAAGCTCTTTTTCCTTAAAGTCTTCCCCTCATAATTAGCTTCTAATTATATAATCTACTTCATTATGGTCTTTTAAATGTGTATTTATTATTCTCTTATCTGACAGTTTGTCTTCTTTTGTGAATGATCTTCATCTTCAAAATATTCTTTATGGACAGACCATACTATGTTATAGGAAACAGCTTTAAAAACAGAGATTTAAGATTCATGAGAAAACAGGCAGTTGCTTGATAATAATTTACTTTGTAACACTGAACAGGAAGTAGTACAGCCTGTAATTCTAATGATTCGTTTATCTGGTTTCATACTAAGCCACTTCTACAACTTTTATTGGCAATTCCATTTTTTCATTAAATGTCACTGATACGGATTATTCAGCTCATCTTTCTCGGATCATATTCACAAGAAAGCTAATGAATGGCAGTGAGAAATACTGCAGCCATAAGGAAGAGTCAACTAACAATCTAGTGCTCAGAAAACACACTACTGATTAACACCATCCTTTAGCATCCTGCATGTCTGAGCAAATGGAACATGTACAGAGAGTTAGCAAGTCAGGTATAGTCATAAGGACTGTTGATATTTTTTAATATCACATATGCGAAGTGTAAGCACAAGCTTTGGGGTGTAAAAGGAATCTCCATCTCTGAAGTATAAATGATAAGCCAAGCAAGATGCAACCAAGAACAGAAGTGTCATATGTGCTATATATGTGCTATGTTGTAGAAAGAAAGTTCCAAACAAACCCAAAGAAGCACTGTTTGTTACTAGCATTAAAATCTGCTCACAAGCCATTTACCATGGAAGTGACAGCTGCTTGACTAGGATTACTTCATTAGAAGAGTTAAGCAAAAATATTTTAGCTACATTGTAAAACTAAATGTTCAGACCTCAGAACAGGCTTCCTTCAGATCTTAACTTAGGTTATTAATTGATTGGACTGATCAGGAAAAATACTTCCTGAGAAAGCAAAAGTCCAGAAACAATCTTTCCAGCACAGGTCAGATTCATTTCTACCAGCAGTGTATTTTCCCTCACTTCACTTCCTTTTAGAGATACACTTGATGGAGGCAATAATCAGCTCCAGCTGGGAGGCTTCTTAATTTTTCTGTTTGTTTGTTTTAACTAACTGGGTACTTCTACTACATGGTGATATGAGCACTTTAGCATCATCATAGTAATATGCAGAATTTAATAAGTCATAGCAATAAGCAAAATTACTGGTTTGTATTTTAACATATACATTTTTAATCACCTTTTGTTAAACCTTTGGTTTTTGGTTTGCATGTTTACTTTTACTAAATAGAAGATTAAAAATTATGAACAGAAAATATACAGTATATTTTACAAATACTAAGGCAGGGGAATTAGACTCTGCAGATGTGCTATCGCAATTATTGAACATGAATACTCAAGTAATTACTATGTTAAATACCTTATTCAAATAGGCAGAGTACAAATTAAAGCTACCCTAGTTTGTCTGAAATCCATAGCTTGCTCTGAAGTGACAATTTTGTCTTTTTTTTTTTCTTTCTTTCTCTTTTAACAAAAAACATTCATTCTTCTGTGTAGAATGGCCTCAGTTTTCTGCCTCTGTACCTTTGACATCATACCAAGAAGTAGAGGGGGTATATCTACTCAAGTTACTAAACAGAAACAAATAGACTAAATTAAAATCATAAATCATAGAATGGTTTGGGTTGGAAAGGACCTTAAAGATCATCTATTTCCAACCCCCTTGACATGGGCAAGGACACCTTCCACTAAACCAGGTTGCTCAAAACCACATCCAGCCTGGCCTTGAACACCTCCAGGGATGGGGCGTTCACAACTTCTCTGGGCAGCCTGTTCCAATGTCTAACCACCCTTGCAGTAAAGATTTCTTCCTACTACCAAATCTAAATCAACCCTATTTCAATTCAAAGTCGTTACCCCTTGTCTTATCACTACATGCCCTTGTAAAAGGTCCCTCTCCCGCTTTCTTGTAGGTCCCCTTTAGGTACTGGAAGGCTGCTAGAAGGTCTCCCCAGAGCCTTCTCTCCTCTGGGCTAAGGCTAAACAACCCCAACTCTCTCATCCTGTCTTCACAGGAGAGGTGCTCCAGCTCCCTGATCATCTTTGTGGCCCTCCTCTGGACTTGCTCCAACAGGTCCATGTCCTTACTTTGGGGGCCCCAGAGCTGAACACAGTGCTCCAGGTGGGGTCTCATGAGAGTGGAGTAGAGGGGGGGAATCACTCCCTCAACCTGCTGGCCACACTTCTTTTGATGCAGCCCAGGATTCTGTTGGCTTTCTGGGCTGCAATAGACTAACTAGAAACAAAATTTACATTTAACACAGTATGAATAGGATGCAGAAACAAGTGGTATAGAATGTTTTTCCATCCTGACTATATCCCATTGACAAATAGGAAACTTATACTCTGCCTGACTAAACTGAGTAACAAAGGGTTGTTTGGGATGAAACACATATGCATTCTAGTGGAGAAAACCCTGAAATTTCAGGTGTGTAAAGTGCCTTCTTCCCCTC
>JAVJGI010000062.1:70312487-70337487 GCA_035590275.1 Ibycter americanus
CTTTAATGTTAATCTAGTAATCTATTTGTTCTTTCACTCATAACAATCCACTAAAATTGGATATCTTAAATTGTACAGACTGAAAGAATTCTCCCTTCTGATTATCTTACCATTAAAAAATTCAGACATTCCTTCTAATGTATTTCCTACAAACTGAGTCACCAGCTAAAACCAAGCTATAACAGCACTGCTGTCACTGTAGGAGTATGGGAAGATGCAGTCATCCTGTTTCCAGACCAGTCCCTGGAGGAATGTTAGGCCCCGAAAGGGAGTTAGAAGTAGGCACTTAGCTGTTCAGAATAGCCAGACTTAGTCATTTCTGCATAACATCAGAAGCAAACTTTCTTAAGAAAGTTTTCTTTCTTAGAAAGAAATTTCTAAGGAAATTGCTGACTGCAGGGACAGGCGGCAATTGAGGATTTAAATGTTGCACTTTGACTAAAGCAGCAATTAGTTACCTAAGTTATCTGTGGAACAGATGGCATCTTAGGAGGAGAAATGATGGATACATAATTTCATTTGAGTAATTTTAGATAGGTAGATTTGGGAGGAGTACCATAAAAATTGAATGTAATACTAATACTCTGTAATCAATATATCAACACTACAGTTTATCTTAAATAAGAATACTCTGTAATAAATTCAGGGTTACTTCCTTCAGGACTTTTTATTGTAAGAAAAACACATTAGATTCTGGTAAGCATTTGGACAGTATATTTACAAACAGAGATTAATATGGCATAGTGTTGTTTTAACAATTCTGGTAGACTAAGTTGGTAACCAGCAAAACTAAAGATAGAATTTTGGTCAACTAGAAGAGAGCAAAAGAAAGAGGCCATGGAATATCTGAATCCTTAAAGTACATGGGTGAGGTATCCAACTGGCATATACTTCCAAGAGGTAAAAGAGTGTTTACAAACTTTCCAAACTTCAAGAATTATGTACACAATGTTAGAATGAAGATAACACTGAAAATGAAATAAGAATACATTTAGGGAGAAAATAATGCTCATTCCTTTAGAACTTTAAAAGTTACTCACCTATATATTCAACAGAAAAGGAAAAAGAGGTTATCTCCAGAGAACAATTCTGCCAACTATCCCAATCCTACACTAACTACAGAACTAAAAGATTTGGTCAGGTTGGATGATTAGCTTCTGTCTTCTGAAGCTAGGCAAGATGAATGACATGGTTAAGGACAGAAAGATGAGTGGTTTTGGACAAATTCATCCGGAGGAATCTGATAACAATGCCTACTAAACTGATGAGTTTTTCCCACTGAAACATTTTTTTTCTGTAGGAAACTGCTTTTCTGCATACATAAAAATATTTTTGGAAGAACTTTCAATGCAAGGAGAAGATACTTCCACTAGACACCAGGACTGGAACAGGATGAGGAAATTAGGGATGCTTTCACTGTCCATACAACTCCCGCCTTGCAGAGACTTCAGATGGGCTCAGGAAATAATAAGAGAAGTGGGCAGAGGAAAGACTTCCACCTTCCACTTCTACCTGACCTTCTGGAAGATTCTTCTCAATTTTTTCCTGTGGGAAAATATGTCATTGGGCCTGAATATATTCTTATGGGGCCCTCTGCCACTTCCACCCCCCATCCTCTCCATTGAGAAAAGAGAGAATAAAACCAAATTTATTTTCTTTGTCATCTTAATTTAAGGCAGCCTTTTTTTTGTTGTTGCTTGCATAAATATGAATTTTAGATATTGTCATCTATTCCCAAGGGCTGGAATGAGATGAAGTCACTTGAGAGCTAAAGAATGCTATGTTGTAGGATACCACAAGCCATATGTTATATATCTTGGATAAATCCTACTAAATCAGGATCTAAGGGAGAATAAACTAGCCATTCTGTGGTCTGGAACCAAAGGAAGGACCAGATTACATTCTGAGAGAGTTGATAGAAAGCAGAGTACGTGTCAAGCTAAACATCAATGTGTCATAAAATTAATTCGAATAATTGCTTTAAACCACAATGAAAGAACTTAAAACAAAAGGACCATATGACTAATGAGAGAGGAGTCAGCATAAGCAACTAAAGAGCTCAGTGTTAGGTCTAGTTGTATTTAACAACCTCATTATTGTGCAGAAATGACACAAAGGGATCACAGAGATTAGCAATACAATGAGGAAAAAACATTGCATGTAGTTTCACAGTACCTAATTTAAAGAGAAACTTTCTGAGGAATAAAAGAACCCCCTCCTAAATCTCAGGCCTGAAACCTAATAACCACAAAGATGTGTTCTCCCTTTCCAGACTTTAAAAGGGATGGTAGTGTTCTGATCTAGGGCCACCTAACAAGCACTTACTTCTCTGCTGTCTGTGATAGATATCAATGCTAGGCAGATGGAAAGGTATAACATAGATGTTACATCTTTACAATAATGTCCAATGACAAAGAAGTCCTGTTGTTGGGGTGAAATCAACATTAAAGATCTGTTGTGGCAGTTCCACCAGCTGTGATTTAAAAGTGATAGGCTTATTTTTTAACAAACTTGCATCATCGTGCACTAAAAAAAACTGAGAAGTTATTGATAAAGATGTTAAGAAAGTAATAATAATTTTGTTTATGTCAAATTATCTGAAAGCACTTTAAAACCAGTGCTATTATTAACATTTACATATCCAGCTTATTATAAATTTCTAGTGAGAGTAACTCCTCCCTGAAACTGTTTTGTAGGCAGCAATCTGATGAACTTAAATGCTGCATACCTGAATCCAAGAATTTTGTTCCATATCATCTGAAAAAGATAACTGAGCCTAACAAAACAATTTTTAGAGAAGTACAATGAAATAGGACACACATAAAATGTATTTTACTATATCATGCATGTGCCTCTACAATTCAATCTTCCCAGTTTCAAGAGGAATTTTCAAGAAACCATCTTCTAGTATGCTTTAATTACATTTGGTTTTCAGGAATAAAGAGCAAAGAAATAAGCTGAGACAGTTAAGTCTGACAATAGCTTTTCAAACTAAATTTAATAAATTTTGTTTCACCACTACATACAATCTTTAGAGAATGAATGTGTAAGAAGAAACATTTACATTTAAATAAGTAAACATACATGTTTTAAAGGAACCACTATGTCTATCAAATGAAACTATACTGTTATAAATGTAGTATTAAAAAAGTAGCCAGAAAATTGAAGCATCTGAGGAGTATGATAACCACAGCAATTAAAGAGATGGCCTAGTTCCCTTTTCACTTGAAACTGTTTATTTTTACTATAATGCATAACAGGTAATTTGCCTTAAAGATCATATTATTAGAAATACAATTGTTTTTCCTTAATCTTATCCTCTACTTTTGGAGAAAAATTTTAAATCAGCTCTGCAACCCTGTAAATGCAGGGAAATTCCTCCCTTAATCTGAAATCCATTAAACTTCTGTGGGGACAGGCCATCCTTTCACATTAGCACATCTTTAAATGAAAGTTAAGATATATACATATGACTGAAGCAGAAAGCTTTTAAGAAATTTGAAATCTTCAGGTAATTTAACCTCATTGGCAGGGATAAAAATTTAAATAGCAAATCTGTCTGAAAAAAATAGGACTCAAAGTTTTACACCAATCTTTTGGGTAATTATCTCTGTGAATTGCGGTCAGCATGGAAGAGTAATTTTTGCTCAGAAATAAACTTTGCCTCAAATTAAAAACAAAACAAACAACAAAAAAAACCAACAACAAAAAACAAACCAAAAAGGCAATGGGAAGAGAAGAGAAAATAAGGTAAATTACTTACAAAAAGTTCTCTAGCAGAATGTCATTTTTTTTTCTAGTTTGGATTCTTTGTTATTTTAGCCAACTGCAATATTTAGAAAATATTTCAGCCCAATTCCTTTGGGTTTTACAGTGTTTTAAGACAAAAAATAAATTTTGTGAACATAAATGTGCATGTTTTAAGTTAGATTCAATGGGCTACTTTGATGTATTATGAACTTCAAAACCAAGATCCACATTTCAGATTATCTGGTCACAGTTTGGTTTAATTAAGATACTTCTTAAATGATTACAGGTTCAGGGTGCCACGCAACACTTAAGGGATATTCTTAATTTACTTCATGTCTTTTGGGTTTTTTTCTGGTTTGGGTGTTGCTGGGTGTGGGTTTTGATGGTTGTTTTGGGGTTTTTTTTGTATGCCTTTTTTTTTGGTTGTTTTTTGTAGAGCTGTTTGTTTCTGTACAACTGTTTTTTTAATAAAACAGCTCTATATTCTGTGTATACTGAGCATGTACATCACTGCATTAATTCAACACTGAGGAAGTAACCAGAAGTGCTGGAGGCAAGCAAGCTGTTAAGACCCCAGATGGCCCATGTAGGGAAGCAGCTTTCCATGACAGGAAGATGTTTGGACATGTGAAAACTAAATAACTTTCTTTATTGCAGAAAATGGTTACCAGTTCATCACATTAACATGTGGAATTCTACTGCAAAGTGGAAGCTTTTTCACCACATGATATTTATATCACTGATGCTTCAGAGCATCTACTGCCTTTTATCATCTCATCAGTGAATGGCAGGGATTCCATTCAGGATTTCGTGCCTTTTATGAATTGCAGCACATAACTAATTTCACCCAGATTTTAACTATTTGAATTGCACTATGGCTTTAATGTACCTCCACATTAATACAGTGCCCAGGATATTGGAGACAAACAAATACAAGACAGTAAAAACCAATCAAAAAAAAAATCAAACCAAAAAACCAAACACCACAACAGGAGCCATTATCACTAATACGATAGTTAGCTGGTAATTGAGTTGCAAGTGCCTGTAGTTAACATAGGAATGAGCATGGTATAATTGTCTTGTAAACAAATGATAGAATAAGATATTCTTTTCATGAGAAAGTGCATTGGCGTACGATATTTTATTTCTGACAGTACAATAGAACTAACCTAATTTTCTATATAGGTAGAATTTAAAGCACAATTACAAGCATTAGCTCTAATTTAAGAATTTGTTTTTCAGAATGTCCCAAGAGACCAAACCGACCATATCAACACCACAAAGACAACCAAAGACAGAACTGAAATTTATCACTCTAACAGGAGCAGTATGATTCAGCAGTTGCCACAAAGGAGCTAGAGGAAGGAAACTAGCTCAGCAGACATTCTAGCATTATTCTATGCCTCTTAAGTTTATATTAACGTATAAAAGAATCTATATGTTCCTTGTGATCTTTCAAATCTCAGTTAAGCTAGTTCCTTGCTTCAGTAAAACACAGTGAATTTAGTAATACCCCAAACTTATTCATGGCATGCATTTGATCGCACCAGCAACAGTACTGCTGTGTTCACACTGTATATTTCTTCATCAATAATCTGTGAACATCCTGCAGCAAATTTTAATGTATTTTCTGTTGACCATTTTAGCAGAAAACATTCTGGCAAGGCGGATTTCTGAGTGTATTAGTTTAAGTAAAAATTTAGAGGAAAGAGCTTCTGGCAACTGTACATAGAAGGCTACAATTGCAAATTAATGATCTAATCTAACAGCCATCTATTTGGCTGGAAAATTTCAGCACAATTCACTGGGACTTAGTTGCACATGGATACAATGTTTGAGGCTTAGAAAACAAAAAGAAAGCAATAAAACCACTGTCCTTAGTAAAGGGGAAAAAGATTCACCTGATACAATTGTTTTGATAATGCATAGGATTATGAAAAACGATTTCTTAGATAGGATTATGATAAAATGTTATCCTGTACTAACTACAGAATCAGATTCTTCTGATACATGTTTTTCTTCATCGCACCTGGTTGCATCCATGTGTTAAAAAGTGCAGCTGCACTTTAACGCAGCTCTATTTCTAATCTTTTACTGCATCACTATGATGTATTTCCTGGGGAAAAGAAGTTTAACTTAATCCTTTTGACTTTATTGTTTAGGTAATATATTAAAATGCTCATTGTTTTCAGAAAACTGTCAGGGGACCTACAGTGAAAAATAATACCGTTTGTATAGTCTAATAAGCTAAATTGCAATATTTAATAGACGAGACACCTACCTATAGTGACAATCAAATATTGTCACTAATCTTGGTCTATAGGGATTTTTCTTTTTTTCTCTTTTTTTATGATAGCTTGCAAAATCCTTGTTTTAATGGAATTTACACAAATAGTTACAGAACATGCTCCATATTACATGTATTCACACTATATTTTCCCACTCTGAAAACTATAATACTCAGTGCTTTTTATAAAAAAGATATAATAAGTGAACTAAAAATATACGAGGGGAGTCATTACACTACCAAAGCAATCCTGATTAAAGGAACAGATTTTAGAACAGCACTCAAAGGTAATCTTGGCCCTGAATCTCAGTGCACACAGGATATAGGGTTGGCCAAAAGGGTGTGCAGTTGCTTCTGAGCAAGTACAGAAGCATTGTAATACACAATAAAAAAGGTTTGTCTGTGTCCACTTGTATTAGACTAAGAAGACTGAAGGTTTCAGCCTCAAGTGCTTAAAGTTTTTCATAACTTCAAGAAGCTGATATTTAACTTTTTCAGTATAATTAAATAAGGTTATTTTTTCCATTACTAATACAGATTTACTACCTAAAATAAAAGCCTAATAAAGTTCAGTTTGTAAATGATTCCACATGTTAGATACAGCTCTAAATTTTACTGCTATCTCTGTTTTACTTGCCTTGATAAATTGTTGCTCAAACGCAGCAAAAATGCAAAATGGTAAAAGATGATTTAATAGATTTTTACAATGCTTTTGGCTATGGTTATTGAGGTACAAAATATTTGGGTTTGGGCTACTGCATGACAGGAATGCCTCAGCTTCACTTTAAAGCCAAAGGCAGAACAATTTTCTCTTGTCATCAAATGTATCTGAAAGCACTGAAGGTAGATGCAACTTAGTTGTACACATTATTACACAGCATTCTCAGATGAAAGAGCAATCTTGACAGATACCATGTGATGTTCATTTAAGCTCTTAATGCCAAAGCCCTCAGTTCTGCACCTTGTTGTAAACTTCGGAGGCACAGGAAGCTGAAGCACTGCACAGTACTCAGCAAATCAGATTCCCTTCTGGCTCTAAATATCTAAACTGTCAGTGCAACCTTTGATTCAGTGTGTGCTCTAGTGCATTTATTTGTTTATTAGCGTGAACAGAGCTCAAGGACCAGGGACAATTCATTTTGAATCCATGCTGTATTTCAGTGAGAAAGGTGCTTTTAGATAATTAATGCCAACTCCTTTTTCACATTGCAACAAATATAATTTGCTCTAAGTATTAATTAAGCAGACTAGACGAGGGGCAGAACTTCCATTAAGCAGTATTTTAATTTAAAGATAGGTGAGGTGAGAAAATTGCTTCAATGTTTTATAAGAAACATGTATCCACCCCTGTAACTAGAGGTATTCTTAGACAAAGATCTATGATTAAGGAGTTGGGCTTTTTTTGAAGGGAAACCCACAGTATGTTCAGCCTCAAATTCACCTTCTTGAAATCTCACAAGTTTGTAAAGTGAATGTACAAAATCATCCGTCAGTGAATATTTCCCTCCAAGTATTCTATCCTCACTAACACCTGCTCCTTTCTACAGCTTGCTCAGAAAAGTATTCAACTGCTATCAGCAACTCTAAGCTCTCATACTGACAAATAATATGATCCACTGACTTGCCAGCTCAACATCATTCTGTTTACTGACTCTCCAGTTTTGCTATTCCCTGTAGAGCAATCTCTCTAAAGAGCATCCACTTGACGGATGTATTGAAACAGTTTTTCTGCAGCAGTTCCTGTGCGGACAAACATTGAAAAGTCGCTTATACTTCTCAGAAAAAGAAACAAACATAAATATCCAAGCTAGTCCCAAACCAAGGAACTTTCTGAACAAGTCTTTAAATATTTATACTCTAGAGAAATGATAACATATTGTTGTTTCCTATGAGCATGCTCCAAAAGCAGCATTTACACTTATCTACAATATAGTGATCAACCAGGGAGCCAATTCTTGTTCCAGTCATTGTGCTGGATCTGCTTTCTTCACAGAGAGAAGGAATTGCCATTCCAGTTTAAAATTAATAAAATCCTAACCACTTTCTGCAATTACCCAGGTGGATATCTATCTAAATTTTTAACTGTTGTTAAAGTGACTCTTTTAGAGCTGGAGTCATGAAAGCCATCATATTCTAATTTTCTGAAAGCTTGATAGAACCAATATTCTTAGTATAGATGAAGTGTAATGAAGCACTTTCTTTCCCATAGGAAAGTCTTCCACTCACATTCTTTGATGCCAAGTAACCTTCACATCTGCTATTTCCCTATTGATTGCTACAACTTGGCACTTCTGTAGAGTGTCTGATGAGGCAATTCTATTCAATGACACCACTTCCTCTTCAACAAAAGGAGTGCAGTAAAATAGCAGTGTGTTTCCTATACCTTCAGGGGAAACACTGTGTGCAAATTATGCAGACAAACATGTAGTCATCATTTATATGTGTGTATGTGGAGAAGAGGAGCCTTTGTTTTATACTGAACCATTGCCTATGTAAAATTATGCAAAGTAGATCTGGGTTTGAATTTTTTAAGCAAATGAGAAGTCGTTCTGGGTCCCACTTAAAAAATCCATCTTAAAATATATGGTGTTCGCTATGGAAATAAGCTTGAAATTAGTCATCACTTAAAATAAGTTCCAAACATATATTTACAAATCAGTAATGCACATTAGAGAACATCAGAACAAAGAGTATGTTTGTTTTGCTGTCCTTGATTACAAAGACATCAAAGATTCTTTTTTCAAGTAAAATGAAATAATTTCTTCTGACAGATATTACACTAACAAAATAATTCATTTGAAATTAAAATGGTAAATAATATCAATTATCTAATACTCCTCATTTATAATGCTGTGGGAAACACCAGCGTGACAGAAAGAAAAACACTGCGTGTTTAAATTAGAGATCAAATATAACATTTTGGTTTCAAACAAACTGAAACTATTAAACCACTGGTGTTTTATTTACTTCAGTTTTCCTCTAGTCGAAGCCTCTAGGTATGTAACATTTGTAACATATAACTGATTTTTTTATTGTATTTTGTTGTTGTTGTTGTTGTTGTGAAAATTCAGAGTCTTTGAGCTTTAATGGCCACAATTTGTTCTGTGTAGTCTTGGAACAAGCTCTTTTTTTTATTTCTTTTTTTTTCTTCCTTATATGTCTTTAAGCCTAGATTCACAAAGGTATTGAAACACCTAATACCTACAGAAAGCAATGGGAACTTATTTAGGAAAGAAGCATAGAAAGGAAATATAAGAAGGACATAGTTCCATCTTAGGATATTCAAGGTGTAGAAATAATTTGCTTTAAGCCGAACCAGTAAAACTAAGGGGAGAAAAAAAGAAAAAGAAAAAAAAAAAAGAAATTGGTTTGGGAGCAGGACAAAAAAACCCAAAACCAATTACAGCTCATGAGATGTCAAGTGCATACCAAAGACTGAGCCTAATAGGGTATTTTTGCCTATTCACATAATTTTGATGGAAAAGAGAATTTAGCCCAGTGACCTTGACTTTAAAAATGGTCCTGGTTTGTTTTATTTACTACTAAAAATATAGCCTGAAAGTGTACAAGGCAGAGACATAGAATGCATTTGGAACAATATACTTGAAACACTCTAAGAATTCTGTGTGTACTTTAAATTACTCTCCAATTAATATTTCTTCATACATTTTACTTTAGTCTCTAAACAATCCACTTCAAAATTCTTACTCCAAAATGTTGGGTCAGAAATCATGATTTTTTAACAATAATTTTTAAGATAGCTTTCAAACAGTGGAACAGGCTTCATGAAGAGGTGGCTGATGCCCCAAGTTTTTCAGTGTTTAAGAAGCATTTGGGCAATGCCCTTAAAAATTTGCTTTAACTTTTAGTCAGCCCTGAAGTGGTCAGGCAGTTGGACTAGATGGTAGTTATAGGTCCCTTCCAGATGAAATATTCTATCCTACCCTACCCTACCCTACCCTACCCTATCCTATCCTATTCCATTCTAGCTTTCATAATATTCCCTCTGTTTTATCTTCTAACCAAGAAGCCCAAAAGCGCAGAAAAATAAAATTTTCCAAAGAGAATTAACAATTCAGAATCTGTTAAGAGTGTATAGTTTGTTCTAGATGTGGGCAAATTTTATTTTTTCTGTAAACAAGGTTGTTAGCTTTGCTGTGTCAGCCTATTAATCTTTTATATGCATGCAGAAACCCAGACATTTTTTTTTTGCTTATTCTTTTGCTTGCTTATTCTTGCTATTCTTTTTTAATGCAGGAAAAACAAGCAAACAAAGTACCTTAAAAGACAGTCTCTTTCCTTAAATGCATCAAGAGTTGCTCTAACCATTATAAATTAAACCATACCACAATTTTGGAAATACTGTCTTAGAGAATGACAATATAAAAATGTTTGGAGCTTGATATGTTTTCAGAAATGATAATCTGTACATACCCTCAGATTTTTCATCATTTCTTGATTGACACCTACTGAACTTTAATAATGCAGTTGATCCAATTTGCTGAACTGTACCCTTCAATTTAAAGTTTCCATGAAAATTCTGGCATAGAATTTGTCAAGATTACAACATACTTCCAACAAAATATGCAAACAATGCAAATAACATTATTGGTGCACACATCAAAAGCTTGCACCTGTCTCCCTAATTCAATAAAAAAAAAATTAATTGGATTCATAAATGTAATAAAAAATGACAAGCTATACAGCAGATGACACAGCAACATCTGCCCTGCTGGTGGAGGATAAATGTACTCAACCTTTAATGTGATCAAACATATGGAATCACATGAGCAAAGCAAAACAGTGGACAGTGTTTATTACTTGTTATTTTTACTTTTTGTTTTTGAAAGATAGGCTTTTGCAATCACTGGCTTACTTTTAGGAACACTCATTGTGACCAGGTCAATCTTTTAAAATACGATGTTTACAAAAAGAGACCAGAATTTTGGCCATAGTCCAACTCAGACTGTAAGCCAAAATGTGAACATTTTCTATGATTTGAAAGAGATTTTTCTCTTTGTTTTTTGTGTCCATTTCAGTGCCAACATGTAAGAAACAAAAAACTGTTCACAGGTTATTAAACCAATAATCTAAAATAGCACAAATATCCCCACAGCTCTAGTTAACTCAGTTTTATTATGGAATTAGAATTATTCATATTATTCCTTGTAAAATTAATTAATTCGCATACATAGATTTTGTTAATCACAGCCTCTCCCTACATTCATACTGCAGTTTGTACATACATGAAAGTCGCCTAGTGCTGTGACCAGAAATTTTATAAGATCTATCTTGCACACTTATAACCACCTACGCATTCAGCATGTAGACCAAGGTACTAATTTAAACTTCTCTAAAGTCAATGGGAAAAGTTCTCCAACTCTGGAGAACACTGTCCTTCTAGGACAGTTACTCAAGGCAGTATGGAAGAATTGCTTTCTGCGCCTTTCAGTTTCTTTGTAGTGCGAATAAGAGGCAAGTAGATGACTGCTTGAGAGGAGAGCAGGTATCTACATTTGGAATGAGAAGAAACCTGCCCTATACGTTTCAAAAACTACATCTTTCCTAGTAAAACAGATTATCTGGAGGGGTCTGTTTTCCAGCTTTGAGACCAAAACACAGGCTCTTATTATGTCTTCCTATTAAATTCGCTCAACCAATAGTTGAGATTCTTTCATCAACCCATCAATTTACCAATCTATTCGTAAATTTACCATTTACTAATCTATTGCTAGTACAGTCCTACTCTATGCATTTTGAGAAACTTCAGGAATACAGCCTATTCCTCATTTTACCCATTATCAATTTAGGGATGCCACACTATGTTTTACAATTCTTATATTTATAAAAGAATAATCCATTGCCTTTGCTACACATTTTACCTGTGAAGTGAAACTGGTTACATTAACAGTTGATAATATTAAAATAGAGTTTGTGTAATGCAATACAGTGTAAGAAAATAAAATATTAAAAATTTGAATGACAAATAAATAGCAACGGAAGGCTTTTAATGACTTAATTCCATCGCTGATGTCAAAAAATGTCAAAATGACAAAAACCATCTCAAATCACTCAATATTAAAACTGCAACATTTATCAGTTCTGGTGGTTTTGTTGTTAGATTTATTCCAGGAAAAGTTAGATATTAAACTTATCAACGTAATTCTATATTTCTGAAAGGAAAACTGAAGACCTGAAGATTAAGACCAAGACTCTTAATGTTTTGGGGAAGTGTTAAGAAATTTATTTGGAGTATTTAAAAATCAAGCTCTATCTTGGAAAGAAATCCATAAATCCATTATTAGCTAAATAAGAATGAAAAAAATAATGGCTTCAATACTGCCTATGAGATGAGCCTTATAGTCTCCCTTTGATCCTCCTTTCATCTTTGATGATATGACTTGAAAAGACAGCCACTGAGACAGCCAAATCTTCTTGATTATGAACAGGCTCTACAAAAAAAACCAACAACCAACCAACCCAACCCAACCCAACCAACAAAAAACTTAATTTCAGAAGAGAGATTTCTTGTATGAGGCACCTGTGACTGGAAGAGGAGTACATAACTGAAATTTCAGTGTTTCCTCTGATAACTTTTGATTTCATGGGTAGCCAAACCCCTGACTAGAATACCATGTGTTGGATTGCACATCTATAATTTAACTATGCTCAGGGTCTCTGTACTTCAGGGAACAAAAGCTGCATCAGAAATACTAGGTGTAGCCATAAAATAAAATAAGGAACCAAACTGCTGGTTTTGTTCAACCCAAGCAAATTCCTCAGCAATTCAACCTGAATAAAAATATACTTGAACTGTAACTATCTGGATAAGCTTAGATAGAAGTTCTAGCATCAAAGAAACTATTCTCACAGCTTCTTTTGCAGATAAGGTAAAAGAGTAAAAGAACAGCAGGACAGCCTTCCCAACAAATCACAGAAATATTTGGTGCTAGTCTTCCTTTTTCACAGAAAGTTCCTTTAGGGTTGTGTCTTCGTTTTTCAGAAAGTGGAAATGCATGAAAGAGTACATGAAACTTCTATCAGACATGTCATATAGAAGCTTCTTAAGAGTTTTGGAAGATTCCTTGTAAGTCAAGGAAGGAAAATGTTTCGCATCAAAAAATAAAAAATGAAAGACAGAGAAACAGAAAGATGGTAAGAGCAACAGAAAGAGGAACAGAACAGTTTCTATTCTACCACTGGCCTCCTGTTGTACAAGGAAGTAAGAGTTCTTCAAAAAAAGACCAAAAAAGTCAAGTCCTCAAAGGCCTCTAAGATATTTGCTGTATTTTATAGCTCATTGAGGCGGAGCTGATTTCAGTTTTCAAACGCAAAGACAGACTACTCAAATGCAAATATTTTCAGGTAAGCAATACTACATCCTTTGTTAATTTTCACAATCTCTAGTTTCTATCTAGAAATAATAGTTTACTAACAGTATATATTAACATAATACAAGCTCTCATGCTCCCCTCAAATCACAATGACTCACAATAGGATTCACATAATAACTTATCTGGATTTTAGTTGCCAGTTACATTTAAACATCTATTATGAGAGCTTTAGTCAAATCCAGTGTAAAATAACATATTATTTATGATCATCACATTATGATCATATTATTATGAGTGACTGTCTAAGCTCTTAAGATGCAAAAAAAGATAACCCCCCATAATTTCCTATACAATACATTGATGAGTATACTGAAAGACCACATGCCATATCTGAACAAATGACAAAATGTTAAGAAATATATTGCTTATCCTTTGCCCAGCGTGTTCATGGGCAGATAATCATCTGATTAGGAGATTACTCCAGTCATAAAGAACTGGCTGCTCATGGCTCTATTTGCTTTGAAGAGCAAGATATATTTTTTTTTAACTCTGATAGTTAAAATTATTTAGATGCACTCTGAACTTCCTAAACAAACCCTAACTCTGAAATATGTCTTTCATACAGAATGCTGTTTGCAGCTGCAGGATTCTCTATGATCTAGTTCAGTTCACTTTCTCACCTTGCTCATGATCTAAAGACAGACATAAAAAGAAAAAAAGCTGAAAAGAGAAAAGGAAAGTGTCCTTGCCCTGCCTCCTGAGGGAAAGCAGCAGGAGAAGAAGAGAAAGGTGATAAGGCTAGATAGCAATTAGGTTATGCATTTTTGAGGAAAAAGCCTTGCAACCAAACCTATGATCAGAATCCAAAGTTCAGTCATTCTCTCATGACTGATCCTGTCAGCAGCACCATTACAGGCCCTGTGGAGGTCAGAAAGTTAAGCTCACATGAAGGAAAGGAATCAAAAGGGCTTACCAGTTAAGACAAAACCTACAATAGTACTTAAGGAGAACGTACATTCTGGAAGTATCTGCAACTACATTGCAGTTGATGTTCTCATCCTCACACCTCCAAATACGTAGGCAACAGAACCCACTTCCCAAAGGGTGTGGATTCCAGTGGCTTTCACATTTAGCAGGGTCATATAAGATTGCCATGCAATGTAAAGGGACACCCTCTGCTACACTCACATAAGTTCTAGCATTCTAGCAGACAGATCAGCTTTCTTCACAACTGAAAAGTAAACATGCAAGAACAAAAAAGGATTCTGTTTCGGTTGGATCAAAAGCTGGACTGACTCTTGCCCTGTGATGTGTAGAGACAACAGAGCTTGAGACCGAAGGCAAGAGAAGAGGTTGGACTACTCAGCTGGACTGGCTTAAGTTGAATTCAAAGCAACAAAAGAAGAAAGCTATTGAGAGATACTATCAGAAGCAATTTGCAGTGATTAGTAGTGAATAAACTCCATCTGACTTCAATGGAAAAAGCCCCTACTTTTCTTGTTTTCAGTGGCATCCCTATATATTCTCCAAAATAAGAGACAGAATGCGTTCCTCTTAACTATAAATTGATTTTTAAAGTATCTAGATTATAACATTGCTCTGAATCAGCTAATGTTTGGTAGAAATTCTTGTGTTTTGCTGCTAAAAAGTCCTGACACAATTTAGGACTCAAAGTGTGGTCTGTATAATATTTGTATATCAGGCTTGACTTTATACATTGACAAATATACAGTTATTGGCAATTTTTCCCCTCCTCTGGGCTCTGATTTCTTGTATCCTATATTTCTATCCAAATGGCAATTACATCTTGCTTTATTTTACTAAACCTTATATACTGCAAAAAACAGCTTTATTCAGACAAACTCCATCATGTACTTACAGTATGGATGATTAATGCATGTGCATTAATTAATGCATATTGTTGTCAGGTGCAATTTTGAAAAATAACACGTGTCAGCTTCTTGCTGGTATGTTCATTTTAGCTCTATGTTACATTTACAATAGAAATACTTATGGAACTAGAAAGCCAGATGGGAACATAAGTTACATAGTTCTGCCCACCTGAGAGTTCTGTGGGGAGATCAGCATAAAACTTTTTCCACTGTGAATATTTGGGGTAAGGCATAAACAGATACTAAGATGTGGAAAATATTAATTGATCCAAAGACAAAGAAAACTTTTCCTAATGCCAACTTTTAATTTATTTTTGATGTTTCTCTTTGACTTTCTTTCAAAAATAACTAGTGGAGATGCAATTCATATGTTAAATATTTAATTCAATATTTTAATTATTGTGAATGACTAATCTTGTTTTCACTAGAAAATTATGTATATTTCTTTGAGAGGACCCTGAAAAGCAATTGTACATGTTTAATTGGTTTCTAAGAGCTGTAGCTGGAGACAGGTGTAAACAATGCATATGAATCCTATGATTTTGGAGCATAATTATTCATGAATACCACATATTACCCAACAGCTTATTAAGAGTGCTTACTATCTGGATATATGGCATAATGCAGTATAAATCTTTGCAGAAATGAAAAGTTGTCTAGTTCTTGTGTTCATTTTATTCAGCCCATAATGTAGGAACAGAGTATAAGGAAAAAGGAATGGGGAATGGGGAAAGGGAAGGGAAAAGGCATGGGCATGGGCAAAGGCAAGGGTGGAAAGGTAGTGGATTTCTACCACTTTCCACCTATTTCTAGATTCATGCTTCAGCACTGAGATGCAACAAGCAGCCAAACATATGCTCTTATACACTGCAGGGACAAGCCCAGAGAAGAGGGAAGGATCAAGACAGCATAAAAACATTTTAGTCACTTTGTCCCTGTACCTAGAGGATTGGTTGAAATGAGGCCCTTTGTGTGAATTAGTTCTGCTTTCTGGCCTCAGATTTGAAAGAAGGACAGGTCACCTCAATGAACTTAATGGTACTAAATGTATCTGAAATTCTTCTATTTAGAATTCAAATGCACTGCTGCTCTTATAGTCTGTGTTAATGCATCATCTAACCTACCTATCTCTACCGAGCTTCCTTGATCTTTTAAAGAAATAAGTAGAACTCAGTGAGGCAGAGGTGTTTTGAGGTCTCTGGACAAAGCTTGTATCTCATTCTCACAGCCTTTGTCATTGCAGATTTAGTTCTTACAGGTCTACACAGCGACCACAGACCTTGCTTTACAGTTTTGCAACTGTGCTGGCTTTTTTTTGTACATTCAGTGGTTAACTGAGTAGGTGTTCCTGCAAAGAGGGAAAAATCATGTGAAAAATGAAGCAATGCATTTCAACTGTATGTGTGTCTAGCAGACAGACCCAAACCATCATGATCAAAAAGAATAGAATAGAATAGAAAAGAAAAGAATAGAATAGAATAGAATAGAAAAGAAAAGAAAAGAAAAGAAAGAAAAGAAAAGAAAAGAAAAGAAAAGAAAAGAAAAGAAAAGAAAAGAAAAGAAAAGAAAAGAAAAGGGAAAAAAAAGATTATATGGTATTTATATTTAATTCCCTTTTTAGTCAAAAGTGCCACATGTTTTTATGCATAAGAATAAGTCTGTATTTGTTACATTCAAATGCAACTTATCTATAAAGTGAAATAATTTTAAAGCAAACTCCACATGTATCTGTGGTATCTGCTACCAATTATTTTTTAAGCATTATCCAGATCAGCACATGGAGGCTGGGACCCAAAAAATTGTTTACCATTAGTCACTGTCAGTCAGTGGATATTTGAGAGCCTCAGAAATGGTGTTTCTTTCATCTTTCACTTGGAACAATTCAACCAAATAAGTGACATGCACTGCTAAACTTCAGAATGTTTTATTTGCAGCATTCAGCTAAAGGTTCTGTGTGTGTATATGCCCATGTCCTTGTACTTGCATACTCATTTGCTGAACAGATAAATGTCATTTGTCTATTACAATGTTCAGACCCAGGTTCGAAAAACCCACTGCAGTTATACTGGCTTTATGCAGGCCAATGCCACTACCACTCATAATAAATGAATGGCATTCATACCTTTATTCTTGCTGCTATTCTTTCATTTATGTTAGGGGATTTGTCATTTGTACTTCAAGTGCAAGCAGTGGGAAAATTCCCCTACAACTCCTTCTTTCAGCCTTAAAAGACTATTTCTGAGATTTTGCAGTGTAGAGGCAGAGCTTCATGCTATTTCCTTTAACAATATGTTGAGAATTTGGAAGAGGAAGATAGACACTAAGCACTGAATTGTTGGCCCCCAAAATTTCCTGAGGGAGGTGGTAACAAAATGGCTAGGGTAAAAAGCAGGGGGCGGGGGGGGGCGGAGCAGGGAACAGGACAACAAGGGACTAGAAGGGTCAGCAGCTTGGATCTTTGTGGAGAAAAAGCAGTGAAGGGAGAAATGGAAGATATTGTTGAAAAATAGAGCTGGAGTATAAAAATGAGTCCTAAAGAAGAAAAGGAAAGAAACCGGAAATGTAAATGATAGATAGATAGATAGAATAGCCTATCAGATAATTCTAAGGTGTGTGTCAGCTTTCCTGAATTAGTCCCCTATCTGCCTTTTACCAAGTGAACTTGAAACAGATACATTCCCTTTTAGTGCTTCAGCTTTGTTATCAACAAAACAAGGGTATAAAATATACAACTTTCACAGAGAGCTTAATTCATGATACAGAAGTAATGACACTAATCTACTGCTATTAGAGAATGAAAAATTACTTTGTGTTTTACTGTTTGGTATGCAAATGCCTAGTAACCATAACTGAGAAAAATTCCACTGTGCACGGTACTGTACAAAAACAGGGGGGAAAAATTCTGACATTGAAAGATACAGATATGAAAAATTATGAGGAAAACAAAGGTACACAACAGCTTCACAAAAAGAAAAAAATCTTAACATTGTAGACCACGTATAAGAATATGTGCTGTAGTAGTTTCTTTGTGTGTGAGGATGAAGAAACGTGGTACAAAAAGAAGCAGGGTACAATTAACATTGTTCCTCAATTTCAGAGCTGTCGTTCAGCAAGAAAACAGACACTGGGATTTTAGGAAACAGACTGACAGACCACAGAAATCAGAGGCAGTGAAAAATCTGGGCTTTTTTATGCAGGAGCAATTAGTGTGAAATAAGTAACCTTCATGGAAATAATAAATGCTTTTTATCTTATTCCAAACAGCAAGGAAGACAAGCTTCTGAAACCTGAAAATTATCAATAGTCATAAAAGCAGCCAAGAGAAGGGAAGAGAACTTCATAACTAAGAAAACCTCCATAACATGAGAAACACCAAAACACGTATCAGGAGTGGAAACTACAAGCCTAGCAGCAGATATGGCTCAGAATTTACTTTCACATTTCTTTCCTTCTGATTCTTGGATAATAGTAAAGTTTTCTTTATTGTTCCCAATGAAATGGCCCACCAGACCCATCTGACATGTAACAGAGTCATAAAATTACTTCCTTTCCACGCTCAGACTAGATAAGTAGATCTTAAGAGGAGACAACATTGAAAATTTCCTTCACTTTCTGGCTTCTAAAAGGAGTTGTAATGTCATGTTTCTCAGACCATGAGGAGGCATACAATGATCTGGAGGGCCTGATAAACTGCTGGAGACAACATTTTCCTTTTTTATGGAAGCTATTTTACAGGGATGTTTGACTCACAAGGGTAACAGCATTTTCAAGATATATCCCCTGTTCTCTCCAAGATTTTAACTTTAGCAGGTTTTAATCCAACAGTCAGTTTGTCTGATTACCATTTAGGTTCTCCTTCAAAAAACGTTCCTCTTCTGTTTGAGCACCACACAGCTCTGGCCAGGTTCCAAAGTTTTTTTAAGAAAGAATTCAATGGACTGCTATATAGATAATAGATGCAGAAATTACTGTCAGTCTCACGGGTAGCTACTGAGCCTCATTGTGATTGGAACTAATAACTATTACCAAGATATGATAATTTCATTTAACATTAGGAAACCATCTGGTGCCTTCATTTCTTGTTGTAATGTAATGCCACTGTTTTACTCAATGCACTCTCATCAGAGCAGGACAAAACAGCTAAGGAAAAGCATACACCCAGACGATGAATTTATCCTCTCAGTAATCTTTGTGCAATGCCCCCACCCCCCACCGATGCCCTGAACTCATGTTTTCATAGACATTTGAAGTAGGAGGGGACTACTAAAATCTAATCTGAGTTCCTGCGTAACAAAGGCTATGTATTTCATTGAGTAGACTCTAAATCAAAAGCATAACATGTTTGGGCTATGCTGTATCTATTTTTCTCACAGTGGCCACAAGTGATGGATGCATTCAGCCCACTCCTAGATAAGCTGTACCAGTGGTTAATTACTCTCACTCTTAAAAACACGCACCTTATTTCTAGTCTGATTTTGCCTAACTTCAGCTTTGAAACACTGGATATCATTATGCCTTTTTCTGCTAGATTAAACAGTCATCTACTGTCAAAAGTCTCATTCCCATTAAGGCACTTACAGACCATGATCAAGTCACCTCTCAACCTTCTCTTCAGCAGATTGAACAGACCAATGTTCTTTAGCCTCTAACTGCAATGCTTTTTTCCAGACCTATAGTCATTCATTCACCCTTAATGAACTCTTTCCAATTTTAAACATATTTTTGAAGTGTGGTCACCAGAACAGGACACAATAGTGCAGTGTTACTTCCTGCTTGATATTCACTTGTCTATATACCAGAGAATATAATATAAACCATATAAAAACCTCCTTTAGCTTACTGATAAAACAGAAAGTACTCTGAAGGAATTAAAAATGTGAGTATTTATCCTGTTGTTTTAAACACAATGCAGAAAATGTACACAACTCTTCTGTCTTTTCTATCCTATCTTACTTTTCTGTACTATCTACGTCCAGTGTCACTTCCGGCACTTAAGACACTTTTCTGAGGGTTTTTGTCTTCCTTTATCAGTTTCCTGTTCTTAAGTGCTTTTTATATTATTCTTTAGTAGTGGTATCTACGAGCTGTTCTACTCTAATAGTACCTTTTAAAATAATTCCATTTACAATCATATTTTAAAATATTTTCTTGCATTTTATTTTTTTTCATGTAAGGAAGTTACATTCCTGAAGCGATTTGCTTATAGAAATATATTTTGAAAACACACAAATACAGATATACTATGTTGACCAGAACAATAGCACTCTGTTTTCTGATAACTTGGCCTCGTGAGGTGAATACACCTAATTTTACCAGAAAGTATACTGTAACAGATAGTCTGTGTACAAATGTTTTGGTTTATCTTTTATGGTGTATATATTTAATTTCATTGTATTCCTTACACAGGTAGCTCTAGTGAATAGCATTTACATCAAGCATACTCGAACATCTGCCTAAGAAGTTACTTCAGGAAGTTACTGAATGAATCAAATGAGATTGTATAGTTTCCATTTACTTTTCATTTTCAGCATGATTTTCACTTACTGACTGAACTACAAGTACAGTTGCAGCTACTTCTAATGCTTAAGTTTGGATCCATTTCATTAGGTAAATAATACCAATTAATTTACATACTACTAGATAAGATAGTAAACATCAGAAAAATATTTGGAATCATTTCGTTGCTAGCTGGAACAGAAGTTCTTAACTATCAGTGCATTTTCATATCACAAAACACTTACTAACCATGGTCAGTTTGCATATAAAGCCCAGAAAATATGTTTGTTCAAAAGAATAAACATTAATTTGCCCTAATATGTATCAGCTTAAAATAAAGAAATCCCGTGTTTTGTTCTGATTTATCTTTTTTATTCATAGTGAAGAAGGAGAATTCATTAATGTACTACAAAACTATACCAAATTATGTGATCTGACACCATAATTCTGTTGTGCATAAGTCTAAGTTATTTCAACTGCAAACAAAAATCTTCTATGCAGGATGTGCAATTGCCATTTCAATAGAAGTAAGCTCTCTCTAATTCTTGGATAAAATATACTAGATAAACACAAAATATATCTAGATAAATAGAAGAAGAAAGAAAGCAGAAAGAAAGAATTGTGCAGAAAAGGGAGCAGTATATTAATATGCAGAGGGGGAAAACATCCAGAAAAAGAGAAATTGTCCCTGTGCACTTAAAACCCCCACAGATTATGCGCATACAAAAAAAGGAAAAAAAGTGAATAACAGAGAAAATTAAGGGTGCGGGGAAGGAAAACTAAAAGTTAATATGCAGAGAAAGGTGCTTCTGGAAACCAGAAGGAAAGACACTGCTAATTCAAAATTGCTTTCTAATATTTTAGAGTCCACAGTTTGAATCTGAATCAGAAAAAGTTCAAAATTTTCTGCCAGCCAAAAATCAAATTAAAGCCCTATAGTGTTTTCTGGTAACTCAGGAAATACCTTGTGTCACCTCTTTATGTCCTGAGAGGTGAATCGACACTTTTAAGAACTGTAGTCTTTAAGCTATGTTGTTTCTTTTAACTGCTTCATGTACTTCCTGACATCAAGAGACCTCTAGTTGATCAGTTACTTTTATTAACTTCATCAGCTACTTTTCCAACAAGCATCCCGGGGAAAATACTCAGAACCTTACCAATGTATGCTATAAGTTAAGCAGCCTAAAACATTCCAAGATATTGAAGTTGAATTGATTTTTATTTCCAAGCAGAAGCTGAAAGCCCTATAATTATTTTTAAAAATTAAAACTCTGTGTACACTTTGATCGGCTCTAATGTTATAAGATTAAATACTCACTATGTAGCCTTGACACCTAAATAAATTTTGTAGTCTCTGAATCAAATGAGAGGAACTGAGCACACATTCTTCAATTTCTGCACCAGTTTACAAGTTATCTTGAACCTCAGTTTGTCTAATTGCAAATGCCAATGTAACAGACACCGCAAAGCTTTAGGTGACAGCATAATAAGTCATAAAACCAGAATATACTAGCTAAAAGTCTTCCAAATGTACCAAAGATCAGACAAATATTGCTACACACCTCTCTCTTTGGGAGATCCGAGACACCTCTGCGCTATCAAACACAAAGAGATATAGAAGAAACCATCCTTTCTCCCCTTCATACATATTTCTCACTAATTTAAGCCCACTTAAATGCTTGATGAAGCTAAAGAAGATTTCTAATTCAGCAGTATATTTCACTGTATTTCAAATTGAACTATCTTAATAACAGGTTAAAAGGCATAGAAAACCAGGAAGAATCTGAGATTTTTATACGGACCTCGAGTTTCATTCAAAAGTTTCTGAAAAAATACAAAGTCCAAAATGTTTTTCTCAGTCCGGCCACTAATATCCTTAGTGTAGTCTGGTTGCTTGAACAAAGACTACAATTAAGTATAATGCTATTGAACTGATAACGTAACTCTAATCTGACAAAATTCATTCTTATACATGGCTATAGGACAACTGTGAGCAAAGTGCTCAGGTTTCTTCACCTACTCCACTGCTAGAAATTTAATTCTTTAAGTGAAAATCATCAGAGAAATTACCTTTAGTTACCCATGAGAGATTTTGCATTGATGTCTTTACTACTTTGCACATCCTCAAAAAAGCAATTTTTAGTTGCTTTTGACAGCAGTGGGAATCATACATGTTGCTTCTCAACAAGGTGCGCAAACTTTCCCCTCACAATCGGGATATAGCATCTTTTCAAACAGAATATAAAGCTTACCTTGAAGAAAGTCATGGTTGCTCCATCTTCAACTGCGCCATACTCTATCTTTGTCTGCTTGGCCAAATCATCAGCAGAATCAATAGGGGATTCCATACGTTCCACTGTCAGAAAGGCGGCTAGGTTAGCAGTGTACGAGGAAATGATGATAAGTGTGAAAAACCACCAAATGCCTCCCACTATCCTGGTAGAGAGGGCTTTGGGCATGAGCTCAGAACCTAACGAAAACCAGGGGAGAAAGGTGAAACCAATGCACAGAAAACAATCACTAAGTGTTCAGCACTTTTTGTCACAGTGGGAAGATGGAATCACTGTGCAAAAAAATCTTTAAGCTACAGGCTTACATGTACTGCTTGTACAAACACACAAAACTGAAATGAAAAGTAAGAACTGATTACACTTATAAAGACATCTTTTTGGAGCTGTGGGAATCAGAAGATAGTAATGGGAGATTCAGTGATCAGCGTGTCTTGAAAATTTATAAAAATATTTATGCATATATCTCAATTTGAAAAAAGTAGTTACTTGAACTGGCTTTCCAGAAAAAATTCTGGCTGGACTAAGCCTCTAAGTATAATAGTAATATTGAAACACTTATACAGTTCTTTATCTTCAAGGCACTAAATAAATATTTAAGTATTTTGTAAAAACTCACTTGAGTAAAAAGTAAACTCTTGATGAAACAAGCAGATACGAAATAAAGTATTTCATATCTGAAATACAAAATCTGGAATCTATTAGAATATGCTTTTGACTTTTGGCATTTGTATTGCTGTAAAGGGTTGTTTATTGACTGTTTAGATAAAAAAATTAACATCTCCCATCTCTATAGTTAGCTCCACAATTTCAGATAAATATGGGTGGCTATGCCACACACTTAATTCGATAGAGCAGCAATGAAAATATTAGACCACTATGCATAAACTAGATAAAGATAGATTATAATGCATTGCTGGAGTTGTCTGCTCATGGCACTAAAAAATGGAGGGGGAGACAGCACTATACAATAATTTGCATAATTATTAATTCTAATTTAGAGTCTAATCAGACAAATTGAAGTGCACAAACTCCTCTTGTGCCTAATCACTAAAAATAGGAAAATATAAAATTCAATGTAATTTATAACCACAAATATTTATTATAAATGAGCATGTATGGATTTTTTTCCATAATGTTATAATTGAATGGAATGAAATTTCTAATGATGTTGAATAAACAACTTCAAGCTTCATTGTTAAGAACTTTATGTAAGATCTTCTAGAAGTATCTGGAAACTTGTTTTCAAAGAAACAGTTTTACCATATCCACTATATCATTGTACCAAAACAATCACTTTTTGTGAATTGGTCACTATGCTTGCTTTTAAATCTCCTGGGTAAAATGGAATGAAGGCAAGATGGACTATTTTATTCCTGTTAAATTTTACTGCTTATATTGAATTATTTAAGGAACTGGTCCAGCAAGGTAACACATCTTCATATAAATGAAAGATTATGCCAAACTTCCAGCGTCAATGCCAAAAAAAGATCAGAAAGGAGGGGCAGGGGAGAAGGAAGAAAACCAAAGGAAATGAAAAAAGAAGTGGTATCATAACTGGACTACTGTATTCAAAAACAGCCCATCTTACCCTGCAGTTCATCTTACCCTTGCTGTTTCAAACAAAAAAAGCTGACAGACTTGGACATGACAGCCAACTCCAGCGCCAGACTCTGCCTAGAATTCTGCAAGGAAAAAAGTAGAAAAGTACCTTTCTGATGTAGTTGCTCCTGGGCCCTGTTAGTCAGACACTTAGACACCATAACACTAACAGATTTCCCAATAAGCCCACCATCACCAACTCTTAATTGCTTTCATTCCATTTAAAAAACCAACACCAGTAAAGTTAGATAGGACTGGGAAGAAAAGAAGAGTGGAAACATTTGCCGCAGTTGCCCCAATTACCACAAGTTCATACCTTACCACGGACTGAAACCGAGTGCCACCTAGGCC
>JAVJGI010000062.1:70342650-70365565 GCA_035590275.1 Ibycter americanus
GGGGGGGGGGGCTAGAATTGCTCACAGTATTTAAATGTGGTATAATAAATGCTATTATGGGAATAATGGCTTTCCTTGATTAACCGACTACACTCCTGCTATTTAAATGCAGAGCACTCTAGCTCAATCAAGAAATATAAAACAAAAAGGAAACTTCAGTACTCAAGTGAGCTGATGCAATTTTGAAGATTGGTCTCCCTAATAGTTGGTAACTGGTACTCTTCCCATTTACCCATCTCTGTTAGTGTTTACTCGAACATTTTAGATACAATTTCTTTATTTAATCTCTAACACCTTCATGTGTTTGAAATACTTGAAAAAACAGACTTTAAATGAGATTTATGAAACCCATGCTTTGCTTTTCCTCTTTGCTGCTACCCACTGAAAAGTTGCAATTACTCTTCCAAAACTATTGGCTGGTACAAGTAATGTTTAGAAGTCAGCAATCTTAGCAGTTCACAGGAAAGGGAAGATTTGTGCCAGATATGATTCTACTTTAGAGACATTCCGTGATATTAGAAATCAAAATTAGTATGCCCAATGAGCAGACAGAAGACTTACTTCAGAATTGCATCATTTCATTTGCAAATTACTTGAGACAGACTATAATTTATTTAAGCTCTGTATTCATTCAGTGTTTGGAATGATGAAGCCTTGCTCTTACAGGCCTGCAGGTAAAAATAATAGTGAATATTTAAAAAATAAGAACAGTTTTTTGAAAAAACCTGCTCAGGTAATTCTCTAATCAGAGACTGGAATTTTCAGTGTAGCCACTGAGTGCATGGGAAGAATAGAAATGATGATAATGTTTCATGAGAGGGAATACCATATTATGTTCAGCATAGCTACACAGAGTCACAAATGAACAGTGTAAATGAAGACTGACTATACTTCATACTATGCTATCTGCTTATGGAACCTCTCAGTGCTCTTTACGTTGCAATGCACATAAAGGACACCAGCTTTAGCAAAGCCGCTTTTCTATATCCTATAGAAGTGGAAAATATCTCATGATTCTACCTTTGAGATTCTAGAAAGTTCAGTTCAATACAAAATTCTGTTAGTCTTCTAAGGCAAGATCTATACTGACAGCATCAACAAAAAGGTACCTTCTCAGGCATAAACTTTCCAGTTGTCTACACTGAGAATGCCTACTTTTAGACTCTACAGCAGTCCAACCTGAGCCTGTTTGGCTTAAGGACCTGGTATGGTATCAGCAGTACTCTACTGCTAGCATCTCAGCCTCCCTTTTTATTTAGGAGCTTGTTTTTGCACACTCTGGGTACAGGAAGTCTTCTTGCCATGACAATACAAGATTCTGTTCCTTAATTCTTGACCTGCAGGCACCCACTCCCCCTCTCCAGCATCCATAGTTTGAGACAAACTCAGGAAGAGACACATTACTAATTCTGGATAAACTACAGCTGTTTCTACAGTTTTGGTCAGTAAAGAAAGATACAGTCTCATAGACAGCTACAGAGCTCAGTCTAGATGACCTTAAATGTGATTGTAGATACAAGATTTTGGGCTCGCAAACTGTACTCAGTGCAGTACACCATCACACACTGAGTGCTGCTTTCAGTTGCTTTCACAAAAAATGTGGTCTAGCATGTTCTATACAAATTAACTCAATTCAAAGGTGCTGAGAACATATGTATAAAAGTGTACGCTCCATCCGTTTCAGTAGTTCTCAACTCAAAAACCTACCATCAGTTTCTTTCCAATAGTATTTCATTTTACAAGCAAATTATTAGACAAACTTAGTACAGACTTCAATATGTGGAATTAGAGACATTTTTAATTTAAGCTCTATTTTCTGGAGAGTAATACAACTTATTAAAAAGAGGAGAAAACACAAAAGCTGCAATTTAGAGGGAAGAAAAATGGATTAGTGGACAAATATTTGCAATTGTTCTTTCATTATACCAACACATGGCTGTCCAGGAGTATTACACAGAACTGAATTTATATCAGTTGGCAACTTACACACCATTTTAGTTTTCTGTGTTATTTTCAGATATTTGCAAAACAGGTGTATAGTGTCAGTATCGTTAAATCATATTCAACATGTTACCTGTTAAATTCCTACAGAGAACTTTCATCAAAAATATAAAACAATCTCTTTTTTAGGGTAGGGAGAGGTGCAGAATTTTTTTTTATTTATTTATTTTTTTCCTGAGGACCGAAAAAGCAAAACACGCGGCATCTTTAAATTACAGGTTGATACTGAATAGTTAAGTAAAAATCCATGATAGTTATCAGTTGCCATAATAGTGCCTAGAGCTTAATTCTTGTTTAAAAATCCGCACTGACTTAGAACATTCCATTGTTATCTCAGACATGATGCTGTCTTCCATTCTGACCCAAACAGGAGTCACGTAATGACTATAGAAAGGTGAAGAAAAATTTATATTCTACAGAACAGTTTGAAATTACAAGACAAAAATCAAATGCAATAAATTTAATTCCTGGTCTGATGCAGTCAGGTGGAATATTTCCCTATATTCATGAAATTATGAGTAATTTTGGGCATGGGAAGGGAAGGGAATACTGACTGTATAGAAGTATGGTGCAAGTATGACTTAAAGGACTAATAAGATTACTTACTGGTAGCTGTGTTTAATTTATTTAAATGACATTCTTTTCAGAATGTCATTTAAATTAATTACATTCATTTCAGACAATGCTGCTACTGTGTTTTTGAAAATGAACATGTAAATCCATTAGGAGAAAATGGTGCTACAAAAATATTATTTAGAGCATGTCATATAAACCAACATACCGCACATAGCTCAGCAATATATGTCACAGACACAGTACACACTTACAGTGTGCACTATTCTATCGTTATTTCAAATCCGCCAAATTAACTCACATACTGTTCCTTCATTCCCTCACTTTTCTTTGGATAAGGACTATGAAGAAATGTAAAGGAAAGATGATGATACAATTCTATGCCCACAAACATCTCTCTTGCACAATCAGACCAAGAAGTGGGCAGACAACTTTCACTGCAAAACCCTTAGCACAAGGGTTTCACAAGCTGTAAGCCTTCATCTAATGAGCACAATTTGAGAAATGAAAAGAATTTTATCCTATCTTCTTCATAAACTGCTAAGCATACTGATTCAATATGGGATATTGCTGAACACAACAAAGTATCAAGACGTTCATGTCTTAGCTCTAGCAAAATACACATTCTTCCATTCACCAGAGCAAAGAGTAAGAATATTCTAGACATTGTTTTTCAGGGCTTCTGTACAGGACTACACCTCAATCCAGATCTTACTGCATCAGAACTGACAGATAAATTATAATATTTTAAAACTTTTTCAAGAATATCCAGGATATGAGATAGATGCTTTATCATAATGTATTAACCTATTCAACAATAAAACATGCTTCTTCTTCCCTTTATTAAAGTCTGCATTTCTTTTTTCTAAACTACGCCTTTTAGAAAAATCAAGGTTTTTGTTTGGCTGCTTGGATGTCAGACCTGACTCATTACCTCACCTTATCTGATGATTGCTGAGCTGTGAACACAGTCTATTATTGTCAACACCCCTGCCCTGCTCAAATACCCTTGTCAGTGCAATAATTGCCCTGCCTGTACTGTGATCATCTTCCACATCGTCTTCCCTTGTGCAGCCACTCTGCTTTTGCTGCTCCCTTGACAAGAACCACTCATCCAACACCTCTTTTATATACAAAAAACCCCCATCTAAAATAATTGCATTGAATCACCATCACCTCTCCACTGCCTATAAATGGAACCTAACATGACTGACTTTTTAGATACCTAAAAGACTAACTTTAAGGTTTCTAAACTTAGAGGATATTGATCAATCCGAAGTCTAGAAAGGCACAAGATTCATGTGCAAGTTGTGTACTGTCTTTACAGAAGTGTGTTCTGTAGCTCTACCCCATCCCTTTAAATGGCTCACAGACGCTATTAACTTTAAACATTAATAGGATCCTGTTAAATCCAATTGAGTCAGGGATTAAACACAAATATGTAGGTTATTGCAGGATCAGGACCAAAATCTTTAGTATTTGAATGAAAATATCCTGTCCCATTTTTCTACAACTTTAGCTTCCTGGTTAATATTCAAAAACTAAACACTCAACTTACCAGTAAGCAACATAAAAACTATACAGTAAATTTCTGCTATAAGCAACATGAACCATACAGGAATAATATCATCCGGCAAAAGTGGATACATGATGATTTTTGGAAGCTGTCTACTTTTACTGCTGTATTAGCTACTAGTCCTGTGGTTAAATCCAATAAAATGTACCCTTGGGAGCTACAGAAATGTGCAGGTTGGTCACAGCTTAAATCTGAACCAAAACTAAGACAGGCTGTTTTGTTTGATGAAAAAAACCCACTGTAAAACATATACTAAGTATGGATCTGTTCTCAAATCTGCTGAAGACAAAGAGAATCTTTCTTTTAATTGTAATGTGCTTAGGTATTTAGTACCATTCCACTTGATGTTATTCACTGAAGAAAGATAAATTCAGAATGTCAAAATTATTAAAAATTTCTTAGACTGTTATGTGTTAATAAGTATAAAATAACTGAAACATTTATTTCTACAGATGTGGATCAAGTGTTCATTAAAATTCATGATAGTATTAAAGAAAGAGTGTATTACAGTTGTAATTAAAGATTATTATATACTAGAAATAGGAGTCAAAGATATACATACAACCTCATTTTTGCAGCACTCATCAAGTTCTTATTGCTTAATTTATTAAATATATTGTTTTCAGTCCTTAAATAATTTTTGAACTTTCAAAACACTAGTCCACCCATTTCTTGAGTAGAAGAAATGTGGATAAATTTAGATGTTAGATGTCAGTAAATACTCTGGAGAAAACTTATTTTAAATTACTATCTTTTAACGTATGTGAACTTCTCATTGATTGTAGATTTCTCCCACAGCCAACGTATCCTGACTTCTGCTAAATATATTGAAGTCTTGAAAAACAAATATTCTTGGACTAAACAGCTCTGAGATATCTCAAGTAATCTATAGTAGGGGAGATGTCCAAAGAGTTGCTCCTAGGTTAGTTTTAAGCAAATTTTAATAAACAATTTTATTAACAATCTGGAAGAAGGTATAAGCAACACAACTAATTAAAAGACAGAGGACAGTACTTCAGAGGATGTTATGAATGCTAAGGAGCGCAAAGGACTACAAAGAGCTTAGAAATATTACATTGACAGTTTAGGAGAACAGAAAGTGATGTTGATCCAAACTGCACAATGTTACCCAGCAGTATTATTGTAGCAGATGAACACAGAAGACAGTGCTATTCATAGCAGAAGAGGCAAAAAGTTAAAATGACAGGGGAAGAAAGCCTAGGGGTGGGTATAACCAACCCAGAAGTTTTCTATAGTTTGCCTGCAAGTGAGGCCCAAATATCCTATTAGAAATAGAAGAAAGATAACACTTCCCTACTGAAGATTTCCTGAATGGAAAGGGAATATGAGTGGGCAAGGAGTCAGACTAGCTGATTTCTAGAGCAGCCTTAGTAACTGGAGGAACATTAGCAAGGCAGTAAGTAAATTATTTTCTCAGCCTTAGTTTAGAAATCAGAGTTGAGGATTCAAAACAACTAAAAAGAACTGTTTATACAACACAAAGTGAACTTAAGTGGTACTAATTCCACTGTTATTTGAAAATAAGGATGAGGCCAGGAGACGTCAGGGAAAGGGAGAATGGCTGAAGCCAGTTACGTCAGCAGAGACAGCAGAGATGTAGCGCAAACATTAATCTCATACTCTATGCATTCCTGAACCTTTTTAGACATCCCTGTCTTGGTAGGCAAGAACTGGAAGGATCCTGTGCAGCCAGAGATACTGCAGTACAGTTTCACTGGCTGGCTGACTGGCATTTTATCACCTCTTCTAGGTGCTTGCGCTCTCTCTCTCTCTCTCTCCCCCCCTCCCCTCTTTTTCCTTTTTTCTGTATTTATATTTGATGTTTTGGTACTACTGACAGTAGGATAATGAAAGAAGGAAACCACATGGTCTGTCCTGCTAAGCCAAGATTAATTTCAGCAACTACAGATGTACAGTGCAAAGAAAAACAACAAAAGAACATACAAAACCCATAATACTGTCTAACAGCCAAAGCCCTCTGAACTGTTGAAGTCCCTGACCCTACATCTGGCCTAAACACTTCTGGCAACTTAATCTTATTCTGCTTTCAGGAGCACGCTGGACTTGCATATCCTTTCCTCAGGATTTCCCAGCTCATCTTGAAGGGTGACTGTCCCAGGCCTGCAACCACAGAACAGAAAACATTTAGGACCAGGGGACTGAGCTTCCTCAGCAGATGCCTTGTCAAGTGAGGCATAGTATGTGCACCTGATTCACAGTGCTGAGCCTTCTGCTGAGTCCTGTGCCTAACAGAAGACAAAAACTTTTCCAAACATATGTAGTGACTAAAAATGCCAGCTGAGACTTTTGGATTCCATGCTCAACTCAGCTTGATCAGTTTTGAACTCAGTGTTTCTAATGTCCAGGAGGGCACCTCTGTTAGAGGTGAAAACCTAGGATGGAAGTCCATCTACTGAACCTTGGCCAGCAGACATATAAAAGGCGGGTAAGGCAGATGAAGAGGGGGAGGGGGGGGAGGAAGAAAAGAAGAAAAAAGAAAATGTGTAATGGGTATACATGGCCAGGATTTAGTACCTGGGCTGGGAGGCAGCTGCATGTGTGACCTCTGTGAGAAGAGGCCAGGGGCTGCCCTGTGCTGGATACAGCTGGTTCCAGCTGACTCCAGCAGACCCACTGGAGGACATAGCTGAGACCCTCAGCCAAGATAGTGGCACTTCTGGGAAAGTGTATTTGAGAAAGCGCAAAAAATGCCAGGCAGAAAGAGAGGAGAAGGAAGAAAAAAGTGGGGAACAGCAGAAGGAACACCAAGGTGAGAGAAGGAGGAGGGGAGGAGGACCAGAGCAGATTCCCCTGCAACCCATGGAGAGAACCACAGAGGAGCAGACTTTTTTCCTGAAGAAGTGCAGTCCCATGACAAAGCTCATGTTGGAGCAGAGGAAAACTGTGAGGGGGAAGGAGACAGAGAAAAACCACTACGTGGACCACGAACTGCCCTCCATGCTCCCTTACCTGCTTAGGGGTAGGTAGAGGAATCTGGAGTAAAGGAGTGAAGCTGAGCTTGGGAAAGGGAGGAGAAAATGTGGTGTCTCAGTGTTTGTCTTTTTTTCTTACCTTCTGAATCTATTTCAGCCCAACACAGTTACTGGTATCCAATCTCCCTGCCTTGATCTCAACCCATGAGCTTTCTCATCCTATTTTCTTCCCTTGTCCTGCTACAAAGGGAAGCAAGCAAGAGTCTGGGTGGGCCTCTGGCCCTTAGCCAAGGTTAACCCTCCACAACATAGAATCGGCTCGCTTCCTCTAATGGGAGATGAGGTATGAGTTCTGGTCAGTGGTTTGAGCACCTGCCCTCACACAGCACAAAGGACCTTCCAATGCGCCATCCACGGACTACAATAAGGCTTAAATGTGTACTAACAAAGTTGTTCTGGAACTATTCAGCAGAGCTATGTTTAGATACCTAGTAAAGAGAAAGTCTAAAATGTAAGGGCCTCCACATAGATGACATGAGACTAGTTATCGTCTGAATGTCTTGATGGTTTGAAGGCTGCATAGAAAAACAAAAAGTCTGTACACAAATGCAGACCATCATTTTCTATACAGAATTGATTCCCTTCATCACCTCTTTCACTTCTGCTAAATCTTATACACATTTCTCCCTGTTTTCTTTCTGCTGCTGCTCCAACTACTTCTGGGATATTTACAGAATCTTTAGAAATGTTATACACAAATGAAACAGTGATACTATCAAGATATGCATGAAATGAACCTAACTAACCATGTAATCTTCTTAGTGCGACCCTCTTCCACTCCCACCCTCCCCCACTATTTGTTATGCTTACTTGTTCTGTCATGTCTAAAATTGGACTTGCATGCTTCCCCAGGCAGAAACCATGTCTTATTTGCTTTGTGAAGTCTGTAGCATATTTAGCTAGGTGAGAAACATCTTCCTCAGTCCATGGTACTTTTCAGATTTTCAAAGAAATCTTTATCGATTCAAGAAAATAAAAATTTTCAAGTTGAGGGCCACAAGCTGTTGTGTTTGTGGGAGTGTACTTGAAAGAAGTACTGCTACACACTTCCTTATGCTTTTAACTCTTCTGTAGACATCTACTTCTGCCCACAGTCAGAGATAAAGTACTTAGGTAAATGACTTAAATCTCTATGGCATTCTTGGAATTTACCAGAGAATGGAAAAGTCCAAATTCAAGTCCTTGTTTTTCTTCAGTAACTGACATAAACAGGAAAAAAACTTATATGCACTTTCAAGGGGCATATTTTTCTCCTTCTATTGTCTTATTTTGACTAGAAAGTCTAATAGGAATATGAAAGTTTCAGAAAAACCATCACATTTTCTAGAAATGTTTTCCTATGGCACATTTCCCACTAAAAAATTGCATCATTGATGATTCCTGGACACCTCTGGTCAATAAATTATAAATTATGTCATGAACAATAATATATTTGAGGAGAGCTAAAATGTAGGTGATTACTTTTTCTAATCCAGAATCTTCCAGTTCAGAGTACTTGCAGGTTTTTAGATCCTAGAATGAGACATTTTGGTGTCAGTGCTCCCTTTAAACACACTTGCTTCAGAGCTTAACTCAATACTATAGGTTTCAGTGTTGCTCAAAGTACCTAAAATTTCCTTTCTTGTTTAATAGCGCTGTCGTACATCATGTAATAGAGCTTCAGCTTCACATCAATTTTTAATTAAGGCACTAAGATTACACAATTGTTTTCTGCCTTATCCACTTCTTATAAACTAGACAGAGCACAATTCCTTGCTTGGTTCATGTTACAATAAATGCAAAAGAATCTCTAAGGATCATTGTTTGTCAAGAACTCTACTTTTTACTTAAAAGACAGGAGGTATATGCTCCTGTATCACAGTGTGTCTTTACTGATCAATACCAACTCTTAACAAAAATGTTAATGATCACCCTAAACTATGCCTGTAGTACTTGAATTTTCCTTAGAACTCTTCTTTCCAAGTATTGACTAGCACATGTGATTGATTTGATTTAAACATCTTCAACAGATTTGCAGGCCCAAAGTTATATTGCGGGGGAAAAAACCCACCCAATTTCCTAAAGGTTCATATTTGACAGGTGATTGACTTGCTCATCTTCAGAGCTTATAAATTGATATTATACATTTTATAGGGTCTCCATTCCCTGGGCTTGGTAGCACTGTATTGCATCATTGCTACTGGTTTTGTTATATTAAGCAACAGCTGAACTATTTAAAAATGTGCTTGCCAGAGGGAGAAAACCTTTACAGGTCTTTTGCCTTCTTGGAGAAAAAGAAGGCATTACACAGTGTCTTGTCTGTAACTATAAAGACCAGACTCTTTATGGAAGTTGAATTCAAAGAAAGTGTGCTAATAAGTTTATTTCACACTTAGCAATAAAGCTTGGCATCCCCTGTTTGGGGGTGAGAGGGAGTACTGAACATTTTGGTATTTTTAGTAGAAAAAGCAACTAGTCTGTTTAAACGTGAAAAGTGGACAGTAGCAAAATGAAATTAGTCTTTTATATAACAGCATGGTAAAACCATAAAGCTAATCATATATTATTTTGCTTGTGACTTGAATAGGTATAAAAGATAATGACTTAGTTACAAGACTGATATCAGAAGGTGTGAGGGGATAAGGCAGTGTAGCTATGGACATGCTTTTGCATCATATGTCCAAAAATATACACCAAATGAAGTGCTCCTAATGTAGGAATTAATACATCTTTCTGCAATAAATCTGTGCTTACCTATACATACAATATCACATGTTAGGCTATAATTCAGGTTCTATCAATACTCATCAGTGAAGAATACTGTGGGACATTGTTTTTCTCCTTTAACTCTTTGTAATTTGGCAGCAGGGATAAAATTCCAGGGATGCTGTGTCCTGGCATGAAAGTGTGCTAAAATCTCTTATTTATAATTATTTTAATTAAAATCGGCAGAAAACTCTCATCTTCTATGCTAGGATTTTACTTTAATCTCAGTTTGTCAATGCTGTTTCTATATTACAACACTTCAATTTGATCAAAGGAGATAAAGAGGATAATCAGATATTCAGAATTAATTCAGTCTTCATTCCATCTGAAAAAAGTAACATATTTCTAATAATGACTATTCTTATACCTGATTCAATTCATATTGTCTTAAAAAAATTTATCCATTCTGTCATAGTAAAGAAACCAATACTAAAACCAGAAATAGTTAAGACTACCAGTATTCAATTAATTTTCCAGTTGAACCTGGCAAGCGAGGAGAAGACTGAAAGAGTAGAAGGAATTAACCATTTCTTCCAGGACTGTCTTCTGATTATTTGTACTTCATGCTAAAAAAAAATATTTACGTATACATTTTACATATAAAAGTTTGCATGTGATATTGTTAGTTCAGTTAGCAGGCATATGTACTAGAGAACGTGTAGTAGGGGTATGCTACAGACCTGAAGGCCATAACAGAGCTCTACACGCTTCCTGTCCCACTGGGGTTCTGAGGTTCAAATAGAGAAAGCATTAGATCTGTCTGATGGAGATATAATAGCTTAATGAATGTTTATGGAAGTCCAGAAAAGGTATCATCAGGTACTCCTGCTACTGCCTCTATATAAAAAGCCCACTCTGTGTCTTACATTTCCATGTGTGTTAATGAATTGGTTTCACTTACGGTAGCATACCCACTGACAGAAGCTTATCATTATCCCCATCAGAGGGCTGAACTGAGCACTGATTTACAATGAATCAAGGCTTATCTTTATAATAACAATGCATTACATAAACAGTCACTCCTGCCTGGTACCTGTCAGTGACATAAAAGTACTGATGGCAGCCATCTTAGTTTGGCTGATTAGAATTTATTCTTGGACAGCCCTGGAAGTTTTCTACAGACAGGAAAAGATAAACTATACTGTGCTGAAAATATTAATAGACACGTCAACATTATTGAATGTAAGAACAAGGAGAATATTAGTCTTTCTGGTATTAACTATTACAAGTTTTTGGGGTGATCCTTATCTGACATAAATCAGGAGGTTTATAGTAGGCAGGGCCTTGAGGGAAACCCATTTGATACTGATTAGTTCTGAAAACTTTATCAAGCAAAACTCTTCTCCATTGTTTCCTCTACAAATGGACTACAATAGCATAGTCAAAAGATAGGTGTGTAACACTCACAAATTCCTCCAAAACTGGGAGTATTTTCCACTGTCCCATTCTAAATTCAGTTTTAGTAAATGGATGGATGAAGTTTGTAGAGACAGACCTCTTCATCAGGTCACAGTCATCAAAGGAAATCCCTGATGTCTAGAAAAGGAAAATGTCACACCCATCTTCAAAAAAGGGCAGGGAGGATGATCCAGGGACCAGTAAACCCCACCTCAGTCTCTGGGATGATTATGGGAAAAAACCTCCTGGAAGCCACTACCAGAGAAAGGACAAGGTGTTTCAGAACAGCCAGAGGACAGTTAACAAGGACAAATCATACCTAACCAACTTAACTACTTCCAGTGATAGGAAGGCTAGTTCTGTGAATGACAGGAGAGCAGTGGATATTATCCAGGTTTTAGTGACTATTTATCAGTGTCCTATAGCATCTCTGTTGCCAAACTGGGAATGTAATGCCTGGATGTCAGTGGACTGCAAGGTGGAGAAAAAACTGGCTGGACTTCAGAGCCTAAAGAAGAGTGGAAACTACTCAAAATTTAGCTGATAGCCAATAATGAACAGTATTTCTCATTGAGTTGATACAAGAGCCAAAGCTGTTTAATAGCTTCATCAGCAACCTGGATAGTAGAATAGAATGTGCCTCTGCAACTTTCTGGGTAATGCCAAATCAGGAGAAGACAGGTAGGTGTACCGGAGAGCAGAGCTGCCATTCAGAGGGAATTTGGCAAGATGGAAGAACAGTCTGATCAAAACCTCATGAGGTTTAACAAAGGCAGATGAAAAGTTCTGCAGTTTGGAAGCAGAGACACCATGCACAGCACAGGTGGATATTGACTGGCTGTAAGGAGGCTTTGCAGAAAAGGACCTGGATGTCCTGGTGGACAAGCTAAACATCAGTGTCCTAAAAGCAATAAATGCTAACCACATACCAGCCTGTACTTGCAAAAGCATGGCCAGAAGGTCAAGAGAAGTGGTTGTTCCTGCCTATTGGGCAGTCATGAAGTACATCTGGAGTACTGTGTCCAGTTCCAAGTCACCTAGTAAAGAAAGACATGGATATCCTGGAGTCCAGCAGAGATTATCAAGATGGTCAGAGAACTAGAGTACATGGTGTGGAAGACAACAATGAGAGATTTGGGTTTCAGCCTGCAGAAATAAAAATAGGGGAAGACCTAGTTGCTGTTTTCACCTACCTGAAGGGTAGATGGACTCAGATTCTTCCTGGAGATGTACAGAGAAAGGACAGAAGTTCTGTCTGGACATAAGATTTCTTCACAGTGAGAGTGCTTAAGCACTGGAATACATTACAAGGAAATTGAGCAATCTCCATCATTGGAGATGTCCAAAACTTGACCTGGGCATAGCTCTGGGAAACCTTCAAAGTTCCCCCTGCTTTCAATATTGAGGTCTGAGAGCTGATGGCAACCACAGGTCTCTTCCAACCCAGCTATTCTATAATTCTATCATATTTTCTAGGAGATATGTATTTACATGAGAGGACAAGACTGAGGTGAGCAGCCTTTGCTAGCACTGCTCAGCTGGGCCTTAAGATTGCTATGTAACCTGCTCAAAGGAGTTAATATGCATGTTGCTCTTGTGTACCAAGATGTAGGAAATATATATTATATGCAGGTTTGGCTTCAAGCATGAGCTTCAACTGTGGGCTATGCAATGGAAGAGACATACTCAAGGAAACTGGAGGAGCCTGGCCTCTCTGATATGTTTGACCCCTAAAGTATTAAGAGATAGACAGCTTTCATTTTCCAGGAGCTTGACAAGAGATATTTTCTAAGGACCAGGCCATATTTTTGAGTTTTCTAATACAGGATGATTATGAATCTTAAGGCAGGCATCTCAGAAATCAGGAACATAAAATTATTAATTATTGTATAGGAATATATATCATTTAATATAAAAAATATAGGAATATGTATTATTCAGCATATGGAAAAACATAATCATTAAAAGTTAAATATATTTAAGAAAAACATTTTTACAAGTTTATACATGACAAAATCTTTTTTTTTTTTTTTTCTTTTTTTTAATTAAAGGGTAAAATGCAGCTTGTTGTTCATTCAATCAGGCAACTACTGCTACTATTTAGCCAGGTAGAAACTAATCTCTCAGGAGAACTGTTCTGCTTTGGAGCAAAACAGGTCATGTGGGAGATAAACAACACATTTATGATGGAAGCACTCCTAGTCTGTAACATCTGTGATAGCAAAGTTTACAAATACGGTCACAGTAGCAAGTATTAGGCCCATTCACAGACTGTCCAATAAGCTAAGTATCTCTGTTCGTAATTTAAATGAAAGAAGCCCTTTCTTCCTCTATAGTCCATTTCAGAGTATTTCCAGCATCAACCTTGAGTGTCTACCAAATGCACAGTCCCAAAGCACAAATTATTTCCCAACTATTTTTTTTATTCTATGTTCTTTTTTTTCTTTTAAATCTGTTTATTTTCAGCAGTGTCCTTTGAAATTTAGAATATTAAAGAAAAGCTGAAAACTGCAAAGTACATAGGCCAAGACTTCCTAAAATATAGTATAAATCAAACGTGCATGGGCAAGCTGGCAGGGTTTTGTTTCTCTGTCATCTGATACTGCTTTCCTCTAAAAACAACCACTTTGGTACTAAGAATTTTGAAGCAAGAAAATGGTTTTGTAGAAGGTAAGCAAACACTGAAGTACAGCATCTAAATCTACACTGCAGCGCACACACTAAAGTTAGCTTTTACAGCCCAAGATAGCTTCTACTCAGGCTAAATGCTCTGTGATGCAAGCATGCGTTGCAAGCAGTCCAGCAATCACAAGGGGTTCTGATAGGCTACCTTTCCATAAATTTTGAGCAGTAACTATTGTTATGAGAAGCATACTTGCCCAGTATACCCCAATACTACCCAAGTTGTTTTTTGTTTATCCAACCATACAGTGACTTTGTTTGCAGATGTGAAATTTGTTTTGAAGAGGGAAAAAAACCCAACAACTTAAAAACAAGGTGTTACGCATGAGATTGTTAAGGATACAGACCCACAATCAAACATGATTAAGTGATCACTTCTTAATGCAGGCAGGTTACTACTGACATCCACGCAGCCTCCTTTTGTCTGTCCCATTGATTGTAAGGTCAAATTTGTCAGTTCTAACTACCTTAACTGAAATTAAGCTAACACATATTATCTTGCCACAAGGATATTCATTGTTACATTAGTATTGGTTGCAGATGATAAGGGGAAAAAAAAAAAATTGTAAGCCCTTACCCTTACCATGGACTGGAAGACATGACGTGAATTTTGCCACTGATATCAGCAGTTCTTTCAGCTTTCCACCAGGCTGCATTTTGTGACTGTGGTATTTTTATCATCTGCCTTTAATGGTTTGGAAGAGTTACTCTTCTCACTCTGAGCACCCTAATGCTCTGCACCTTGAGTGATCAGGTGTGTACATAAAAAAAAATGGTAAGCCACTGATATAGTTAATATATGCATGAAAGCAAATCATTAAAGATATTCCATAAAAATATTTTGCCTGAATCTGGATTCAGCCAAAGTGTGTCTTCCCAATAAATATGTAAGGGTTTTCTGAATACCTCAGAGACTTCAAAAAAAATTCTGAAAGCGGGTACCCTTCTTTCTTTTTTATATTTTCTTTTACAATGAGCATAAAATTTTGTTTGCTTCATTCAGTCCAGTATACTGCATAAAAACTTGAAAGATTCTCATTTTGTACTTAAAATAGCCTAAATTCAACAAGTTTATCACTTGCCTCAAGCAACAACCACAACCTAAAACAAAACAGCTGTCCTACACCTTCTGCTGATTTAGCTTTCCATCCATATTCATGTCTAAAATAAGAGAAATATTTCTCATGAGAAAGAAATGGTTAGTGATCAAAGAAGCAAGTCAGCTGCTTTATAACAGGAACTATCTTTTTGTTTATATTGTACTTGCTTGCAAATACTTCCTGCTGGGCTCCAAGCTATAGGGTGCTGTAAACTAATTACTCCATGCAAAGAGATTTGCCTGTCATATATAGCTGCAGGGAAGCATCTTATTATTCACCACTCTATTGAGTGGAAAAAAGAAGACTACAAGTGATACCTATACTATTTTATTTCTTAAAAACAATGTTGCTGATTTTTTTACCTATACTATAATTTTCTAAAGCAGCTAGTACCATAGCTTTGCTTTTAAAAAAAGATGTTTTGGTTTGGTTTTTTATAGCATGTACTGAATGATCCTGAGAAACACAAAACAAACTGGAGTATTCTCATGAGGTAAGAAATAATTTTACAATTATATGACTGTTATCTTATATTAGCAATCTCTCCAACACCGCTTGCGCATTCTTTCATTCTTTCCATTCTGTTATAATATAAAAGTTACAATAATTATGGTCAGCTTCTACACTAATTAAATTGATATCAACACACTCCATTAAAACTTAATTGCAAATCAGGTGGTTTCTTTCTCTAATCACAAACTTGATAACACAGTGAGCTGTTCCAAAAAAAATAAAAAGTGTATTACTTTATCTTTGTAATGCTTACAGAATCCTTGTAAACACTCTGATTCTTTAAAAGATAGGCCCAGCTGGGACATGTCATGACTGCAATGAGTATTATTATTTTATTGTAGAAATGAGGATAGATTTATTTTGGGCAGAGGATTTAGCTATAATACGAATATTCAGTAATTCTTTCACGAAAACAAGTCAGCCATTCTTGTATTATGCTATTGCATACCTTCATGTATAAGGTCACAATCCTACATTACAAAAAACAACCTAATCCTCTTTAAAACAAATATTTATAAATAGATAATGACCGTTTAATTATTAATTTAAACTCCATTCTGAAGAATTTTGTAATTAATGTGGAGGCAAGGCTAAATACCCTGAACAATAATGGCTGAACACAATGGTAGCCGTTAGTCACACTTGTATTTCATCAGAATTTATTAAAGATACCAAAATATCTCTTTATGTAAAAACACAAGGATGGATTTTGAGGGCAATTTACCAAACACTTGGAGGCTGAGAGATGCCGAGTGTATGAAACTTATTATAATTCGAATATTATTTTTTTTAAAATGTGGATTTGAGTATAAAGTGACATAATATTTTGCTGCAAGAAACATTTTTACATCATTATATTTTTGGGGGTTAAAGTTATCCAAGTTTCCTTGGATAATTTCCTGGTTGCTTTCTAGTCATATTTAGAGTTGTATTAGCTAGTTCCACCAAGTCAAAAGCTTGACCTTTTCCCTAACACTAATGAAGTTTCTCACTAGTATTCTACTTTGAGCAATCTTTCACCAACTTAAGCTTTTAAAATTCTCAAGTCTATTTCATTTTCACAGAATTCTCCAGCTCTTTTTTTTTTTTAATCATAAACAAAGTGACAAAACACTACATGATAGGTTATAATTCTAAATATATTTCTAAGAGTGTAGAAAGACAAGACCATATGGCTTAAGAGAACATCTGAACTGCTAAGCTGAATCTCCGGTTATTTCCAACTTAATTCATCACTAATCGCCTCCTGATAGTTTGAACAAATGAGTTGAAAAGATGACACTAAAGAAACCTTCAAAGTCAACGCATCATAACTACTGTTAGGAAAAGAAATACTAAGAACAATAGGATGGCTCTGGTGTAATGTAAAAATAAGCATAAACTTACAGCCTATATGGCAAATTATTTACCTAAGATATTTATATAAAATATCATACTTCCATGGAGAAATAAGAGAAAAGGAGAGAGTGGGAGATTTCCCTTTTACTGGCAATTTAAAAATAGGGAGGTAGGAGTGGGGAGACATATCTTCACATCCACTTAAACCCTTACAGATACATTACAAAGAGTAAAATGATTCCTTAAATATATAAGTCACTTCTTTATGAAGAAACACAAGGACCAATTTGAGGGTAATTTACCAAACACTTTGAGGTCAATTGAAGATAGCTGTGGTTTCTTCCACTGAGCCTGACTTAAATTACTCCTTCTGTAATGCTTACTATGGGAATAGTAATAGTGGTCATCCTAATGGTGGCAAATGCTCCCAGAGGATCGTCTCTGTCCATGTAAATTGGAATGGTACCAAGGCACTTGTAACTTGACCCTAGATCTTGCTCCGTCCCCCTTAGGTTTCAGATCAGCTGACATGTGCAGAGCATCCAGCCTTACCTCTACTATGATTGTAGGAAAACCCACTACACTTGAGGGCCCAAGCAAAAGACAGTTTCGTTTCACCACTGATAGTGAAAAAAGCCTTCTCAGAGTAGGATTTGTAAAAATATCAGGATATTTGAATACAAACCACATGCACGGTCCATCACCCATGTATATACGCATCCATACACATATGTAAATATAAATAATCAAATATATAATGTATATGAACAAAACTATTAACCATAATTAAACTTATGCAAAAATTGTATTTCAACTGCTATATGGGCAAATGCGATCTCCAAGTTTTTTCAAATTAATTACTCTTTAAACATTCAATGCACAATTCTAATTCCATTCTGAGAAAAAAACCAGTATGTACTCTCTCAGTACACAGCCTCCATCTTCAAGCCCCTATATTTCAGCTGATAATTCATTTTCTACCATGATATGAACACAGTGAGTCATATTCAAAACTGAGTAGGAAAAACTACTAGCATAAACAAATCCAAGTTATAATTATAATTAAGAATAGTTAACTTGAAGTAAACAAAGAGAAAACCTGAATTAGTTTTTAGACAGATTGAGAAAAGGTGCTTCAGGGAAAGTTAAATAATCCAAGACTTCTATATACTGTACCCGAACACTGTCAAACACAGTCCTGAAATTAAACTCCATGCTTCAGTTCTATGTGTACTACAAAAACTGATCAAAACACAAAGCTAAGTTCTAAAAATATCCAAATATCCAGAATTTTGTATATCTAGAAAATATCAAAATTATTTTCTTTGGAAGGGGGAGTACAGCAGAGTAAAAGACTACTTTTCTATAAGTCTCTAGAAGTATTCAGTTTTGGCCCGTATCTGACAACAAATAGGATTTGTTTATATTTAAAATTATTTTACATATTTGGATGCAAATAGAAAGCATCTTCCAAGACACCATCCTTCTGTTGTCAATTAATCCCTTTCATTTCTATTTCATACCACACTACTAATTCAGGCAAGCAAGAATCCGGTCTCTTATTGTTTGTTTCTTTGTTCTTTGTCCCTTGCCTGGAGTGCGACTGAAAAGTGGCAAGAAGGTGGCCATTTACGATTGTTAGGTAGCTCACTGGTGCACTAGGTGTAACTGTCAGAAATAGGAAAGTGAGTTACTAGCAGGCTGAACTGCCTTCTGGAATTTTATCAACTGCATCAGAACTTCCCTCCCTTTCTTCAACCTGTAGTAGGGCCTGTATATAACTCAAAAAGTCATGGGAAAGATCTGTTTTATTCTCATTGGAGATCTGTCCCTTATTTTTATTTTTTTAGTTGTTAGAATTATTTCCCTTTGTCTAATCTTTAAATGTTATGAAATAAAGAAACTAAAACTGGCCAAAAAGGGTGTGCTACTATCTAAATGGAAGCTGAACAATCCTTGATGCTAAAAGCATCAAAAGAGTAGGAACCACGGAGAACAGTACACTTCATTTATGTGTTTTGTCCATTATGTAGTCTAGGCTGGATGTAAAAAAATAGTCTGCTCCTACTTGCTTGGAGATTTCTGAAGTGGCAGAAGACAACACAACCCCACTCAGTAAATGGAAGGAATCAGTTGGGATAAATCTACTGCAAAACACAAATATAAAGGCTGGACTTGTTTATGAAAGAAAGAATATTACTGTTCTCAAGATATTTTTTTACCTATAAAAAGCATTTAATTTTTCTTACTGCTGTTGTTGCTATTACTAAGCTATAATTTCATAATGCATGTTTCTGGGGAAAGAATGGAGAAAAGCAGTGCAGTGCATCTGGAAAACTGGCTCTTAAATTTCTGAGGTTTGTGCAGATTATAGCTTCTCATGTGGTATGAATCTGAGTATATCATAGCATTCACTCCTAGTCAGTTCTGATGCACAGTATATCATTTTCAACAATTTGATATTTTCTATAATTCCCAAAGATTTTTTCATGTGCTATGTCACATTAGTTTAATCATATCTTTTCATAGATATAGATTTCCTAGAAGTTCATTAGAAGACAGAAATGTCACCTGTTTTATAGCAAAGAAGTTCTGCCATTAGCTAAGAGATACTGAATCCTGATTAATTGCTTCGTAAAGGTTTTGGGGAACTGCATTATATAGGTTTGACATATTTTTCAATTAATGGCAATGTAAGCTACAAAACAATGGCAAAATGCAGAAATGCACTCAAACTCATACTCTATGACTTTAAGGAATGCATATTCATAAATGCCTCTCTTGAAGCAATCCCTCAGAATTAGGTGTAAAAGTGACACTTAAGCAATTCATTAAATAGTTTAGTAAGGCTATCATTTTCAAAGCTCTTGGTTGACTGCTTATTTTATTCTGAATAGGCTAAAACCTGAGCTCTCCATTAACTGTTCAACAGGAAAGCATGAGAAATGCTAGATAGCTGTAAACAGAAGATTAAAAAGCATGGATGTCTTACATGGTAGACTAAATGGATGCAATTGTCACAGGATTATACAAAGATGAGGCACTCAAAATCACTACCAGTCCACTTGCTGAAGAAAAGCAAATGAGAGCTGTGTAAGTGGAAAACTGTGGTCTGACCTTCGATGAACATTTCTAACACAATCTAGGGTTCACTTTTAAGCCCTTTGGGATGATCGTCGCGTTAAGGTCACCATTCTCCTAAGGAAAAGTAGTGCATTTATTGATTGTATATTCCACATGAGTAGATAATTGTTTCAATATTATATACAGGCTTCTTTAGTATGTAAGTCTATAAACTACTACTGTCAAACTGACACACGCATAATACCATTACACATAAAATTAAAAAAATACTACTGAAAAAACCCAGACAAAAAACCCTAATATAAAAATCATTCGTGGAACAAAGCCAGCGGAATACTATCTGCATCATGGCAGTGTCCCATAATAAAAAGTAGCATAGGAATACCTCTTTCTTGCAATGTAAAAAGGATAATTTTTGGAGGGTAGCAGGTGTTTGTTTAGTTTTTTGTTTTCAGAGCAGATCCTCTGTATCGTCTGAGTACCTATAGCTTCCTTAAGTGAAGTTTCTTGCTATTGACACAGCCTAGGCTCCAGGAATAATATTCCTGCTGGATGTACTTTGTTATTGTTACTGCAGCCACCAGACTGCAGGAGTAATGTCAACTCAGTTGTAGGAGAAAGGAAATGTCAGCAAGAATGCAATGGAGGATAGTAATTATTGCTCTAGGTTCTCTCTGGGTGGCTCAACTATATCTGAGTAAGAATTGAAATTACAATTACTACAAACTTGGGAGAGGTAAGGATTGCACATGTTTACATTCTGAACATGCTGTTTTCATTCTGTTGGAATTCTTGGCACTGTTTTCTTCAATTCAATTCATTTACAGAAGTTGCTGAAATCATTAGGAATGATGTTGTTATCATGCCAAACTCATCTTGCCTTCATTTTACTAGTAGTTGTGTTCACAATGTCTAGTAGTTTTGTTCACAATGAAAAAAAATAATAAAACTGAAGTGCAGTTCATGTTGCCACTCCAAGTTAAGCTGAGAATGGATTTGGTAGCTTTGCTCTGGCCCAGCTATGTTTATTCAACTCTGGTGATCTAATCCAAAGCTACTACAAATGACAATGATTCTTTCCAATTTTGAGAAGCAGAAAGAAAGTGTAAAGGGCCACAATTAATTATATTATTAAGTCAAGCAACAATCAGTATCAGTAACGCATGATCACTAGATCTCTTCAGAAAGCTGAACAAACGAATCACTTCTAGTTCATGCTCTTAAGAATCCTGCTTCATCATATCTTAACACTCGTTCAGCTATAAAATTCCTCGCAGTCTTAGGCAATGCAAGATTTCCCTTTTCCTTATCTGCATCTAACATCAGTAAAATGAAGCAGCTCAAGAAATACTGCCTCTTACTTTCAAATATGCCTGGGCAATTATTGTCCACTCACATGAACAGAACTAGTTTTTCACAATCAAACAAGAAGAAGCTGGCAAATAGAGAAATACATGCTTTCAAATACTTGTTTAAAATTTTTAATTTTACTGTACTCTAAAACTTCAAACAAAACATTTTCTTTTCACTATAAACAAGGAAGAACTGTTCAGAATAATAAAAAGGATTACTGTATCGTCACAAACATTTCTCAAATGATTCCACCTGATTTTTAGTTTCGGAGCATAGATTAGCTACAAAAATGGAAACAGACAACAAGAGATAAAGGCTAAGGAGATTGATTATATTTTTCTATTTTCAAATGCAAAATATACCTGCTTTAGAATTTTAAAGATAAAGACCAAAAGTCAAAACATTACTGTGTTGGTTTGGATACATTACTTAAGAGCAGACCTTCCTGAACTAATTATGTCATGCACTTCCAATATTCTGCACTTTCAGCCAAGTTCAATAACTTAATCTTCAAGTCATATTCTACCTGTAGAAATGCACATGTAATTCATTTTGGTTTATCCTTCAAAAAAAAACAAAAAAACCAAACCCCTCAAACTTTCATTAAGCAATAAATAAAGAATAAAATTATGAACTAAGAAGAAACTACTACTACTTTATCCATGCTTCTTTGATTAAGGACTGACAGAATGGACCCAAATCTTACTGTAGCTCACTTGCACATAACATACAATTCATCTATCCAAGTTTAAATTTCTTTATATTATGAATGAATAATTTTTCCCTGCTATAAAACAAGTTCTTACACATACATCCTTGACAGCAGAGTGGCTTTAAATTTGAGAATGAAGCAGGAAAAAGTTTGTGCAAAAGAACAGTATTGTTTTCTGTAAATAAAGCAGTAATAACACATTAGGCAGTTCAGTAAAAATATTTTCATCTGACCACAAACTCTCTTTTCGTGCTGTTCTTTAAAACAAAACCAAAAAACAGTGGTTAAATTATTGTACTGATCTTTTTTGACCTGAAAACAATGTTTTAATTTTAATCAACTGAAAAAAAATGTAACAAATAATGCAAAGAACTAACTGTTCCAATCAATTTTCTGGGGTTAATTGGGTGAAAATGCAAGGAGTACTATTGTAAGTATCAAACAACTAAGCCACATTTTGACTTTATGAAGTATTCTCGATCAAAGGAAAGGATGTCACTTAGAATTTAACTAAACATATTTGCTTTTATGTCACAATTATTATAATGTAAGACTGCATGAGACACACCAAATTCATATCTGGATTGCCCCTAGTAATATTTTAAATTTATAGGCACTAATTTTTACTGAATCTACATAGTCAAAGATAATATATGGATAAATATGTTTAATTTACACAAAATTACTAGTTATCATATAAAATATATACTATCACATTAACTTTTATGATTAGTTATGTGCATCAATTATTTTATGTGCATTTTTATGCCTTTTTAAAACTGAATGTCAAAATAACATACAATAAATAAAAATAGAAAAATATTTC
>JAVJGI010000062.1:70365596-70380679 GCA_035590275.1 Ibycter americanus
AAACAGGTAGAGACACTTAAAGATACCTATGCACAAAGGTTTTCTGATCTTTGGACTTTTTTTAAAAAAGTAACGCTTATTATTATAGGTAAAAATGCTTGACCATCATCAGTTACTCAACATGTCCAGAAAAAAAACCTTTTACCTAAATTGAAAGTTACCTGTACTTCATTAAGAATCAAATTTTGGCTTTAATTTTCTCCCCCCCTCCCCGGCCCCGTTGTTGTCTTCAACTGAAAAATGCATTAACCAAAATGTTTATAATTCTTGAAGTTTCTGTTTCACAAGAGTGAAAGCCTACCTGTTTACCACTCTGTCTGTCATGATTTATAAATTATTTTAATCAATAACAGTCTTCAGTCTCAACACATGCCATTTAACCTAATTGAACTTCTAGACATAAATTGGTAAACCAGGAATTATTAACAGGGAAGTAGGGAAAAACTTACCTAATTGTCACTTACTACAATAAAATAAATATTCAGGTGCATATTCTGAACCAACTTAGATGACAGTTGCAGCTTTTGTTTCATAATGGTCATGATGCCAGTAACATTCATAAAGGCCCAAATTCAAGGCCATATTTTTCACCATTGCTTCAAATACTAACTCAATAAACTCAGGAGAACATTTTACCCTGTATGTGTTCACCTCACTGAATTATTATTTTCTTCTACTTAGCTGCATTCCATGTTATCTTTGCTGTTTCATGTGTTCAAATGGACCTTAGCTAATGTCTACAGAAGCTGATGGAAATATTTTCCATGATCTTTGGTGGACACTATAATAGACCTACAGTGCACAGTAATGGTTCCCAAATCTATGAATTAAACTTTGGATTTATTTGATGCACAAAGAATTTACACAACAGACAGTGTAAACAGGTTAATGAAATGCATAGAACATGAAATAAAGTGACATTACACAGCACCATCTATGAGGTAGATTTATTATTTCACTAAAATTGTCATAATCAGTAGAAATGTTATTTTTAATGGAGCATAGTAAATATTAACATGAGAAATTCACGATGCCTGCTATTTTCCACACTGATGAAGATGGGTTTTTTTATTCCCAACTCTACTGCTCTCTAGACTAGGGAAAACAGACAATAAAAGTTTCTACAAAAACATATTCTGTTTCTGATTACTATTACTACTAGCATTTCACATGAAGCTGCAAAAAAAATGAAATCTGAAAACTGCAACATACTTGAAAATTGCTCACACACCACAGGAGAAGTTTCTTTATAACCTCCACCAGTTGCTCTACACATGAAGCACTACCCCAGATGCACTTGCATTTCTAATCATTATAGCCTTACCACAAAGCACTCATTTTCTATTTTAGTCTGAGACAAGTTCCAGAAGTTTATTATCAATTTACAAAAAAAATGAATTAAATTCTCTTTTCTGTTTTAATTTTTTTACTTTCAAATTGATTTAACATTCCTTCCTTTTCTGCATTCTGAAAAAGGGTAAATAGGAAAGTATGATGTATCTTCTTCACGTAATTCTCTCTTCCCTACAATTTCATCATTTCCCCTTGTATGTTCCTGTACACTAACTGAATAGTTTTACTGTTGTAAAAAGATTTTTTAATGTAGTAGAATTTGTATTATTTTAGCTGAAATGAAGAAACAGTTGGATTTTTAATTGTAAAAAAATTGCATACATTTGAACTACAGTACTTATCTTTCTGTCATGGAGCAAGAAAAAAAATATTACTGTATATTATGAAGAGTTCTATCTTTAAAAAATGTCAAGCCTATGAATAACTAGTAAACACTTTTGACATCCTGAAACCACGATACATTACTCTGATTCCTAAAAAATAAAATACATCTATTATTTCCCAATTTCTAAATTGCTTTAATGTCAAAAAAAGATTGTAAGTCACATTATGATGTCCAGAAGAGTATCTACTATCTCCATTTTAATTTTTTCTTGAATTAAGAACGACTCATTAAATAACCCTAAAATGGTAAGAAAAACAATATAATTTTCCTAAGCTCAGTATATAAATGAATATATAAAATAACTTGCCTCCTTCCTACCATAGTCATTTATCTGCTCCTACCGGCAGAGGGTCAAATCTACTGAAGAGTAATTTTAGCATGGATCCTCTTATATACCCCCCTAAAATACACCTCCAAGAAGGTTATAATAAATCCCAGAAACTGAAGTCCTGATCTGGAAGTCAGAAGTTATTATCAAAGAAAATCAGCAAATCTGTGTCTGCCAGTATAAGAATATTCAAAGAATATGCACAGTGTGCAGTAGCAAAATGTTAGCAGTATCCTAGCTCAACAGTTTGAAATAACACATGGGGATATTTACCCCATGCTCTACCACAAAAAAAAAAAAAAAAAAAGTGGGGGGGGGACTTTCATGCTTCAGGAAAAAAAATTCATATATTTTATACAAGAAATAACAAAAATTTAAAATTTACTGATCAATATAAATAACCTCAGTTTGGAGAATATTAGTGCTTGTATTTCTGATGGTCTATAACCTAACTCCCCCTGTACTATTACTGTCATGTACTTCACCAGGTGTTGTAGTGTTCTTAAACTGAAACAAATTTTGGCAAGGGTGGGCTGAGTTTTCAGAAACTAGTTTACTAAAATACTTATCAAGCTGACATATCTTCAAAGATTACATTTAGTCAGTCTTCCTACCTCAAGGAATCTCAGCATCCAATGTAGAAGATAGGAGCTGCACAGGCATTGTGTTCATTTGTCATTTAATTATTTCTTTTTAATAAAAACACATACCAATCCCTGTGTCTATAACATTACTTTCAAATCTTAAACATTATGATACCATATGCTAAATTTTTCCATATTGCCAAATATGCACTATTAGGAAAAGTGGTCAGCAAGTGTTTGGTGTAGTATAATACAGCATGGTGTAACACTGTATCGACCCTTGCAAAGTTCCTTATACTGTTTATTGCTCTTAAAGTTTTAGAGCTGAATGACTGGCATTTTTGCAATAATAAGGGACTCATACGCACTATTGATTTCAAGATCTTACTATCTTGGCGCAAACAAATTTTTTACAATGGTTATTCTATATCTATACATAAGACAGTAAATGAATAGTATATAACAGGGATACTCCATTCTATATTATTAACATAAAGTAAGAAGTTCATCAGTATTTCTCTTCAAAAGAATAAAACACAGTATAAGTAAGAAGGATACATAAGGAATTCAAATGCTTCCTCTTTTAAAAACGAAGCACTTATTTGACTTCCTCAGTACATTCAAGAGTTTGTCACAAGTCTGAGGGAAGCAGAGTACTGTAGAGGACCTCCTAAAGGCACATAATGAAGTAAAAAATCATATTTTGCAATGCAAAAATATATGTACTTAAAAAAAAGATGGGGTGAGCTCATTCCAAGGTTGTACAACAAATTTAGCTTCTCTATTCAATATTGCAACAGCCTTCTTGACAGCAGATTAGTTTACCACTGAGCATCACAACAAAGGAGTTATCTAGTTTAGAGTGCATAATAATTCATTGTTGCCCTTCACTGTACATTAAATGTCACCCATCAGAATGACAGGAATAAATAAAATTATTACACTAGAGTCACTACCTGATAGAATATCTGTTAAAATTGGCACATTGGATGTGATTTTTACATACACAATAAACAAAATATTTGCAAGAGCAACAGAATGTTTCTTTAAGTATTTAAAACTGTCAAAATGGACACCCTTTAAATAAAACTAGTAAATTACACAAAATAAGTGTGGTAGTATGGGGTCATGTGGAGTATTTTGGAGTATTTACAGTATTTTTTGCACTTATATGGCACTCTGGTACTAAAAAGGAAAAAAATTTGTCATCACAAATTAAGACCTGGAGAATTGTTGTTTTGTGGTGTTTGGTTTTTGTGTTTTGTTTGGTTTTTTTTAATAAGAATAAAATTATTTTATTTTTTACTACCTGTACATTAACAACATCACCAAAATCCACAGAGATGTCAAATGGAATTCTTATTCTTCACCAAGTAATTTTTTTCCTGAGCAAATACAAGACTGTGTGAGAACCTCTGTGTAATTCAACAGGCTTTTACACATATTTTATTTTGGGAATGTTACTATTCTCATCAATTTAAATAGAGCGATCACATGCTTAATAATTAAGACAGCTTTGTATATCTTGATGAACTGAGATCTTTGATCTGGTGAGAAATAAGTAAATAAATACACTGACTTAAAAGAAAAACCATAGTTGGATTTATAAGGCACGTAAGGTTGCCTTTTGCTGGCCTATGACTCCTAATGTTTTTCTGAAGGAATATAATAGCTTTCAGATTTGGGACTTTGATACAGATTTATCAAAATTCAGTCAAAAACTAAGCTGGTTCTTTTTTAAGTAAGCATAAACTTAATTGTTTATGAATGCATTTATATTATGGAAAAGAAATAATTCTGTATTTAAAGTACTTGATTAAAGCCTATTTAGTACGAATAGGAACCTACATAATTCTATGAGCTTCTGTGGTTACAGCTATCTCAGTAAATGAAGGGAAGCACTCAGGTTTCAGCAATGGCATATAATCATCCAAACACTTTACTTGCTAGCACATCCCGTTCACAGTTTCGACCTGTGCTACACTCAGATGATGCCCAAATGTGGTTCAGAGAGGCAGGAAGTGCTAGCAAGCGCTGTGGGTGGGATAACTGGGATGATGGGGCATTTAGTCATACGAAACACAGGCCTCACCATGTCGCTTGTCCTCTGAGCCAAAGCAAGCATTGGACCCCAGCCCCTGAAAATTATATACATAGTCCTTGGGATCCACTGTGCTACTATCAAAATCAGTGAGAGCTTTCACATTGACTTCTACAGGAACATGATAGGACAATAATTTACTGTCTTATTCAAGCTGACATTTGATTACAAAATGTTTCATCCTGATTATTCCACTACAATTCTCAACTGTACCTATAACTGTACAAATATTTCAGTTAATGCTAATGGAACACATAAGCTTTCTTCAGGAAAGACCATGGTTAAAGGAATTCAAACACATGACTCATTTTGAATTGGCAAGTAAGTTCAGCTGAACTACGAGGGTCTAGCTGAGCACCTCAAGGTCTGTGTGAGCACAGGGGCTGCTGAATTGCAGCTCCACATCCTGAGGGTGGGTAAATACTTGAAGCTTCTTTTTTCACTTCCGCAATCTAGAAACCTTTCTTTCACCTTCAAACAAAAAGCTGAAGCCTGGATATGAAGTACCTGTAAAACAATCAGCTGGACACTAACAAGATCCCAGTGCTTCTTTTGTTGATAGCATTGTCAGGAACTCCCATCCCCATATTCTTGTGACCCATGTGCGTCCTTCGTAGCAATGAGCTGGAATTCACCCCTCCACCTCTCCAATTTGATAAAACCTTGTCAGGGTACTAAGTATATCAGATCTTGCCTCAGCTCAGGATTTCTTCCAGACTATGTTTCCAAGAAATTGTGATTCTTGAAGTATTATTTCAACAATGTAGGGACTAGATCCAAACTACTTCTGGACATATGCAGTAACATTATTTTCTACAGAAATAGACTATGGATACTTCTTTCTCTCTCATGTATTTCTGAGTAAGGGCAATTACACTAACTTTTTCATTACTGAGGATCACTAACTTGACTTCATTCTGTATTTAACCTTGTCATTTGACTCAAATGCACTGCTTCTAGTACCACATGGCCTACCTCAATCTAATCAACTATCTTTCCTCTGACCAGATTGCCAAAACAAATGTTCTTGACCTAACAAACATCTTAGAGATTCAGCTGCCTAAGACACCAATGTCTCAGAATTTTCAGAATTCACAACACATTCAAGATCTCTTTAGGGATCTGGCATATTTGATACAGAACCTACAGGCAACTTGTATGTTTCTGTAAAGGCAGATAGTGCATGCTCCTGTCTCATGTATCTGCACAGCTTCCTATCAAGTTTCAGTACTTACAAACATATCCTGTCTCACACAAATTAATCTGAAATGTAACTGTTAAGAATTTCTTTTTTATTTGTTCCTCATATCCACTGCTCTTCCCCAAGAGAAAGAAAAACTTGGAAGTGATTTTAATCTCATTTACCATAGGCTAACCTGTGCAGTTATTCCACCAGTACCACATTAATCCCATCCAGACCTCATATAAGAAAAGCCTCAAGGCTAAAATCAATACCTGTCTTTCAAACTCCTCCTCCTAACTCACTTGCTTTACAATGTAAACCGAAATGTGGTTCTGCCTAGGTAGCTGATGAACCGCTGATCCTGACTGCTTAAGAAATGTACTCATATTTCACTTAATTTTCTTCACACCTCATAGAAATTTTCATCCTATTCAACTATTTAAACTAGTTAACTACTCCTGGTGAACTGTGAACTCTTTAAAACAAGATTTGGTATTTGTTATGTAACAAGACATGAGCCTGCTTGGCAATGCTCTCTGAAAGCTGTCCTGTGTTACAAAAAAGCCCAATCAAGCTTTCCACACCATGCAGAAATCTCCACTGCATTCACCTGTGGAGTCATTTACATTCATACATAGAGGTGCAACAATCTTCTTTTTTGGTTTTGACATTTGCTTTCACACAGGAAAGTCAGGATGATGAGGAAGGTGTTACGAACATTAACAATCCCCATCGAGATTTAAGTTGGAGGCAGAATTGGGCTCTAGCAGCAGCAGAACAGAAATGAGGAGCCTCTCCTATCCATCTACCTAGCAACTTTATCTAATCACAGTTACATTTGAAGCAAGGTGAAAATTCCTTTCATTCCAGTAAATGAAGGGCACGCTGACCAGGATTTTGACACGATTAACTTCTCGCTCTCCTCTAACATGGCCATTTAGAAGGGGAGAGCAAGAGAGAGAAAGTGAGAGAGAGAAGTGTGTGGAGGACAAATATGACTAATTAAGAGACTTTTTCAGATATTTTTGCCACTTGACATTAACTCTGCAATGCTCTGTGAGCACAGCAAAGCAGTGAAATGTACAAAATTCTACTAACTGCTTCAGTTTTTCTTCCGGACAGGGCTCATTGGTTACATTGTGTCAGCCACAAAACCAGAGAATTTTCTAAGCAGTGGAATTCTTTCACAGGAACTCCTCTGAACCTGCATCACACTACAAACCTTTCTAATTTTCACTCCAGAGTATCTACAAGGAAATTGCTCCAGAACATGAACTAATTGCTGTAGTAGCTGTTACCTGAAAACTGTCTTATACCACTGGTGATGGTGCTCTGGTACAGAAACACTGTATCTCTACTTCTACAAAACAAATACATTAATAGCAAATAGGCAACCTATTCTGTGTAAAGCTAAAGCTATTCTCATGGGAAACGACAAGAACATCTTTAAAGATCTGGAAGAATCGAAAGGAACTGTATAATTTCCTTCTGCCATCTTACCACCTCACAATTTACCCCCCTGAAAAGTTTTCCATGCAGCATTCCTGCTCCACATTGTTGAGGAAGGAAACTGAAATGGAAAGAGGCAGTAGCTCTGGGTGGTTTGTTGTCTTTAGTCTTGTGAAATTCTGTGAATGATCACACCAAGCTGAAGTAACATTGCCTTCATGATTCTCAGAGCTAGAGGCTACGTGCTGTAAAGTCTTTAGTCAAGTCCTAATTGGCAAGTGCAGGTGCCACACATATCTAATGGCCACACAAAACAAAACAAAACAAAACAGAACACAAAAAAAAACCCCAGAACAGTATAATGAGAGTGAAGTGTCAGAACTGGACTAATTAATAAAAATTACTGATATTTAAACTCCTTTCTGATGTGCTACAAGAATGATTAATGATGAACATTTTGATATTTTAAAGGCTTATTATTTTCTAAAAAAAATCAATTATATCCCTTAGCTGATGTAGGTTTTTTAACTATGGTGCTAAAAATTTTCAATATTGTGTAATTATTACCATATAAGAATGACACCTTTGCTGCTAAAGGCAGAACTCTGATAATACTATGAAAAAACAAAAAGTTGCGCACGTTTGTTGTTAAGCCTGAAAATGCATGATTAGCTTTACACTAAAGCAATTTCACCATCATTAGAATTAACACAGGGTGATTTCCATAGATAAACTAGAAATGCTTGGAGGACACACTGTTGATTTAGTTTCAGCATCAAAAACAATTACCATACTGTTTTTTTCAGACTTGGTTCTGGTCAAGCCCTGTTAGTGCTTAAATGACTCCTACTCTCTAATGAGTTACAGACTGGTGGCTTGCATAAACCCGGTAAACTTCTGGCTAACACCTTCAGGCAACCTGGTCTACGGGAAGGTGTCCCTGTCCATGAAGGGAGGTTGGAACTAGGTGATCTTTAAGGTCCCTTCCAACCTGAACTATTCTATGATTCTATGATTCTATGATTCTGTATCTATATCAATATATATTCTATATCTATATTAATCTTACTTTTCTCCAGATATTGAATAACGCTTAAAGTCAAGAAATATTACCTATTTATTTCCTTATTTCTTTTAAAGATATGCTTCTGTTTTGAAGTATAATATTTAATCACAACTGAAGTCTAATATTTTTCCCCCAAGAAAGAAATGCTCTATCGAAGAGGTAAGGTTCTGGTAAGTTTATTTTGGTTTTGTGTTTTCTTTTTCTGTTTTGTTTTCTCTCCAATTTAGCTTTATTTACATATTATCAGACTACAATGGATAATGATGATTGAGAGTCAGATGAATTCGGAAAATCCGGTTTTAGCTAAATTTGCAGAAATTAAATTACTTTCAGTTCTGAAGTCAGAAACTGATACTTAATTTTAAAAAACTTATATTCTAACAGATATTTATACCACTCCAAATAATGGGACGTTTGATTATTCAGTTACAAATATCTAAAAGTAGCCTAAGATTGTATCTCTATTATTAACATTACACAATACAAGGTCTCTTTTAGAGAATAAAAGAGTAAAATTCATAAAATCTTTTCATTAGCCAGGTTCTCCTATCCTTCAAGTAATCCTGAAACCAAAGAATTCAAAGGAGAACTCTGAAATACTACCTTACAGAAACTGCTCTTTGAACATCTGTAGATAGGATTTTCTACAAGGTTAATAACCATCACATCATACTGGCTTTGGTTCCAATGGTTTATGTCTCCCTCTTCATTTAGATGATATAAAGAAATTAAATGCATATGGAGCCACATATTTAGCAAACAAATAATGCTCATTTTCATATGTTTGGCTCATTATCATAAAAACTGTCTTTCAATCCTTACAGTCATTTCTGCTCAATACTATTATATATTTCTGGACACTCCAGAAGCAGAGTAATTAGAAATCATGACTGCTAACGTCCCATTTTCCATGTAACTTCTACATTTTTCTTGAGGATACATTTCACTATTATGTCAAGGTGTCCAAGCAGGATGCATGTGTGAAATTACTTCAACACATAAATTGTCTCTTACATCAGCTTTTCTGCTTTGATTTGCTGTTGTTTGATTTTGCTGTTGAGCTGAACAACAGGTCAGCTGCTGTTTGAATTCATTTTCTGATATATCAGGCAATCTGTAAACTTAGCTACTGATGCTAACGGATAAGGAGTCAATTAACTTGGACATTTTCAATTTACCACTTGTATCCAATTATTAGTAAAATCTTCACAGCACTGTGGTACCTTCTTGGATTCTTATTGGTTCTCTTCCCATTCCACTAGATTCCTGTGGTTTGTTCTTTAGGTTGGAGGACTACATGGTTTTGCACATCTCATGAGAAAGCTGCTTCTATGCATTATGGCAAGAGTTACAATTTCCTTCTCCCTACTAATACTATGCATGCCATAGTAAAACACATGCAAATAAACCAAAATAAAGCAAAGAAGTCTCCTTCTCCCTACTTCCAAAAACATAGGAGACACTGGTCTTTCTCAAAAGCATCATTTTAGCTTGAAAACAGACTCATCTGTAGAGGAGCCCTTCTTTTTAAGCACATTTAAAATTATTCCATGTTATGTTTTTCTAAATAAACATACAAAGTGCCAAGTCTAGACTTGTGTCTTCTTTTCTTTTCTTGTCACATATTGGGGAAAAAAAAAAGTTTTGACAAAACAGAATGAAATGATTCAATATCAGAAAAGAATGTTCAGCACTTTTTCTGGAGACTCCCAACTTATTTTCAAGCAAACTACTTATACAAGCAATCCAATATTCTTCGAATGTACTATATGTGCTAGTAATTAGCAAGGGCTATTAAAAGTAAGGATGAATCACTGTATATGTTACCACAGTGTGAAGATCTTTCAAAACTAAATGAAATTGTTCCTCAGACTGTTTATTAGGTTTGTCAGCAAGGACTATGGGATTATTTCTTAATGGATGGTAACATAGTACATAGAGACTAACAAATCACTGTCCATGGTAGATATGAAATATTACTCTGTGTGGTGTTATAGAACTCTTGACAAAACATCCTTCAGATATTGACTCACCTATAAAAGTTATTTACCCAAGGCATTCAAAGACACAAAATGAGGTACATGAGATCTACCTTGCTTGTAGTTAAATCCAATTAGGTATTTCTTACCAGAAATCTCAAAAAAAAAAAGAAAAAAAGTTCTGAGATACTTTGAGTTTTGCTACAACTTTCCATAAAACCCCCTCAGACTATAAAAGGTTGTGTTACAATGTTCTGTCAAAATGGAGAGGAAATATAAGTCTGTAAATATGTAACACCTGTATGTAACAAGGCTTAAAAAGAAAAGTCAGAATGAGTATAGACAGAATGAACTGTTCACCTAATTGGAGATAACAATCTACCTATAGCTATCTAAAATTTAATTCCTATCTTTCGATGCAGGTGTTGAAGTAAATGGGAACAAAGAGATTGAATTGCTGGTAGTAAGAGGCATCAAATTCCTTAGGGATGAACAGTTATGATTGAGTTCAGACATTCAAAATACCTATGTTCTTGGATAATTAGTGATGAATTGATGAACCTTGTGAGGGCTTTCAGAGTAATGAGGAAAAAATTAACAGAAAAGATGGAAAGAGTTTTAGGTCATCTTCAATTTTACACAGCATAAGGATACTACTATAGTCTTCATTAAAAAAAAAAAAAAAGCCATTTTCTGATTAGATCAATCTACAAAGTAACACGAATTAACACAAAATACACTGATGGAGCAAGTGTAGACCTACTGCTAACATACTGGTTTCTAATAAGGCTCCACAGACATCTTATCTCTGCAGAAGACAAAGTTTGTCTAGACCTCCACACACAAAAAAATAATCAGTTTCTTGACAGAAGAATTCAGAATTGACCAGGTGTGTTGAAGTAAGCATATTTTTCTTCTTCAAAGTGCATACGGAGACTTAGCGAATGGGAGGTACTGTATCTTTTGTTGGACTGCTAATGCAGGTGAGCTATGAGTTCTTCAGCTATCCTCAGTTAAAACATTTCAGTTGTTTGGCTGGCAGAAGTTTATTCTCACATTTGATGCAACGTAAATAGTATCTGGGATGTCAGACTGATCTACCACAAATATAGCCCAGCTTTAGAGTACTGTTTTTTCTCCCTAAAGTATAAGCAGGTTATTTATGTTAAAAAGAGTAAAAGATAAGGATTTTTCTCTCACTATAATCTTTAACAGTATTCTAATACAGGCTATTATGTCAATGCTGAGCTTGTATGTAGACTTGGAGACCTCTTGATACTCTTGTCTCTCCTTGAACAGATGAAGGAAAATGAGAGCATTCAGAAGTGATTGAAGAGAATACTGAGGGGTTAGTATGAGCAGTCCATAATGAGTTGTTTGTTTATATATTAGAGATCCTATAAACTGACATGGAACCCAGACAAATCTCTTGTGGAGGAGGTCAGAGGAATCAAAGGGTCTTTCTGAGTATCAAGATGCAAAGTGAGAGATTGCTGCTTAACTCATTGCTATACATGTCTTTTTTTTAGCCATATATCTCCATCCACAACATTTAGACTTTATAGTACTGTTGCAATCTGTATCATAACTTCTCAAAATAATTACACAACTTAGATGATGACCATAAGTATTATAATCCCAGTACGCTTCTCATTTCTGATACAGAAAAAAGATGGAATATAAGATCTGTGTGCTGACCACAGAAAAGTTAACTTAAATGCTATTACAGATTATGCAGATTTATGATAATATTAAATGGCATACACCACAGTAAACTTGCATTCTGTTTAATCAATTTAAAGCTGTCATCCACATTTTGTGAAAAGTAATACTCAGAAATACCTGAGAATATTTGAAATATCATATGCAAGTCTTGCTTACAACATTTCCAGTGCCTGATGTCCAGGCAAGATGACTGTATTATTTTATTGCTATAACATATAGCAGGATAGACTAAGTGAAAAACATGTGTTTGCTCACAAGTACAAAAAATTAAGATATAACTGAGGTATTTTCTTTATATTAACCTTAGTTATTGAAATTCCATTTAAGTGAGAGAAATCTAAAATTGAAATTTTCCAAGTCTGATGTAAAAAAGTAATTTAGTTCAGAAAGTAAGCTTTTTAGAACATTCTCACATAATACTAGGACTTCTTGGTAGAGTGACACAAACATATCTATTAATAACAAACTATAAAAGCCATCAAAGAGAGAAAAAATCTTGTCATGCAATCTGCTTGGTTCACTTGACCAAACACCCCAGTGTCCCATAGGCTAGCACAGGTGCTCTCTGCTCACAATAAAGATGATCTCTAGCATTGACAAGGGTTTGCTTTTCAACTGGAAAAATTAAATGAAAAGAAACAGACTATACTGAATCTTTTGAAAGCAATCAAATAAGGGTCATAAGCAGCAACTTGGTTTAACAAAAATAAAAACCTCTGACTATGAAATAATTGTTATAGAACAGGTTTGGAAAGCATGTAATTTTTGGCGTGCTTTTATCCTTGTCTATTTACACATTAGTTTACAGTCAAGTGACAATGTCCCCACTTGTATTACAACTGAGGCAAAACTGTGAGATAGTAAGAGAAGCATATTTCAGAGATGCCATCTGGATTGCCCTATTGGATGATGAATCCATTCCTGAAAACACCTCATAACATATGCTGTAGTTCTCTAGGGAGGCCTCAGGAGATAAAATCTCGTAGGAAGAATGCTTGTTAATAACAAAGGGCAAATATGCTTACTTCCTACTTGAATAAATATCAACATAATAATTTAGTAACCAAAGCTCCATAGTAACTGGAAAAGTAGTTCCCTCTCATTCTGCCATTAATTCCTTTCCATCAAGATAGTTTTCAAGGAGTAGTTTGAAAATCAATCAGACAAGCTCAAGGGCAGAAATCAGCTGATCAAGAAATATGAAATAAAAATGAAGACTGATGAGATGTAAAAGGATATGCATGCACTCCAGAGAGAGATAATGCTCAGGCATCTGTTCAAGTCTGAAGCAGCAGACTATTCCTAAGCTTATTCACAGAGAAAAGATTAAGATAAATGTGTGGAGACATTTTTAAAACTCTTGTCTTTTGTTATGTTTTATTCCAGCTGGTAAGAGAAAAATATAATTTGGTGATGAGGCAGTATTCATTGTGCTTTTATCACTGCTTACAAGGAAATGGAAAAATAGTTGATACTAAATGCTTTGACAGCTGAAACCAGCACAAGGGCTTGATTTATAAGAAGTAGGATAGCATAATTTTGCTGAAGCAAGGAAAAAGCAGGGAGTCCAAACATACAGAATGTGGTACAACTAAAGGTGAATCAAGTCCTTTAAAATGATAACCCATGATTCAATATTAGCAATTAGGGCAGTGAGCACAGTTTGATGTATATTTACACAATGCTCACTGATACTCCAGACAGCTTGGTATAAGAAGCATAAGAGCTCATCAGTGGACCATTTTGTCCAGGGTAGTTTATCTGCTTCACAGCTGATCCGTAAAGGTGAGGCATCATCCTAAAGCAGGTGTATCTCTTCCAGTTATGAAGATAGGTCACTTAAGAGTAAACTGCTTTATGTCAGGCAGACATGGTCACAACAAACAGACCTTACTACTCAGAGAAATACTCAGGGAATAACAAGAAATCCATTAAATCAGGTGGAAAATCATTGGATAAAAATGTTTAAGGAGTGTAGCCTCCAATCTGTGATTTCAGAAAAGATTCATGAAGACATGGATGTCTAAAATCATACATAAGAGACTCTAAAAAATTTAATACAGTCATGAGGAAAGCCAGCTGAAGGTTAATTTTGAAAGTCATGTATCAGAAGACCTATGTAAATTAAACATATTTAGCAGTTTAAAAAGTATGAAACTGACTTTTTTCATATTGACTATGCAGAACGGGAAGTATCCTCTAATTAGCCAACACATCAGACTTTGCAGATACCAAAAATAGGAAACAGTTGTTTTATATACACAGACTAATGGAAAAGAAGGGACAACGTGTCTATGAAGTTGGTATACAACACTGTAAGAAATCAGCATGTTTCTTAGAAATGAAACAATCGTTTGCACCAACAGACAAAAATGAAAAGAAATTCCACTAATTGAGATTTTTTTGTTATACAGATCAGAAAATGTTGTGTACCGCACAGAACTCCAAAAAGGAGCTGGTGCACTTTACTCCAGTCTTAGTTTTCCTTCTAATCACATGTAAACTATAAATTTAACTGGGATTCTAAATCAAAGAAACAAGTAAAGGCAGAGGCATAAAGGGAAACAGTGGAACTGGAATGCAACAAGACATCAGATGACACAAGACACTGCTAGCATGACACAAGACTGCTAGCTACCATCAGAATCAGATCTATTACCATCGCCACAGAGAAAAAAATGCTATCTTTCTTGGTTCACAGAAAAGTAATAAGCTGAGTGTCAAGCAGACTGGGTTTATCTATCAGTCATCAGCCTGTATGATAAAGAAAGGAACTTTCAGAAACTAACCACCATAACTACTTAGATTCAACAGTCACAACACAGAAGATTAAGAGGTTTTCATATATATGGAGAAAACACAGCCTACTATAATTCCCCACAAAGAATGGCAATTAAAGAAAACACTGTGTATAACACATTTATATTCAT
>JAVJGI010000062.1:70380781-70489129 GCA_035590275.1 Ibycter americanus
AGGAGAAAATTGCATAGAAAAGACCTCCAGCTAACAAAAAATATCTCTCCTAGCTTTTCATCTTGTTAAGTATGTGAAGATTTCAGTTCTTTATTTCTGGTTCTCAAATTGGAAGGAAAATCCAATGCTCTTTCAAATAAAGGAAAAGACTAATAAAGATTTATATTACACTTTTCCCATTTATGTCTAATCAGTTACTCTATGAAAGACTTTCTGCAATTCTCTCTCAAAGATTCTTGTATCATTTACTAGTTTCTTCATCTTTCCCTAAATATGACCATACCACTAATAAATGGGTGAAATCCAAGCACCACAACAGAACTGCACTTTCCATTTTCAATGTACCAAGCTCTTACACTCCAACATGTTTGGAAGACATGGTAAAACAGTAAAACCACAAAACATTCAAGACAAAAATGGGAGGTTTAAATCTAAAAATAAATATTCTACACTGAATACTCTGATGAGCCATAATTACAAAACATCATATCATAAAAGACATACTAAGTACTGCTCCAAACATAGATACACCTTATTATGAAACACATAGTAATTATTATGAAACACTGGTAGTTCAACATTCTTTATGAAAGGATTGTTATGAAATAGAAATCTTCTTAATAAGACACTCTAGGTGGAACCTATTAATTTAGTGGCATACAATCCAACAGTTTCATGACACCAGGACTGAAAAACACATCATCAGCTGTGCAATACCTGATTTATAATCTATACTGAAAATACATAGTCAGCACTATACTGCAAGGTCCTCTTCACTACACTTCATTTAGCAGTATCTTCTTTTACATGACAGATACATTTTGTGAATTATATTCGCAAAAGGCTCTTTTACTTTTGAATAACGTTCTTTTCTCTCTTTAATATTCAGCAGATTACATTTTTAACTTAGACCTATTGCCCTATATGAACTGTAGTGTTAGAAAATGCTACCACATACTATTAAGTCATTCTGCATTATGAATAAAATCTGTAGATTGTCTTACATAATCCTAGATCTTTTATTTCTAAATGTGTTAGCAAATATTTGGTTGTATAAGTTAAGAGGTATTGAAAATCTCTAAATTTGAAAGCTGATATAAATTTAGGTGTAAAAAAGGTATTTTATACAACTCTACCAAAAATGAAACTCCTCTGCTTAGTATAAAATGTATTTCATATTGCTTTACAATGAAGATAATGCTTCCCAGTATGTAAGGAATTTACGGTGCTGGTCACAAAAACAGACAAGTGAAAAAAAGTTCAACAATACTGGTCTATTATATGGCACTTCTGTTTAAAAATAAACAGTCTTTCCAGTTCTGCTAGTGAGATCAAATGACTGAATAGCTTAAAAAACAAACAAACAAAAAAAAACCCAAATAAACGTCAAGAAAACATTTCTTTCCTACAAAATATGGCGACACATTTTCAAAGCTTAAGTAGGAACTCAGCCATACAGCTCCTACTGACGTTACTGGGAGCTGCCTGTCAAATGCACTGCATCATGCTGAAAATATCCTTCAGTTATAACAATAGAGTTAAAACTTTTGGACAAACATAAATATTTCACATGAGGTGTTTACAAAATAACATTTGTGATTTATGATTGACTGTGCTTTCAGAAGTATCACAGGAACACCTCAGAAATTAGTTTACTCTGTTTACGTAGTCCAATAAAATCTACTGTTCTCTCAAGAATCTTCCCACGTAAGTCTGGCTCTTTAAAGCAGACTTTTAAAGAAGGCACGCAAGCAAAGTTATTCATTACAGAATATGCTTCAGTGTTATCTATATTACTTCAATACCTCATGTACCTTATGTACAGGTGATCTTGCTAAATTACTTTAAAAACAATTTCTAAAACTATTGACTCTCCCTTTAGTAGAGGAATGACACAACTTCTCCAAAATGAAGTGCACATTATCAAAGAAAGATGGAGAACCCTGATATCAACTACAGCACAATAAGAAAATAAAAATAGGAGAATCTACTGTGTACCACAGAACGAAATCATAAAAATCTTGGGAATGAAGTGAGATTGCATCATCAAGTCAAACATTTTAAAAAATCTTATTGAAGAGATAAAAGCCAATATAGTTTATATGTATCTGACTTTAAAAAAATATGCACAATGACTACTAGGAGGAATCTGCAAAAGAGATTACATTTGCATTCCTGGGAATCGCTGATTTTCTGTTCTGAATTTTTTTTGCTGTCACAGCAAAAGTCAAAGTTACAACATGTAAGACTATTTCTGTGAGCATCTGGAGTCAGTCCTAACTACTTAACCAGGAAAAGGTAAATATAATGGGAATTTTTGACAAAGATGTTTTTCTGCTTGCCTATGTTGAAGAAAACAGATAAAAAAGTGAGCCTTATGTATCAAATAAATTTATAATTTAACTATTATTGTATTGAGTTCCTTAACTCTGAAAGCTCAGCTACACATGCTTTCAAGTACATTCCAGTCTGGAACTTTAAATTATGTGAGGTATCTCAGGGGTTTTACCTAGCACACAATTGAAATCTAAATAGTTACCCTACTTCTAAGATACTAATCTACATGAAGTAACTTCTCTTGTAACAGGTAGAGGCCCAATTTGGACATCTAGGATTAACATGGGCAGCTAAGTACTCAATTTCAGATTAAGCACCACAGTGTCAAATGAAATCAGGTTAACAAAATAAAACATGTCAACCCCTGCCTTTCTAAACACAGCATAAATGGGGAAGACATTTTGTAAACTTTCTAGTGTCTCTAAATTCATAAATAAAAGGAGAAAGCTAGCTAGCATACTCAAGGCTTAGTGACATAACAAACTGGAGACTTAGTATGGCACTCGAGAACATTAAAAGTGAGAACCCTCATCATTAATTATTCTTCTGTACATCATGAAGTTAAAATATAAGAGTATGAAAGTAAGAAAATTTTTGTGACTTTTGACAATTATTAGTAAGAAAAAGATTATAACAATTGCCAAAAAAATCACAAAAGTTGACATGTTACCTGGCTATGACAAAGAGCACACAACTGACACCCAAGTAAGCCAGCAGAATATACATCCAGATATCAGGGGAGAGAGGATTCAGGAAGGAGAAGACGCCCGGGTTTGTACCATTGGGCTTGCGGTACAAAATACTTATTCCAAGAGTCATAAAGGGCTTGGAAAAGTCGATGACCTTCTCTCGAACATAGGTTATTGCCAACGGTGCAACTGCAAGGTCAGCTTTCTGTTAACAGAAATACAAAAAGAGAAACAGGCTATAAGTCAGAAGACACAGGTTGAAGCAGACAATCAGATTAGTCAAAACACAAACTTTGCATGGAGCGGGTTTGTTCTTGTACTAGGTAGGCTGAAATTTAAAACTCGCTTCTCCCTATAAGTAAGGAAAGAGATTTATTCTACTTTCTGTTTGCTAAACTGACATGGCAGCATTTAGAGAAAATGAAAAACACCTATTACAGGGATAGAAGCGAAGAAAAATATCACATCTTGCAGAAAACCAGAACATCCATTATCACATCTGTTAAAACTTTTTAAAATCATCAACGTATCAATGTATGTCTTCTCTTTGTTACTCCTTCACTGTGCCCTTTAGAAGCTAACATATTTGTGAAGCAGATGTGAATAAGCTTGTACAAGTGTAGAGAAAGTGCCAGGAAGCAGTTTGGCTTTTCTTAGCATCAAAGCATTGGTAGAAAATGAAGAACATTTTAAAATGGGAAGTGCTATACCTGAAAGGTTGCTACAGGGAATAAATTCTAAGTACGACTGTCCTTACTAGTTTGCAGAAATCACTATGAAACTTGTAGATAACTTTAAATCACTTGCAGCATTTAAAATTAAATCATACAGTATTTTTTCAATGTGCATTTAGTTTTAGCTATTATGGCAATAAGTCATAGGAGGTAAGTAAATGGTCTCTACTCTTTTTTTATTTAAAACTTAATGAAAATCATAGTGACAAGAAATCTACAACAGGTACTTTTTCATCTCTGTCAACAGCTCTTTAAAGACTACTGTGTATGTGTGTATGTGTACGTGTGTGTGAATGTACATGTGTACATATGAAAGAGAAAAGTCCAGAGTGAGAAATTATGCAGTACAAAACTTGGCAAGCTGTAAACTAAGAATTCCTTGTAAACCGTATATCAATAGAGGTATGTAATGACAGAAATGGTATAGCCACTGTGAAATACTGTTATCTAAGTAACACAGCTGCAAATAACACCATTTTCAGAATGCTTGTTCTAGATCAAGATACGGACATTTTATTCTCAATAAAACTGTATAAATTCATATATTTATATACTCTCTTTTGCTCAGTTGGTATTGCATATACTGTGTAACACTCAAAATCCCACACAATGTTCTAACATTTCAACATTGTGGGTTTTCTGTTGTCTTACCTTCCACAAAGTTCTACCATATTCTATTGTTATGAGCATTTATCATATCATTAGATCTGCTCTAGTAAAGTCCTTCTACGTTACAATGTGAAATTCTGTTGGCACTGTTCATTTAATTTGGTAAGGGTTTACTGGTCAAAAACATGACATATGCTTCATTTTCACTCTATTCAGAATTTATAGGTATTAATCAGACCAGCAAGGCTTTATTCCACAGCAGCTGAGTTTTTAAGAATTGCGTATTACTGATGATATTCCAGCTGATGCAGAAAGAAAACAGTAAAGAAACTAAATCTAATTTGGATTAAAAGTTATAGGTCAACATGTAGAACATGTTTGAGGAACATTAACAACTGAAGTTATTAGTTTGCAAGGCAACTAGCAGTCCTTACCCTAAGAGCCTGAAGCTAACTCACTACAGACTGTCAGAAGATGCAGCTGCCCAAAGACAGAGAAAATAGATCTTTTGGAAGGCTATTTGCAGTTGTGCATTCTGGTCTTAAAATGTTAATAAAGCATTAATGAATAACAAATCATTTCTTTTAACAAATACTATAGGAAACCAACCCCTGGTCATTAGATGAAAACAAAATTGTATAGAAGTGAACTGTAAAGTGAGATGTAACTATCTCCAGTGAGGGAAAGCCCTAGGGAAGTAGCAGATAAAATTAGAAAAATAACCGAACAAGAAATAACGTATGTCTCATATGACAGGATAATCGGATATCCCAACCTGAGAGTCACAGATCCAAAATACAGGTCCATATCTTGATATTTCAAGATCTTCAGAGCTATATAACTCTGCTTCAATACTCTTGAACTAGTATATCACCATAAGAACAAAAATTAAGCATCTCAACAAAAACAAAATCCAGTCTTTACTGACTGAGGAAACAAAAAGCTTCTAGAATGACTAACAAAAAAATGTAATACTGCCACATGTAACTACTTTTGCTAATATACATTATCTCCAAAACAGTCAATTCTCTTGGCAATTGTTTCATTCTGAAATTACACTACTTGAAAGTAAGAGAAACAAGGGGCCAAGTCTCAAGAAGTGAAACCAGGGTCTCCTACACTCTCCTACAATGAAGAAATTCAAGTAAGAGAATTCTCTTCAGTTAATTTCTCAGGATGAATTGGAGAGGAATGGTGTAAAATTAGGATTTTAGAAATCTACGTTTATCGACATCAACAAATGAATACATCCTAAAATGGGTTTCTGATAAGTTCCATAACAAACTTTAGTCTCACTTGGCAATGATGTATGATTTCATTTTTTAAACTGAATATATGTATGATTCTATTTTTTAAAGGAAAAAAAGATCAATTTATCTGAAAACATAATCACATAATCTTGAACAGCACCTATTCTTGACCTTAGGGTACTTGAGGTAGGCCTTTTTATGACAGCATCCAAGGACTGATGAGGATAAGCTAGTTGCTACAGAGAAAAGCTCTGCACCAACTAAAGGTTACAATAGCGGATAGAAACAAGTAAGTCTGGCAAGGACATTCCAACACAAAGCACAGTCCTGAGCAAAACGGAAGGCTTGTACAGCAACACGAACAGTAGCCATACCATGTGATGAAGGAGCACGCTGCAGACAATAATGCCAATGGTAGGTGGCAGAGACTGGGGAAAAATACTCCTCACAATAATTCTTACTTTAATTATGTCAAGTGTGAGGAAATCACAATCCTGCATTCACTCCACCATTCAAAGATATGGCATGATAAACTGGAGAATGGCACTCACATTCTGCATCCATCTTGACATTTTTCAAAGAGAGGTTCTCTAGCAAGGAAGAGAATGGCCCGGACAAGAGTGAGGAAGAAACAGAGTTTATCATGCTCTACAGGACACTTTCCAAAATCAACTAACTATTGACAGTTATTCCCACTTTGCTTTCTCCAAGTGCATCAGATATTTTGAACTTTACGTTTTCAACAGTATCTTCTCAGTAGTACTTGATCTTCCATCTTCACACTCCATCTTAAAGGGTAATGATATTTTCTTCTTTCATACTAGTATATGCACTCTCAGTATGGTCTACTTTCTACATTAGTGCAGAACTCTGTGAGCAGGGATTGCCAGATCTCATCTTTTTGTGCCACAAGAGGACCGCACATACTGTCTTCACAGTTGTGTAAAGGTTTCCCTGCCCTGCTGACATGTGCAGCTGTAGGATGCTCACTTACCAACAAACAACTCAAGGTATACATGATTTATTTGTGTTACAGAAGTGCCTATGGCATGCTAAAATCCTCCTCCTTTGTTTCTTCATTTACACTTCCAAGCAGCTTGGTGACTGACTATTTTACATAAAGTAACATTTAAAGAAAAAAGGGAGGACATTTTTTTCAGTTGCACAGGGCTGAAATTTGGCACATAACCTCATAGACAAGTTTTACAATTACACTGAATTCAAACTATGCATGCAGCTACAAATAACTTTAGCAAGAAATCTGCACACAAATGTTGAGTAGTGCATGGGCCATAGTGCATATAGTAAATTGGTATTTGCAGATACTGATATTTTGTATGTGAAAATTAACGCTATAAAATATAACCCAGAGAAACTGACACATTACTTTTTGGGGAAATTGAGCTTTGAAAGTATTTAATAGCTTCTACTAATAACACTAGGGAAAAGAAATACAAACAATGACTGAATTTTGTTTTGATGATCCTTTTCTGAAAAACTTTCTCTCACCTATTTCATTCAAAGGAAAGAAGAGTTTAAATACAATCTATACACAGCAACCACAAAATGACTAATAGTTATTTTTAACTAGACTTTACAACTACAGAATATTCCACCATAACAATGGAGTTCTTTAGCCTATGCAAATGGAGTCTTCTGGTAAGAATTTTGCTGCTAACATTTTGGATTGATTTAGCAGCCATGAATATTTATGTTAAAAATGCAGAGGGAATCATACAATCTATATTCGTTCTCAGTTGTTTATACAGTCTGTACAATCATATTGTGATTGTATAATAGACACAAAATTACACATACACTGAAAAAGGATTTTAGTAATTTTACTTCTATAGAGGCAGCAATGCACTCACTGCTTAGAACTATTTTTAAAAATGAAGGAAGCTACTTTTCTAAAAGGAAAAATGCATAAGGCTTCTTTCTAATCCGTTGTGTCTGCTCTTCAGCCTAAGACCCTAAGTCAATACGTAAACTTCTTCAGCCACCTCAAACTTTTGGGATTGTTAAACTGAGAGCTGAATTTCAGTTACATTCCCTTTGGAGAAAATGCATCCCTAAGCTAAACAGAGGAAGGCTAATGCCCAGCTTGAATTCTTTAAACCCATATAACGGGCTTTTAATGCACAGAGAGCTTAGGCATTATTCCTGTTCACAGAAGTGCATTTCCCTGATGCTGATTTGTAAAGCTAAGATTGTAGTTTTGTTTTAAGCTTGTGGTCTATCTTGAACTGCCTTGTTCATTCTGCTACATTCTAGAAAATTTCACACCCTGTGAAAAGCTTTTGGTCTTGACACGAGATCTTCATTTCCTTTTGAAACCACTAAGATTTTATTAGGGCTTTATTGCTATTTTTATTTTAACTAACTACTTACATTACTTTGACATAAATTGTTTTTCATGTTTTTCTACTACCTTTAATGGGATCATAGGACAATTCAGGTGGGAAGAAACAACAGGAAGTCTATAGTCCAATCTCCTGTTCAAAGAATCTACATGATCACACCAGCTTGCTCTGGGCTTTACTCAGTTTTGAACACTTCCAAGGATGAAGACAACATAATGCCTGTGGGTAACCTGTTCCACTGCTACTCTGTCTACACAGTGAAGAAGTTTCTACAGACAAGCAGTGTAGCAGTTTGTTCTAGAGAGCTTATGGAGGTTTTCAATTTATGCCCATTGACTTTTTTTGTCCTGTCAGGAATCACTGTGAAGAGCCTGGATGCTTCTTCCTGATAACCTCCTCACAGGTCCTGGAAAGCTGCTACTAGAAGTTGTTACCTTTGCCAAATATAAGTAACATACCATAAAGTCTAAAACAAGTCCAAACTAGATAGCTGAGTTTAGATGTCATGCCTTCTGATTTGTGGGATCCTGACTTGTATCATTTAAGATTAATTGCTAACAATATCCTATATAGGTGCTACTTTAGCAGCTGTTACTTTATTAACATAATTTAACATAATAAAGTAACATGATGACAGTTTCAATAGGTACTGGCTCAAGTCATGTATTTGTTTCCAACTGCTGAGCTGCTTCTCAGTATTTACTGTTGAGCAACAAAAATTTACTGAAAGACTGGTGGTTTACTCAGATTCATTTTACTGACACTCAGTAATATTTCATAGCTGTTTCATTTCTTTAGACATCCTTATGTCAGCATGGCTAATACTTTTTTTGGCAAAGTCTTGAACAGCTGTGGTAACTATTGCGGGTGTCAACTACATTCCTGAAGTCTTTTGAGGAAGGTCCTGATCTAGTAACCAATAAGATCACCACCTTTGAGAATCAGATCTAAAAAAAAAAAAAAAAAAAGGGCAAAAACTTATGCAAAGGAAATTGGCCTGTGTCCACTACACAGCAACAACTTGCTGCATTCAACTAGACAAAAACATTTGGAATCCTTCCTACAGTGGCTTTTAATAATAGGACGGAACATATCTTTTGATCAACCTAGCAGTGTCCATAACTGACTTTCAGTATTGTTTTCCGTTTGCTCCATTGTTATTCTCTGAATGTTTAATTCAGGGAAAAACACTAGTACTAAACCCATCAGGAACTCTGTAATTAGTTAATTTACATTATTTCCTCTTATTTAAGGTTAGTAAACGTAGGATTTTTTCTAGTCCATTTTCATATAGCTATGCTAGCATGGATTAGATTTAATAGCTGAATAGATGTAACGAGTACCCATTCAAAATAGTTACAAAGTTTCTATCTGCTGATTTATAGGATGCTTTCACTAAACTATTTTGCACCAACTTTGTTTTAACCAAGTTACACAAATTGCATGTAAGAGGACTAGAGGCAGCGCACCATGAAACTATACTTAGCAGGAAGATGGATGACATTACGTTGCAATAATAAAATCTCAGCCTTAACTCTTACCACTTCACTCCAGCAGTTTTCCATGCAGGGCTTTTCTAACGGTTAGAAAAGCAAGATTAACATACCCACAGAAAGGGCAAACTGCCAAAGACAATATCTACAAGACAGCGTAGATCTTATGGCTCAGAGTTCAGGAAAGGGAGACTTCCCGCTTAAAAAAAAAAAATTAAAAAAATAATAAGAGTACCTAAACCAAGTAATATCTTACAGTTCTTCTTCACAGTTATCACATTCTTTTTTCCCAAAACTGTATTTTTGTACCAGTGATGGTTACTAAATATGAAAATTACTGGACACCATGCTCCAGTGCAGCTTCCAGAAATAAAATACAAAGGTAAACATTAATTCCTTGTTTGTAGTTAGCATTTTTTTCATTATACTTTCCAGATTTACCGCAACTCCCTGGAGGTGTTTGGTTTTTTCCAGCTGGTAACCAATTGTGTCACCTAGATTTTCAGTTACTGCACTCAGGACAAAAAAATCCTACACTTCTTAATTTTGACACAAATTCTGTTCTCCAATATATGAGTTTTTATCAAATTGTTTCAGTGAATTCATTTCATCATACAATCAAGTTTGACGTGTCAAATTTGACTTGCTCCCACTTTTCTGTATCACTTTGTCATCTGCAATTCTGTACAAGGGAACCAAACTATTAATAAAGTTTTTGTGTATCATTTGGATGGGAGTAGATCACTGCAGGATATTATTACCTCTTACTGATTACAATTCCCATTCACAACTTTTTGAAATCTATCATTTCATAAGCTTATTTAATTGATGGGATAAAACTTATTAATATGGACAAAATCAACCTCCAGTGCACTTGTCCCCTCCAGCTGCATTTTGATGCAGCCATCACAAGGGATAAACTTGATTCTTAAAAGAACTCACACCCTGAAATTCTCAATGAATTAGTAAATTCCAGTATCTTAGGTTTTAATTAAAATTGATCATTATTATAAACAATAACAAAAAATGGTCTTTTTAGAGAACTCCATCATACAGGAAATAAAAACAGAAGTGTTTTTATATTGTGTATATTCTCAAAACATTATATGTCATGCAATGCTTTGCATGTGTCCTGATTATAAAAGAATGACTAATACAGTACATATTTTATTACCCAAAAATAATGTCCTGGTTTCGGCTGGGACACAGTTAATTTCCTTCACAGTAGTTAGTACAGTGCCGTGTTTTGGATTTAGTATGAGAATAAGGTTGGTAACACACTGATGTTTTAGTTGTTGCTAACTAGTGCTTACTCTAAATCAAGGACTTTTCAAGTTTCCCATGCTCTGCCAGTGAGCAGGTGCACAAGAAGCTGGGAGGGGACACAGGCAGGACAGCTGACCTGAACTAGCCAAAGGGATATTCCATACCATATAATGTCATACTCAGTATATAAACTGGGGGGAGCTGGCCGCGAGCTGCTGACCGGTGCTCAGGGATAGGCTGGGTGTCAGTCAGCGGGTGGTGAGCAATTATATTCTGCATCACTTGTTTCTTTTCCTGTTTGGGTTTTATTCCTCTCTCTCCCTCTCCTCTTCATTACAATTATTATTGTTATTGTTGATAGGGGGGGTTTGCTTGTTTTTCTCTGTTTTTAAACTTTATTTCAGTTATTAATTGTTCTTATCTTAGTCCATGGGTTTTTCAAATTCTCCTCCCCATCTCACTGAGTGGCTGTGTGATACTTAGTTGCTGGCTGGGGTTAAACCACAACATATTGTCACAAATCTAAGGAAGAAAAATGTTAGCAGTGTTTTTATGCACTAGATACTAATCTAGTTCTGTTCTGCCTAGGCTATATGTAAGCTAACTTGTTACATTTATTTAAATTCAATAAAGCTTATCCAAACTCTAGGCATTATTTAAATACTGAAGATACCAGGATAAATCTATTAATCTTTAATCATCTTTAATAAAAATAAAATGCAAATCCTACGGATGAAATCTGTGGTGGTTGAGTTTAAATGTTTCTGATATTTATAAGATGAAATCTATGAAACACTTAAAAATATCATTACTGTTACAATTTTTCCTTGTATTGCGTGAAGTTCTGCTTTATTCTGGAAGACAAGGATGAACAGAGGGGTACAAATACATAAGTGAATAGGAACACATAATATAACAAGAAAAAACATTGATCAGCATGACAGGCAGATGCAGACAAATTCCTAGCCTAACTACTGCCCAACTAGAAAGGGATAGATAATTAACAACATATACAGATGACATTAACTTATTAAAAATAAAAAAGACTATAGAACTGCTCTATGTCAACTTGCACAAAAAGAAGTGGAGGACAGTAAATAATATGAGCTCAGAACATGCAACAAGGAAATGATTCCTCACATTAAGTAAAATTAATCTGTAAAACTTGCTTTCAGAACCTGTGGATGTCAAAACTTTAAATGCTTTCAAATAACTGAAGAAATTAATGAATACTATTTTATACAAAAAAACCCACCCTATCTTATAGTTCAGTAAGGCCCTATCCACAACTTACTGCTGAGGAGTAAGTATCACTAGATTCTGTTCACTCTCCTGCAATTTTCTTGACATTTCTTGTTGGCTAAAAAGAAAGTCAGGGTATTGGGCAAAATGAGCTTTTACTATGAACAGCTATGAGGGGAAAGGGGTGCACATGCATGTAGACACAGTTTTGTATCAGTAAATAGTTATGTCTCTTACGCAGCATTAAAAAACTATGAAGGATATGCTGCAGCTTCATACAAGTGTGCATTCTGCATCCAATTAAGTTTCAAATTTCAGACATACCTTCTCACTTGAACATGTTTCTTCACATATTTTGAAGTGGGAGCAATAACTCACAGTAAATTATGGATTTGTTATGTTTATTTTCAAAAATAGATTTTGCATTATTTTTTACACTACAATCCATGACAGTTTAGCTGAACTTCATGCATTAAATGGAGGGGATTATAGGCCATGCATGTCTGCACAAATGGGAGTGCATTTGAGGTAAAACACAGAGAGGGATGATGCAGGATTCTTTCTTGATCTCATTAAGAAAGGCCTGACAATAAAGAGCTTAATAAATTATCTATTTTAACAAGATATAATAAAAAGAGGAATACAGATGCCAAATAAAATCTCACATCCCTTCTGATGCAGGGAACACTGCTTATGTGCAGCACTGGACAGATCCCAGATGGATCTGCCTCGACATGCTGAGCAGATCCTGTCCCTCCTCCCATGCTGTGGTGCCTTTTACTTTGTGCAATGAACACAACCGTATATCTTCTCCTGACAGGTTGCAGTGTTACCACTGTCATAGCTACAAAGTTCTCAATGCAATGCATTACTGTGAATGACTTCTTTGGATGATTAGAGGAACCCTTATGTTCCCAGGTCCTTGTCCTTATGAAGGACTTTACTACCCCAACATCTGCTAGAAGGACAACACAGCAGGGCACAAGCAAGCCAGGACTAGTAGTTTGAGTAGTAGTCTGCTAGACTGTAGTGATGATAACTTCTGGACACAAGTGACGAAGTAGCTAGCAAGGGGAGATGCTCTGCTGAACCTCACAGTTACAAATAAGGATAAATGGGTCTGGGATGTGAAGACTGGCAGTGGTCTTGCCTGCAGTGACAAAGAGATACTGGAGTTCAGGATCCTGAAGGGAGGCAACATGGAAAAAAGCAGTATTATAATACTGGACTTCATGAGAACACACTTCGGCCTTTTCAGGGACCTGCTTGGGGGAATCCCATGGGAGATGACCCTGAAGAGAAGATTGGACCTGGAGAGCTGATTGATTTTCAAGGATGAGAATGACCTCCTCCAAGCTCAGAAATCATCCCCACATTCAGGCAGTCAAGAACAGATGGAAGAAGGCCTGCATGAACAAAGAGCTGCTGACAAAACATAAGAAAGACTACCAGAGGTGGAAGCAGGAACAGGTGACCCAAGAGGAATATAGCAACACTGTTCAGGAATGCAGAGACAGGGTTAGGATAGCCAAAGCCCATCTGCAGGTCAGTGTGTTGAGGAATGTAAAAAGCAAGAAGGGCTACGACAAGTACATAAGCAACAAGGGGAAGACTACTCAGCACTGGCGGGACACATCTGGAGTGATGGGTCCAGGTCTCGTCTCCCTGGTACAAGAGAGACAGGGACATACTGGACTGTATCCAGCAAAGGGCTATGGAGATGATTAAGAGATTGGAGTACCTGCCATATGAGGAGAGACTTGAGAGAGCTGGGATTGTTTATCTTGGAGAAGGATCGGGGAAGGTGATGAATGAATACAAATAAGTCAAGGGGGGAGGGAAAGTAAAGAAGACAGAGCCAGACCCTTCTCAGTGGTATCCAGTGAAAGAAGAGGTAACGGACACAAATTGAAAAGAAGGAAATTCTATTTAAATAATTTTTAAAAAAAACCCAAAAAACAACAAATCTTTTTATTGTAGGAATGGTCAAACACTGAAGCAGGTTGCTCAGAGAGGCTGTGGAGTCTCCATCCTTAGGGACAGTCACAACTTGATGGGATGTAGCCCTGGGCAACCTGCTTTAGTTGACTGTGCTTTGAGCAGGGATTTGGACTAGGTGATCTCTAGGGTCAGTTTCAACTTCAACAATTCTTTGATTCTGTAGTGTAAGTAATTCCTCTTCCCAATTCTCTACACATACCTCTGTAACAAAACTGCATATTCTTGAAATAGAGAAAGAAAGTTTGCAACTAGTGAAACTAGGTTTGGCATATAGTCTCCTAAAACTTTCAGTAACATTCTTGGTTTCCTGTTGAGCTGCAAGTAATTAATTAAATAGATAAGATAATAGAATAGATAAAAAGACAACCAGAATTTGCCCAAATTTTACAAGAATTTAATTACTAAAATATGGTATCTATCTTATTTCTCTTATTTCTGTATTACTGGTTTACAGTGGGGAATCAAGAAAAAAGAAAATATTCTTGTCCAATGGCTACACTACAAAACAATTTTCTTAAAGACACCTCAAACTGATAAATTCAAACATTTAAATACAGAAAATAATTCAACTGAAGTTCTAGAGATAACATGATATCAAGTTAGATGCAGGACTATTAAGCCTAGAATTGCAATGTGCCATTTCTCAGTCCCACAAAGCATAGCTGGTACAATGGCACTCCTTGCTGGTGCCTGGTTCTAGTTTTTTGATTCAGGCACACTTGAGTGACATCTGAAATCATGCTCCCCCTGTAATCTAAGCTTTCCACAAAATTCTATCACCTTTATGCAGGTCTCTAATAGCAACATGATTAGTCCAGAGAACAATGACACTGTGCCTCTATGGTGGCTTTTCCTAACTGACCTATCTTTTCTTTGTTATGATACTGTACCAATAATGTAAGTGCAGATCTTACACTAGTTTTTCTTTTACACTTTGGAATTATGATAATACTACAGAATTTCAATAGCTCTTTTGAGGGCCAGAAGGTTCATTTTCAAACTAACTTGAAAATCCTAAGACATGGAAGTGACAGGGCTAAATGCTGCACGTGACATTTTGAAAGAGCTCAATTATTTTTACATCCAGGCAAACTAAGTTGAAAAACTAATAAAGATACTTAATTACTATGCATTTGAAGAATGACTTGAGGATTTGTATATAAAAAGATTTTGATAACATTTTTAACAAGAAACTTACTCTAGAGTAACTGTAGCATTCTTTAAAATACCAATCCACATCATACAAAAAAACCTAACAAAATACATCTACATAAGCGTTCTATTTTTAAGGCAAAATCTACAATGCCTCAGACACAAAATGGCTTTCTACTTAACAACCTATTTTCCATACTACAGTAAGCATTTTAGGTCCAATAACAGATTACTGTATACACTTCTAAAGCAGAGCAAGAAGTAAAAAAATCTTTCTTCAAATTTAATGTTTCATTTCTTTAAACTTGACCTTACAACCTTAAAAGAAAACTTTTAACCATTTTTTTTAAATTACATGGGTTTTGTATGTAAAACATTGTTTCAGTATGTCCCTTATTTAGCCAATATCCTGAGTTAAAAAAATTCTAACAGGTATCTGTCCTTTTTCAGTTTCCACTGGCATTTTATGACTACCATGCTCCACACATTCACACAAAAATATATTTTCATTCTTTACAAGCATCTATATACAGCCATTGGCACGCATACATGTGTGTGTGTATATGTATTTGTTTCACGCTAACATACATTCTCAGGAAGAGAAGTTGCTCATCTTTGGAAGTTACTACACATTACTGCTAATCAGGCCCTCAGCGGTCAGGAAACAGTAGAATAAAAGTTGTGCAAATCAGTTTGAAGCTATTGTGACAAAGTAACATGATTTTCTTCCCAACACACACACATGGACAAACACACACACGGACAACCCCACCCCACCCACCCCCATCCCCACCCCACACACACTCAGTTTCATCTGGTGTATTTTGGACTTAAGTAAGGCTGCACTGCTAGCAGTTTCTTTTTTCTTTTTTTAACTCCGAAGCTTCGACTTTTGTATAGTTTTCTTAAACAGCTGAATTACCTTTGATGCTGTAAGAACAGATCAGAATTAGTACCCTTCATTTCTCCAAACAGTATGGGTGATGTTGTGTTTTGGGCATCATTCCCAGTGACACATCTCCAGTCAGCACATCCTGAAACTCTTGTACCAAAATGCTGTTTTGCTGAAAGTTGATATACTCCAGGATTCCACAGTCCCTCCTCCCTACCTTCCATGAAATGTTCACTTTGAGATTTGTTGAAATTATCTGGACATGAGCAAAAGACAATTTGCAGCACAGAGCTTTTTAACTTTTTTCTTTTTTTAAACTTTTAGCCTCAGTAATGATATTAAGAATTCATTTGGTTGTGTTAATTGTGCCTCATGAACACACCTCTGGTTGATTTATATGTCTCCTGCAAGTCTTTCAAAATTCTTCTGTTACCATTTCCAAATGAAGAAAATCCAAGCAGAGGTTAAGTAGCAACATTTCTTATGAATATTGTACCATGTGTAGCATGGTACCATGAGTACACCTGAGTGTACCATGTTCAGAGTTATGAACAGAATTTCTGAATTCCTGATCTACCAAGCATGCAATCAAACTCCTTAATCATTACGTCTAGGGGGAATGAGGTTAAAATAAGATCTGAGTACGCAGAGAGGAGGACTAAAAAAAAATTGGGAAAACTGGTACCGATCAACATTGCCTGTACAGCTGAACTTATTTTGATCTTCGCAGTGATCAAGTGCTGTACACTCAAGCATGGATATTGTAGAAACAGTCTGAATGAACAGATTCACGATAAGCTCGAAAAATAACTTGCTGAAGATTTGACATGAAAAACCAAATTGCAAATCCTCCTTTGAGGAAAAGCACATATTTGAATAGAGAATTGTTTCATCAATTTTCTCCAGGTAACTTAATTTCTATTAAATGGGGTCAACCCCAATGACCAACCTTTTCTGAACCAGAAGAGACAGAATAAAAATGTAGATACATTAATTTACCTAATAAAATGAAAGTCCCAATGGAGATTAACTCTGTTATTAGAGAATTCTAATTTTCACATATATTTCACTTCAGCAGACATATACATAGAAATAATAATCCCTGTGTTATTTTCTACCTTTCTTCACTATCATTATAGCAACAAAAGTAATTGTAAAGATCAGATAACTGTAAGAGGATATGAAAAATGTAATATTTTTATGAATACAGCCCTAGCCATGGATCAAATCAGTTCCTAATCACTGCTGTAAGCATAAATGATGCTTGAGCCAAAGAGCTATCTTTTGGAGACTCGTTTGATAAACTTCATGCTGCTGCTGCCTTGATGGGCACCAATTCACCTCACTGGCCACGCAGTGAAAAAGAATTCCAATTATTCACTGTACCATTTGTATGGTAACAGTAGCACTGTAACAGAAACTTAACCATTTTATAGAACCAAGTGCATTTGCCAGGTATGTCTAAATACCTAATAATTATAAATGGGGATTATACTGGTTAGACTTAAAACATGTTAAGTGTTAATGCTTATATACTAATTCTTCCACCCAGCCTCTTAAATATTTGGTCCCTAATTCATACTTGATTTGACCCAGTGCTAGCATTCTTTCACCAGTAACTTCTCAAGGAACATTTGAAATGATTGCCCATCATTTCCAGAAACTTGTGAACCTGTGACTGGCCACACCTAAAAAAGAAAAGGGGAAAAAAAAATATGGGAGGGTGGGCAGACAAGTAGGCAAATATCCTATTCATGAATGTGGGCAGGTATGAAAATGGTCAAGGCATGGAACAGAAAATGCAAACTAAGTTTTAGACAGCAAAACATGCTATTTATCATGAGGATTCCTGGCTACTAAAGTAATTTTGTGAACATTCTGAATTTCATCTGTACTTTAAATAAAATCCTGAGTTATCTAGCAGAATGTCAAAAGACAAAGTATGGATGTTGCTCCAAAAACAAAGTTCATTTCTTTGGCAGTTCACTAGTAGGAATTGATAAGACTGGTAAAATGAAAAAGGGAAAAAAACAGAAATGGAGAAAAAAGAAAGGTTATTTTCACTTAGCAACAGAAAAGGGATTTTAAAAGAAAAAGGTTCATTAGTAGTGGTTAAAATCGTGAAAATTAGAATTAGAAAACCACAATACCCTAACTGTAGAAAACATTTCTTAGGCATATTGTAGTTAAATAAACAAGAAGGTAATATTCACTTACCCCTAGCCTCAAGAAATTTCAGATACACAGCCTCTTAAGTACAGATCATCAGAAAAAATCTACACACCCCAGATTACTTATTAAGAAGACTCTACTGTCAAAGTCTCCTACCACTTCTGGTGTCAAATAACTGAGAATGTACTTTAAATTTTTCACCCATTTTTTTTTTAGGAAACATAGGATGTGATCAGCTCAGAAGATCATGTAATAACATTTATGACTATTAAGAAAAAGTGCCTACATTAATATTTTGTGTGTCTCACTGTAATATTAGAAATATTTCTGGGCTTTGCTCAACTAAATGCAGACTGTGTGGAAGTTCCTTGCTCTTTGGAAAATAACTGCTCACTCTCAACTGCTCTTTTGTTGAAAACTACACCTTCAGTCTGTCCTGTACTCGAAATCAGTACCACGCCCCTTGCCTGTAATTTAATAGGGAATCCATATGTGTACTTCTGCTGTGTTCCTCACTGAATTAAGACATATGTTTTGCACACTTGACCTAAGCTTCTGGCTTATGATTCCTTTGACACTTTAGATTACTGAGGTTCTGGACTTCCCTGGCATTTTTCCATGGTTTTCTGCAATACCCCCTGCTGCACTCTATCTGAAACTTGTTTCCTGCATAACATTTACTCTGAGTTAGGATCTGCTTGTACATTTTTCCATGGGAATATCATATACAGCCAGATGCCTAGTATAACATATCTGAGTGAATTACATTGATAAATTCAGACATGCACGGTAAGAATTTGCAGAGAAGTTCTGTAAGCCTACGAAAATATTCAGTTTGGTTGAAGTGAAAGACAGAAGCTCAAGCAGCAAGAAAAGAGATACGGTTAGCTGCTTGTCAGGGAGACACCTGCTGCTGCATATTCAGCTTGGGACAAATGACATTGGAAATAAAAGGTCAGAGCACTTGAAGTTGTGGATTAATGAATTAGCAATTAGACTGAAAGGCACAAAAAGCACAAGTGATATTTTCTGGCACATTATAAATTATCATAATAAATTATCTTATAGACCCCAGGACAGATTTCACACAGAAATTAAATGCTACTTTAATGAGGAAAAGAAAGCATGCAAACAATAATAACTGGAAGATAACATGAATATTTAAAACAGTGAACACACACATGAAAAACAAGCACTTAACAGTTAAAGAATTAGGGATACTTTATCATTACACAGAATAACTGGAAGGTGTTGGAATACTATTTTACAATATTAAATAATGTGAATTAGCTTTATTTGAAGAGAAGGTTGTGCTGGAAAACTGCCAACATAACAAATTTAACTAATAATGATTACTGGAAATTCAGAGAAGAATGCTTCAGCATAGAACAGTAATGATTAATCTGCAAGGTAAATAAATCTAAAACAAGAAATAAAAATGCACTCAGAACAGATGGTCTTCAAATGGCTAAATGATAGATCAGGAAAAATATAAATTATAAACAAAACATAAGAAAGCTGAATATACAAGCAGATAAGGATGAGAAAACTGAAATACCAACAGTAGTATTTAAAACATATACAGAGAGTACAGAAAAAAAGGGATTTTTTTTTTTTTAAGAAAGAAGATAAAAATAAAATAAAATACCAAGATACTAAAAAATAACATAAAGAACTTCAGCAGAAATGAGTAGGCATACAGCTTACCACCTATGTATATTCACCAAAGTTGTTGGTTGAAGCAAAAACTATACCTGCACTGCAGACTTGCCAAAACTCTACGTGGTTTATAGAAAATTTAACCCTCAAAACATCATCTCCCCAAAGGATCAGAGTTCAAATTTATATCATATATAGAAAAAGTTTAGCATAATTAAAATTTTTATCAAGTGACAACTGAGATTCAGTTGCGGATGCTAATGTAGACCTAAGGTTTGAAACAAATTTATCCAATTCTCAGTTTGTCAAAAATGTAGCCTAAATTTTGTATATATACTATATATGTATATATATATATAAACTACATATGATGTAATAAATGACAATTCAAATTCCACTTTTGTAATGCAAAACTGCTCAGTGTATCCCATGTAAAATCATACAAGAAAATGAGTAATTATTATAAAGAGTATGAAAGCTTTGTAGCTGAACAAGATACTTTGCAATGGAATATGAGCAGAAAAGACTTGGAAACTCCAAAATCAAGATAGATTTATGGATTCTGTGGGTGAAAAGCATTCAAACACAGGTAAAATATTACAGTTTCTGCTGAGCTGAGATTCTATCTTCCTCTCGATATTCATCCAAACTAAAACCCAACGAGTGGTTTCTGAGTGCTCAGAATTTAGTATATGTTATATCTTGTATATTGAGCTGAAATTTCCTCAGTGTATTAAGGACATAAAATTAAAATATTTCCCTGTAATATAATTTATTTGATGATGCTTTACCTAAAATATCACAGTTTTCAAAACAAGTTTTCTTTAGCCTTACTTCTAACCTTGAAACCCTTCCTCTGAAGGAGTCCTGAACACTTTCCACCTTCATTTCAAAAACATAGATGTAAAGTGTTAAGAACCAACACCAGCAGATCACAAAGACTCTCAGACAAGGGAAAAATATCGTGACCCAAGCCTAGGGATGAACTCAAAGTTCTCAGAACAGCAACTGACCAGAACCCAGTAGAAAACCACTCCAACTACACAGGTTTAGAACAATGAAGATTTAACACATGCCGCTAACCACCTGCACGGGACAAGCACACACTGAACTTGCATGGGATAAGCACACACTTACTACACAAGCAATGGTAACTGATTAGCCTACACCTTCACACAGGTGATTTGATTAGTCTATACAACTGTATTGTAACATATATAAGCCCTGTCTTCCTCAATATCAGGGTCCCCAAGCATTAGGCTGGGGCATCATATGCACATTGCTTAAGAAAAAATCCTTTCTAATAATACACTTTGCCTGTGTCTGTCTTCGGTCAGTGGTGGACCCCTAAGGCACAAGTGTGGGTTTGAGCCCAGCAGAAACAGAGGTGCGCTAGTGGGTTTGAGGCCCACTAGAGGGGAGGTGGATTGAGTCCCACCAGAACTCCTGGTGCATTAGTTGGCTGGAGTCCTACTAGAAGGGAAGTGAGTCCCCCTGGAATTCTCCTGACATCAGCTTATAAACCTGTTACATTATCTACTACATTCACTCCTTCCTATTACTCCTTAAGAATCTGTGTAAAACATTTGCCACCTTAACAGTGGTATTTACATTCTCTCTCTGCTTTCTTATATATTTCCCTTAGCCTGAATAGCTTGAATATTCCTTGCCATAAGAAATGAAAAATAACTTTTTGTCTGTTAATATAATTTGTGTTGATGAGTAATATTATGCATCATGTAAACTGTCCCATCAACAGAAATCATGTATTTAAAAAATTAAAAAACCCAGACGTTATTAAGCCTATTTTGGAATGTGAAACCGAAGTACCTGCAAGTTCATTGGGTGTTTTTTTCATTTTTATGATTAATATATGTGGTTACTCCTCAAGGACAAATGAAAAAAACCTCATGATGTTTTATCTAAGAAAGAAGATTATTAATTTAAACCAAGATTTGGAAGATAATTTACCTTATCTTATTAGCTTAATAAAATAGTATTTCATCAAACTATACAACTAGATGAAAGACAAGAGTTCTATCCAGGCAGCTTAAATTATCTATTGAAAAGTACAGAAAAATTAGGAACACACCAAAAAAAACCCCCAACTCTGTTATGAAGGCACTGTTGGCAAAATTATTATTTTCATTCTTAATGGCTGAAGTTTCTCAGTTGTTTTTCACCTTATAGTTTCTCACAGTAATCCTTACTTTTTCTGGTTTCTAATACAAACATGAGAGGTGACAGGGATAATAAAACCAATTGGAAAATAGCGTAATTCCATGAGAAAACAGTTACGCTTACTTGCATAAACAAGGATCAGCATTTGGAAAGGTCTTAGTATACTTCATTGAGAGAGGAATTTATCTACTCACATTTACTGAGATAAATTTAAAGAAAAAATTTAGATGAGCACTCAATGAATGCTGCAGCAAGTGCAGTACAAATCTAATTTTGTAAAGACAGACTGTAATCTCACAATTGCTTCAAGCAAGACCTAAGTGTGAGACAACACCAAAAGGCAGATGCCTGGGCTTGTATTCCAGGCCCTTTTCTGATTTGTACTAGAGCTTATGACACACTCTGTGGTATCCCCATGCCTCTAGCTGCTGCTCCATCAATGAAAGGGTTTCCCACAGACCTTAGATCTGCCAGCACTATGTGGGTGTCTTGGACCGCTTAAGGAAGCTCAAGTGGCACCAGACATTAAATGTGTGGGCTTTTGGCTTAATCCACAGCACTTCAAATTCCCATCACAGCCACTAAAGATCTAATCAATACAGATGATGGAGTCTGAAGAGCAATTCAGCTGACCAAGTTCTAGAAAAGTGTTTTGTGTTCCTGAACATGTCTACTGCATAAGAGATACCTTGAATAGCCAGCCTGTCCTCAGATGGGCAGCTCTAGAATAGGACAGTTGTCCTCTGTCATATCTGCTGCTTTATGCAGATGTGGTTGAGATCATGGAGCATCTAACCTGAGTTACTCCACTGGACATAGCTTTAGAATGTAAGTTAAATTTCTTTCGCAGCTCTGGTATGATTGTTTTCAATAGAGCTTTATGGGCTAAACCAGAAGCCTACATAGCTAGTGCTCCAATAGGCACCTTTTACCAAAACACTCACTTAGGCATTTAATCCTGAATTTAGTCTCTCACAGTCTGTCTTCCCCTCTGAGGTACAACATTCTAATCCGTGGAACAGTGCTCTGGATTAAATTGATTTTATGAAGCCTGACGTAAGATGTCAAATAGGTTCTAAAAATGTATCTGAAAAAAGGATTTCATATCAAAACCCTCCATCCTTTTTGAGAACATCTGCAATAATTAGTATCTTGTTTATGTAGTAACACTGAAAGTAAAGGTAGGCATGGTCAAAAAATACTTTTCACATCTATTACACAAGCTGCCCTTGTTTCAGAAAAACTCACATTGTTTACCTTCTCAAATTCCATCCTTTCACAAACCTTTTTTTAATGAGTCAAAATTAACAAGTTTGCCATAATATTAACTATCTCAGCAAATAATTTGACATGCAGAGAAGACAGACATCAAAATTATATTTAATATGTTAATGAACATAAATCAAAGATAGTAGTTCTCTGAATAAAGAAAATCTGCCTGGGATTACCAGGGTTTTAGAACAAAAGCATTTATATGGGGAAAAATAAAAGGTATATTTAATGCTCTCAACACAGCTTCCTTTTAAAGGAAGATAGAACAGGGGGTTTTTTTTCTTAATATTGATGATCATTTGCAAATTTTGAGATAGAATTTATGCGTAACAAAAGTAAGATCTCTTCTTAAACTGGTTTACATGTGTATTGTACTTAGATTTTCTAGTTAGCCTATATAAAGAAAGAAAAGTCCTTCAAAAACAAGAAATGTAGAAACCTCAACAAATTATACACATAATAAAGCTCTACCACCTCAAGAATGCAGAAACACATTTTCTGTAAAGCCAGACTTTAAGAACTTTGAAGTGTTATCAAATAAAATGCTGCCATTACATGCACCCACTTCCCCCTTCTAAGAGTGCAAATAAGTAGTTTGTGAAAAACAGAAAACAAAGCAAATTAAGCAGTGCTCTGATTTTCTGTGGGTTTTGGGTTTTTGTTTTGCTTTAGGGTTTTTTGCGCAAGTACTTTCACAAAAGATGCACACTCATTTCACAGATGCTGGTGGAAGGATATCTTATTCTAAAATTGATTCTTTCTGAGACAAGAAAAGTGTTAACAATAGACTTGAAAATTATTTTGCAGAGCCTGGCGTATTTTAATATACTGTGAGTAGTATCTGTTCTAAGGAGCTTAAAAATAATAACGCAAGTATTGAGAATTAAGACAGAGAGAATAGCATCAAAATGAAATTAATATTTTTTTGCTCTAACAAGAATCTTTCACTTGTTCACTCAAGTAAAGAAAAATGTAAAATATGAGCATCATTGCCTGGTATCTCACCATTGACATGACATAGTAGCAAGGGAAGAATTACTTCTAAGATAGCTGATAAAAAAACTTGTTTCCTAGAATTCTTTTATTTTATTGAAGTCAAAACGTTCCATGACAACAACAAATCTTTACACAAGGCTTCAAAAGGAAAACCTCTAAGACCTCAGATTGACTGGGGGTCAACATATGATCCTAAACTCAACATCTGATCTTAAAGTTATAATTTCATCATCACCTCTTTTAATTAAAATGTTGAATAGATTTTGTTTCTTTTCCTATGTAGTGTACTGTGGTGGTTTGACCCTGGCTGAATGCTGGGTGCCCACCAAAGCCACTCTATCCTTCACCTCCTCAACCAGACAGGGGAAATAAAATATAATGAAAGACTTGTGGGTCGAGATAAGGAAAGGGACATGACTCCGCAATTACTATCACAGGCAAAATAGACTCGATTTGGGGAATTTAGCTTAAATTATTACCATTCAAATCAGAAAAAACACCTTCCCCCCACCCTTCTCTTCTTCCGAGGTTGAACTTAATTCCCGATTTCTCTACCTCCTCCCCCCAGGCAGTGCAGGGGAACGGGGAATGGGGGTTATGGTCAGCTCATCACACATTGTTTCTGCTGCTTCTTCCTCCCCACACTCTTCCGTGCTCCAGCAGGGGATCCCTCCCATGGGAGACCATGAACTTCTCCAACTTGAGTCCTTCCCACAGACTGCAATTCTTCACGTACTGCTCCAGCATGGGTCCCTGTTCTGGTTTCAGCTGGGATGGAGTTAATCATCTTCTTAGGAGCTAGTGCTGTGCTGTGATTTGGTTTTGATGTGAGACTTTTCAGTTTGCCTTGTCAGCAATAAGGTTGGAGGGGCACAAGGAATTGGGAGGGTACACAGCCAGGTCAGCTGACCCAAACTAGCCAAACAGGTATTCCATACCATGAGATGTCATGCCTGGTATATATACCTGGGGGGTTGGCCGGGGTGGGCAGATCATTGCTTGAGGACAGGCTGGGCATTGGTCAGCAGGTGGTGAGCAGTTGCATTGTGCATCATGTGGTCCTTTCTTCCTTTTCCTCTGGATTTTATTCTTTCCCTCCTTCTTTTCATTAGTACTGTTATTGTCATCACTGTTATTATTGTTCTTTCATTTTTATTCTGTTGTTCTGTTATTCTGTTGATTATTAAATTGTTCTTATCTCAACCCTCAAGTTTTACATTCCTTTCCAACTCTCTTCCCCACCCCTCTGGGTGAGAGGGGAGTGAGCAAGCAGTTGTGTGGCACTTAATTACCAGCTAGGGTTAAACCACAACAGTCCTTTTCACCCGGTGCAGTCCTTCAGGAATGGACTGCTTCAGCACGGGTCCCCCACAGGGTCACAGGTCCTGCCAGCAAACCTGCTTCAGCACAGGCTTCCTACAGGTCATAGCCTCCTTTGGGCATCCACCTGCTCCAGCACGGGATCCTCCACATGCTGCAGGTGGGTATCTGCTCCACCATCAACTTCCACGGGCCGCAGAGGGACAGCCTGCCTCACCATGGTCTTCACCAGGGGCTGCAGGGGAATCTCTGCTCCGGTGCCTGGAGCACCTCCTGCCCCTCCTTCTGCACTGGTCTTGGTGTGTGCAGGGTTGTTTCACACAGTCTCACTCCTCCCTCCCGCTGGCACAGATTTCCGCCCTCCCCTTTCGCGCCTTCTTAACATGCCATCCCAGAGGTGCTATCACCATTGCTGATGGGCTCAGCCTTGGCCAGTGGCGGTTCCATCTCAGAGCCAGCTGGCGTTGGCTTCATTGGACATCGGGGAAGCTTCTGGCAGCTTCTCACAGAAGCCACCCCTGTAGCCCTTCCACTACAAAAACCTTGCCATGCAAACCCACTACAGTACCAAAACCAGAACAATAAGAGAAATACACTTATCATAATTGATTGAAAAACTCCTGACAAAAGAATTTCTAATGCAAAAATGTTTTTTTATAACAACTTCCTTGAACCAAAGGCAGCAAGTCACTATAAGGAATACTTCTTTATGAAGAATACATCCATAAAGGATGGATTTTAGTTCCCCCTCCACAAATATCTAACACCTTTGCCTTGAATTACCCAGACAGTGGGGTAAAATATTGAATGAAAATTGGGGCAAAGAAATCAAACTCCTTAACTGGAGAAATTCAATGTAAAATGTTTTCATAGGGAAATCTCACCTATGTTTGCTGTGCTAGTGAATATTTCTCTTCCATTTGCAGCTCTAGAGACCACTGCCTTTTCCAGAAAGAATTCATTATCATTCAGTTGTCAAAGGGGAGGAATCACTGAACTCATTTTTCACTTTTGGTATTCACCTTTTATTTAAAAGGAAACTAGTCATTCTTTGGAGACCAGTATCAGAATGATGGCATATGTGAACACTGAGTAAAAAAGTCAAAGAAAGAAGAAATGCGAGTAAACTATGAGAAAGGAGATTGAAAACACACAAAGCCTGACATAAAGGCTTCAGGCCCTGTCCACACTGCAGAATTTCAAGCCTGAGATTGACATGATATGCTGAGCTCAGTTCAGATGGCACTGTCTTCATTTCAGTTACACTTTTGAATCCAAGTAATTATGTAAAGTGACTAAGCACACATTTGAACAGTTTATTTTAAAAATTAGATTCTGTTTGGTACCTTTCATCTTTATATAAATAGTTGATCTTCCTTTCTACATACATAATATACTGAAATTCTCCTTTTTATTTATTCTTGAATTACAATTTCTATGAACTACCTTTGTAAAGATATATACTACAGCATAGTATCCTTTTTTTCTGAACTTAAGTGACTGACAGCTAAAATATAACAAGCAGGTAAAAATAAAATAATTTCCAAAAATATTTTTCAACTAGATGTAATTACTATGGCAACTTTCAGAACTCTGTCTTTATTCTGTAGTCTGTTTTAATTAGAAACTCAGGTTGAAAGATGTAGACAGAATCATTTTACCTTCCGAAAGATATAGTAATTGAGTTTATTGGACTACTTTATACAAAATAAAACTTTTTTGATATTTTAAAAAATATTCTCTAAGGCAAAAGAAAGACTGAAAGTCTAAGCTAATGGGCCATATGAAGTATTAACTATATGGAAACATCAAATGTGTTAACTGCCTATCTGGAATTCTCTAAATTCTTGTGCATCAGTTCTGAGGTCTGAAGTGTTGCTGGCTAATAAAATATACCAATAACATGCATGCAACTAAAGAGCACAGATGCATAAATAAATTGCATGTATTCAATAGATAAAAACAGAGAAAACATTAAAGGAAAATTTCAACAACTGATAAACTGAGAGACACTAGTAAAAGTTATGATCCAGGTTAACAAGTTAGACTACATCTTCTGTGATGCACTAACAGAGTATCTAAACATTTTTAATTCCTAAGTAAACATCATTTCAAACGGCAAAATAAATTGCAATCTAAGTTCAGATATATGTTATCTACAGGAAAAAGGAACGCATATTCCATTCTCTGTTATCAAGAGGAAAGGATTTGAAAAGCTCCTGTTCCACATACTTTACTGCTGCAACTAATTCATAGACATTTTATTTCAAGATTACCTTAGTGAAAAGCTTAGGAGGACATACTAGTGCTGGCTCAAGAAAGCTTTAGGCTAAATAATAAAAGCATACAAAATGTGATTTTTCTTTGCTTCTGAAGAATTATATAAGAAATACTCCACAATATCTACCCCAATCATGGAAAATTAGTTCCAGATGATGATACCACCTAACAACCATCAAATCTAATAGCTATGCATGCCTATGCCTTAATACATATGTGAAAATATGCATGTATAGAGATGGACAGAGAATCTACCTAAATATGTTTGCTTTCTATGTATGTGTGCTAGGTATAATACATACACACATTGAAAGATAATATAAATATAACACTTCTATACATTCTTCTTAAAAGTGTGAAGATAGGCATAATCAACATCTGTTGCAACAGCAATACCAGATTATTTACTAGTAAAGCGCAAAGATAACAACCCTCCTAGTAAACATGAATATTTTGATTAGCACATGTTCTGCCCATCTGCTGAAATCTTACATTGAAACAAGATTAGTGAATATTTTTCTTCAAGCTTTTAATGCAGTTTCTGCCATCATTAGGAGGTTTCACTTGAATTAGCTATAAAATAGTCTCCCCTTCCTCCTATTTTAAATGACAGCAATGTGCAGAAAATGTTTTATTTGGTTCTTTGATCAAATGTCTCTATATCAAGCAATTCACCCAAATAAATACAAAAAGGGAGAATGACATAATTTTCAAATTGACTTAAATGTTTCTAAGAGACTGAATTCAACTGGCATGACCAAATGGAAAAGCATGCTTTGAAGAATACAAAGTTATGCCTGCCTTACTCATTTACAAGTAATAGTAATGGTATCTCTTTGACACACATTGCATTATCTAGCTCCTTCAGTATATGTTGATATTTTTGTCTTACTGCTTGCACTTTATTGTTAATGTTTCGAGAAATATGTTCCTCTTCATTGTGTATATCAAATAATTTATGTTTATACTACATAGACAGAAATTTCTCTACGGCAAAGTCTCAGATCCACTATAAGAAGAGACCTGACTTCTGTTGATTAATGAAGATGTATGTTTTGTCACCAAAAAAAAAATATTTGTTCTCAGAAATAAATTCCGAATACTATCTATTCCATATTTTGACTTAGGCATATGCCACAGAAGACCAAAACCAGTTTGGCAGAAACAAACCCTGACTACAGGCAAAACAGAGATGCAAAATAGTCTTCATTTAACACACAAATTCTACACTAAAGAAATCATCGATGTGAATCTATTTGCATTACTTCTTTAGACATCTGCATTTTCCAAAACAGTACTTATACTATTATAAAAGTATTACAATTTCTATAGACAGAATTGAAATCTAAATGGATATTACAAAGCTTCCAAAAGTTAACTTACATGATCAATTAGTTCCCGAACCATTCCATTCCACTGTCCGCTAGCATCTTCCTGGGCTCCATATTTTCCATCTTCCACCAGCCTAATCTCATAGGAAAATCCAAGGATAGTAGACAGCTCCCTGAGGAGATCAATGCAATAACCTTCAAATCGATCGTTTCCGTACAAGGGTTTGTCAGACTTCTTGAACATAACATATGGCTCTTCCTGTAAAAATTAAAAAGGCAGAATGGATAATGAGTGCCCCCACACCTTTCTTTTCTTTTTAACCTTTAAGTAGTACACCGCCGTGAAACCACTCCTTGTACAAAGAGCTAAAGTGAAAAGTAGAATCCTTTTAGCTTTTGGTTATGTCTGTCTGAAGTCCTTATTTATCTTCAAACTGAAGTTAGTCAAAAGACTCTCCTTCTCATTTTTGTTTGAAAAAATGACACCCTAAAAACCATAGACATATCTTCAAGAAATTCATATAAACACTAAATTTAAATGTGCTCCTTAACAGTTACATTACACATTGATATCAAATGCGTTGTTTTGATGGATATTGTAAGCCTCTTAAAATGCAGTAACAATGTGTTTTGGCAACTGAAAAAAAATATAATTAAAACCCCAAACATCAATCAAATGCTTTAAGAATTACGTTTTACACTTTTCATTACACAAGTGTTTTAATGTTTTTGGAATACTTTGTTCAGTAAAGTATAGAAAATCCACAGCGTGAGGGCGAGTCAGTGAAAGTACCTACTGTTTTGTTGCATCAAGTTACAGGCTGCCATTTACAAGACTGCAGTAAAACCAGAAAAAAGTTAACTCAAAAAGCAAATTCTATGATATACATTCCATGAAAACTGAATTTATTTCCTTTAAACATTTCTTTTCTTATAATTTAAACAACAATGTGACTTTTTTGTATAAAGTGGTGTGCAAACAGAACAGCAAACAAATTAAAATGATTGGCAGAATATTCATAATTATGGGAAAAAACATTTAGCAAAATATGTAAGATTTTTACATCTGTTTCTCAGTATAGGAGAGCCTTCCTTAAAAACAAAGCTGAAGGGAGAAAGACAAAAAACAAATGGTAGAGTTTTCCAGTACAATATGGCACCAATATTTGAATTGTATTTTATAGGTTAAAAACACAACTCAGTCTTTGCTCACGTTTTAGACAAGCTTTTTTCATTTTTTACCATAATAAAAAGATAAGCACCAAGTAAAGTAAGACAAATGATAGTAAATGCAATTACTGTATCAAGTACAAATCTCAATGAATAATCAGATAAACTCTCCAGGGTAACTTAACAAAATTCATATAGCCCTAAATGTCCTCATCAGCACTCAGCGGGGTTAAAGGCACTTCATTGTACAGGCAGCTTTAATACGGATTTGTTAGCATTCCTGATGTAAACATCTGTCTTGAGGTATCACATGATTTAAGCAGTATATCTGCATAAAACTGGAACTTTAATCAAAAATGCAGAGAAAGCAGGGAGATCTCTTCCTTTCAAAGGAAGTGTGTTCAGAATATATCTGTTCACCTGTTGCTTCTTAAAAAAAATTTTCTGAGTAAAACAAACTACTGAATCAAGACTGCTGAGATTCTATTTTAATATACTTCTATTGAAATTAATAAGGTTATGGCCATATTTTTAAAAGTACACCACTGATCTTCATACAATTCACAAGGAATGTATCATTAAATAAATTGTCCAGAGAAACTACCAGGATGCTTTGAAAGAAACTTTTCAAACAGTAGATAGGCAAATGACTCCAGGAGAGCTCTTGTAGATGTAGTACTGACAAGAACAAAGACTTGACTGAAAACATGGAAGTTGAAAGCGATTTAAATGACAAGGATCATTGAATAATACTTGAGAAGCAGAGACAGTGACAAAACAACTATGTATTGAAGCAGTGTTAATAAACTCAGACAATTGATACGAAATACCTCATAGAAAACAACTGTAAGGAAAACAGTTTTTCAGGTGAAATGAGAATTCCTTAAAGAAAGCACTCTACTGGCCAAGCAGAAGCTATGCTAAGACAAAAGACAGAAAGTGTAGAAATAAGAAGCAACAAGATTCAAACATGAATTCTTCAATAACTGAAACTCAGAAAAGAAAGTACAGAGGAAGTGAAAAGACAAACAAAAAAGCAAACACACACTGAAACTTATGCAGGGACAAATGCATAAATGCCAAATTCTGTACAATTGGCAACCAATATTAAGGATATAAAGTGACATTCTAGAAGCAAGGATAAAAGGAAATTCTAGAAACTAGTTCATCTTCGCCCAAAAAGAAAAAAAAAAACCATGAAATGACATTACACAGACAATCAAACAGTTTGATGATTTTCCTGTGCCTATCCTCTCTGGAAAGGCTAACGTGGATCAGATAATATATAACATTAACACAAGAAACACATGTAAAAGCATTTAGGCTAAAGTACAGAAAGAAAACTTCAGTGAGTCCTCAAACTTTAACTATTTTCAGGAGGTTTGGACCTGATGAATTCACAGAAGAACCAGTTTTAGCAATTTTCAATCCATTAGTAATTATCTTTAAGAATTCATGGAAGCTTCAAGGAGAGTGTAAAAGGCTTATCTTTAAACTCTTCCCAATACAAAAAACTTCACCAACTGGACAAAGGAGGGCTATGAAATTGTAAGCTGATTAACGCAATTTTTAGAAAACGGTATTTTTATCCTAAGCAAATTATAAAAGTTTCATTCGTGAGAATCTAAAGCTAAGAGAATACAGAGGAGGGAAGAAGTTGAGGAAAGCCATCACATCATGTTATAAGCAAAGTCATCCTGTTCTCCCTAAAAATATGAACAAACTCTGACTGTCCAGAAACGTGCACTTCATTGAAAGAGATTCATTATCAGTCTGGAGAGTTATAATAAGTGATATTTCTTTATAGAGTACTTTTAAATATTTCTCCTTATTATTAAACAGAAAAGATGATAATTGGATGTGTATTCACTCTACAATGGGGCAGGATCAGAATTCAAAATGGTAAGTTTCAGAAAATTGAAGAGTAATTAAAAATAATGGTATTCAAAAGGAATTGCGGGATATTTCCATACTTCAGATGAATAATAAATTGCAGAAATTCAGCAGGAAAAGAGCTGAATAGGTAACAACTCCATCAAATCAAGTTCTAGATATTTTAGGGGATCGTGTACTGGACTCACCAATACCACACCATTAACTGAGGAAAAAAGCCCTGACCTACTTGGATCTGCCTTAAGTGGGAGTCTGGAACTGGAGGACCTACAGCGGTCCCTTCCCATCTAAATTACTCTATCATTTTTGGGGGGTTGACACCATTAATGTTTCAGTTGCTGTACTCCATTCAGTTTTGAATACTGCAGTTCAGGAGAAACATGAACTGTCTACAAAATAGGATGAGAAAAGAGTGAAAGAATATAGGTTGTTTCTCTTAAGGAAGAACAGACTGAGAGGGAAAAGTTAAAAGCCTTCAACACATACAAAGTCATTGCAAACAGGAGCCAGAAAAGTTATTTTCTGTAGAGGGCAGAGAAATTACAGACCTTAAACTCTGGCAAAAGAAATAAACGTTAGAAATTAGGAGACACTTTAAAATGGTAAGTATACGTAAGTGCCACAGTAGGTTATCTAGAATTTGGACGGTTTTGCTAGAAGAAAAAGCTACGCTCTATCACTTCTTCCAAAAAATGCCAAGGAAAAAGCTACCTGTGGCAACTGTTTCTGATGTGAAAAGAACATTCACCATCCAGGAAGTGAAATCATGACAACTGAAAAATTGTCCATTTCAGCTGTGAGGTTCTGCAGGTTTTGAATTTTCCCAAACATCTGGAAGTTCTTTATTAACAGTAGTTAATTCAAATATATTATCCCACATTAAATTGGGATTAAATATTGAATAAAATTGTTTAGCTACACTTTAAATCCTAACATTTATTTCTGAAGGTGAGAAAATCCCTGATTCAGATGTAGAAAGACTCAGACTTGTGCTTCCTAAGTATAATATTCTATATATGCCTCTGTAGGCATTATGAAATTCCTATGTAGCTTGGAATGCTCATGTACACAGACTTCTGAGTTGTTCAGATATTTACAATCACACATCCCCCAGTCTATCTAGAATCTTGACAAGATTCTTGACAATAGTTTTGCTTCTATCTTCTATTCCAAACAACCCTCAATTATGAGGGGCAGAATTTAAATATGTGCCATATCAGGGAGGCAGAATAATTGCCAATTCATGCTTTTATGTCTGCTTTACTTAGTAAGGACAGCATAATTTCCTTCACTGAGCCATCCGGCTCATCCACACATTCTTGCATAGTTTCCTGTAAGATCATTACAGTAATCCTCAATCATTTTATCTTTTCTACAGATGCCTTTTTACATTTTGTTGAAAATTTTGCAACACTTTCTGGAATTCACAGCTCCAGCTCCACACTCTTTCATAATTCTTTACTCTGACCAGCTGGGATAAGGGCTACAAGAGTCTTTATGCTACTATTTAATAATTATAATGTTTTGTTATGAAAAAAAACTTTTTCTGAGGAGACTAATCAATGAGTTATTAATATTCTCGTAATACTTTCACAATCCTTAGATTAAGCCATTGCTTAATGGCTTTTGGTGCTTTTCCTTACAGTTTTCCACTGTCCAAAACATTTGCATTTTCTCTTCAGACTTTTATTTGCCATGTAAAGCATCTTCTTACCTAGCTTTGACAGGGTTCATCTTTGATTTATCAGGAAGTGGGTTTTGGCAGGTTCATCTAAAGTAGCTTATTTATTAATCCCAAATTACTGTCTAGACTTCTCTTTTCCCTCTTATAATATACAATACAGATTCTAAATACTGAACATGGCACTAATGTATGCTGGACAAGTCCATGCAAAGGATCTATTACATGCTTTATGTGTTCAAGTTTTAAATTTATAGTATGGACTAATGTAAAACCGATTCCCAAGTACACTCTCAGGAAGGTGTCTATGCATTAAACATATGATCACCATTCCTTCTTGGTGTATCATCACTTTCACCAAAATCTTTCATTGGGACAATTATCATTGATTAGGTAGACAGAGCATTTAAACTGATTCATAGACTGGCAACTGGGTTTTACTTATTTTAATATTGTTCACAGTTTAATTTTGACCCTCAGTTCCTGAAAACACAACCCTTAAAAATTACTAGACCATATCACAAAACAAGTTGGTCAGACTTATTTTCAGAATGTTTACAAAATATTCTTTAAAATCTTCTGAACAGTTTCAGTTGAAATTCATAGTCTTTCCACAAGTATGCTTATTCTGAAATAAAAGCAATCAAAGGGAGAGTTACTATACTTTAAAAACAACCCTCTTCTCCATCCAAGTTAAGCTTCTAGTTTGAGTTATTCTTGATGTGTGAAATTTGCCAGCTTTGTAGCAAGCTTTGACCAGTAAGACCAGTAGTAAGAAATTACCCAAATGAAGTTTATATATATAGAAATACTTAGAATATGGAAATAAAGGAAAAGATAAAGGGCATAGGGAATAATGAGAGAGATGAAAGGGATGTGGGTAAATAAAGTTTTGCCATCATTAGCTCACATTTGAAATTGGGAGGCTAGATAATTTGATTTTTTTCTCACAAGATTTAAATCATAGATTATAAAACTTGTGCAAGAACAAAGTGAGTCTAACATATATACTCAAAAAACTGTCATATATAGTCATACATGTAATTCTACAGTTAGATAATTCATAGTATTTAATGTAAGTATTTTTAGAAAAAGCAAGGAATTGAAAGGGTATTATTTCAATATCAACAGAAAAAGTCATATACTGAGCAACAGTATCCTTATGTATCTGTTTTCAGAAACATGCAGTACACTCCCCTAACTGTAAATACGTCTATCACAAAACTATCAAATTTAATCTGAAATAAAACACCACTTTTGTTTCAACTGGTTATATTTCATATGGATAGGTTTTTCTCTGAAGAAGTCATCACTCCTGCAGTTCCCTTTAAAATAGTTTTGATTTATTGAATATAATTATATTGAAATATAATGTAAATGCATTCTCTTCAGTGTTAAGCACACACATCGCACCTGAAGGAGACAGTCACATGAACAGTTAGTAGTCAGAAATGTTCGGTTTCACTAATTAACTTTATGAATATCAGTTTATCTGGAGAATGCAATCACTCTATTTTGCATGGGTGGCTGTAAATATTCTATCAATGTAATACAGGTGAGCAATTTGGAAAAAAATAGCACTAAAGAGTTGAAAATAATTTACTTGCATATTCAATCAAGATTATTTTCACTGGTTCCATTACAGCACCGTTATTGTTATGTTTTTTTGTTAGATTTCAACATGTGAATATTAAAAACAGGTCTTCCTAGTATAAGATGTCTTTATGATTTTCAACAAATTTCTGCCAAGCTCATCACATGCATACATGATTTACTCAATGACGATAGAACAATATACCATGTGCGACTGGAATACTTGGAGTTTGTTTGGAAAACATTGGTGTATGTTATCATAACATAGAGGATATTGAAGAAAAAACTGGCAACTAACCACTCACTGTACAGGTCACTCAACCATGTATACCAGCCTACTGAAGATGCCCATTGCTGCTAACATGAGAGCAGCCATCTTTAAACTGTGTCTTAGACTGCCACAAAAATTAGTGTTTGAGTGCCAGAGCAGAATTTATAGGGTATGCAGACTTTATATTCTGTAGTTCTGATATAAATACCATCTTGGTAACATTAAACGGAAATAGACCATTAATGTTGTGTATTGTCTTGTATCCTGTTCTTGAAGGTTGACTGTAGTTTGGATGCAATGTTTTCTTTTCAAGGGGTCATGACTGTCCATGATGTGTGACTTTACTCTTTTTCCTGAGCAGGGGGGCCTTACATGGAGTGCAAATGGGATCATGCAGAGAAAAACTGCTTTTTAAAAAACACCAGGTGAAAGGAAATAAAAACTGGTATCAACACATTCTTCAACAGCTGTTCAGCCTGAAACATAAGAAAATTCAACACACTTTTAAAGAGATTTCTGAAGAGTTAAGAAAATAAAAGAAATATTTTTGGAGCAATTTTTGTCTAAAAAAAAATTGTATATGAAGCAAGTGTACACCAGAATGGAATCTTTCCTTCCTAAAAATGTTATTCTGTATCTTAGTAGTGTTTAAATTCAGATGAATGTAACTCCATGCTACTCTGCAGAACTCAAAGATTTAAGAAGATCACAAGGGGATAGGGTTTTATTCTTGGAGATCATTCCGATCCAGTGAAAGAAGGTAAATGAAAGACAGTCAATTCAAGCACTCAAAAAGGGACATAATATGAAGTGATCTTTTTTCATGAAATGCATGTTTATGCCTAATTAAAAAGACATCTAATTTATGTGGCCTTTATTTCAGCACAAGGAAAACCAATTACCTGCAAAAGCAGCTAACTAGTACCTAGTCCAGTTGACTAGAAAGAAATAAGTACTTGTTCAGAACAAAGTATTATGAGAAGAAAATTAATCAGGTCTAGAGAGGTTGTGAGATAGAAACAGTGTTTCATTAAAAACTTACTAATGATAATTGCCAGGATAGAAAAATGAGAATTTGAATCATGATGACAAACCTAGCAGGAAAACATACATGCTCAGAATATTTAAATTTCTTGTTTCATCCATTAAGAAAAACCATGTTAGCCAAAATACTTGTATTTTCTGTTCATATGTCTTATATTAATTGAATGGTTCTTGGTCAGTGCTGTAGAGGATAAATTAGAGAATAAGACACCATTTATAAATACAAGTTACTAAGTGGTATTACACTTGTCTATGTATAAGAAAGGAAAATCACTCTTACAATCATAACAGACACCAGTTTGACTGAAATATATAGCAGACTGACAGAGTCAATACTAAAATTACCTAAAATAAATAATAAAAATTAAAATACAAGTATCTAATTCAATGGTACTGAAAGCACTTTTCATGTCAGATTCCACTGACACATAAATAAATAATTTCAGAATTGAAATTTAATGCTAAATAAAATTGTCATAACTTCACTACTTATTTCACAAACTGATAGAAGGACAAACCCTCCTTGAAGTGAACATTTGAAAAATAATAGAGCATTTGATAAGAACATAGAAAGGGACCAAAGAAATTTCTAACAATATATAGAAATTACACCTATATCTTTCTTATTTATTTAAGCAATGTTTGACTGCAAAACCTAAGCTTCTTGAATTGGTGCAACATAAAATTGTGCAATGAAATTTACACACATTTAAATTCATTAAAACCTGGCTGTTCAAAGTTTAATCATAACCAAGTCATCCCTTCCGAAGAGCAAAGTGTTAAAACCTTTCTAGGTATCCACTCAGTACATATTTGTGATTCTTTTCAATGCAACTTTTTTTTCTTTCTTTTTTTAAACATTTTCTTACATTGACCTGTAACGAAAAAGATACTTGGGGTTTGGTTTTTTTTCCCCAATAACACAACTATTGGGTGAACAGTAAGTAACAAGGAGATATTGTGCAAAGATTTTGATAAGATGGACTCAAGAAAATAGTGTATATTTTAACATTTTAAAGGAAAGCTTTGAGAAAGAATAATGAAAATCTTAGCTTTAAGAAATAAATATACCCTGACAATCCCTGTTGGGAGCAATTATTTACTTAATTTCATCAACAGGTCAGCTTGCTACACTTTAAGATCAAAGCAGTCATTTAATGTCTTATAAGACTAAAATTTCTTCAATGAAGTTTGATACAGAAAAGCCCCACCCCAAGCCAGATAAGTACTAAAAGTGAGAACACAGATATAGTAAATATAAGTCATAATTTTTCTGAGAAAATTTACTGCAAATACACTAAATTAAAACCACTGCAAATAAAGATGTGATCACAATGAAGAGTAAAGTAGCAGGTAGATTAAAAATTATATCTTTAAATAGAAGATAAATCCTTGAAAAGTATTTATTCAGTATGATAAAAAAAATTACAAAACTTGTTCAAGAATGATATAACCCCCAAGTGACAGATGACTGCTGTTTTCACGAACATAATCACAGTGATTCTTTCCAGTGACAGTGAAGTCAAAATAATCAGATGACAGTCACCTATCATACGCTATCATCAGAGGCGGTAGCACCCTTCTGGATGTGAAAAAGAGGATACCTTAAGGAGCAGAGAGATTACATAAAGTCTTTATTTTATATAAATAGTTTTCTGAAATCCAAAAATCAAGTAAGATAAAAATTGGACAGATTTCAAAAAGAAATGACAAGAAGTTAAGTTTCATTTGTATTGTATTAAAGGCCACATTAAATGATCAAAATGTTTTCTTCTGATTGTATGTTTGCATTGGTTTTCTCATAATAACTCTCTAAGTTGCATCACTTCTATGATACACAGCAAGTATACCATCTCCAAAGAGTTTTTCATTCGGGATGTTAATATAACAGTTTTTCCATTTCACATTTTCATGTGTTCTACCTGCAAAATTTATCTGTATTTTTTTTTAATGCATAAGTTGCATCACAAACTTAAAAGCTTCCCTACACAATAAAAATTGTCTGATGTTTCTACATGTTGAATTAATATTGGAGATTTACAGACTTGTTTTATTGTTTAAAATGGACAACTAACACTTGAATGAAAACCCACTTATTCCATACAAATGTGGGCATGTAGAAAATTTGCTGATACAGTTTTTGTATTTGGTTCTCTTGATCTATACATTTTCTTTTGGATTTGGACAAGAAATTTTTACTTGAATTGTTCCTGTGAGCTTTATTATATTTCAACTACAAAGATATTACTCAAAATTACAAAAATAATTTTACATTTCAAACTATTCTAATTTTAATTGTTATGGATAGTTATCAAATACATGGATTGTTCATTAATACTTTCAACATGGATATATGCATTTTGTAAATACTCTAGAACTTTCATATTACTATCAGCATTGAAAAAAGCAAAACAAAACAAAACAAAAAAGAGTGATGATGATGAAAAGAGGAAAACCACTTTCAAAATTTGCCGCTGTTAGAACAGAGAATTTTAATCATTAGCTTCTGTTCACCAAGGATACTGAAGTTAAAAGGGTGCCGTATCTAATTAACATCTATGTCAGATGTAACGAATACACAGTAGGCTTTCACAGTTGGCAGTCAAAATTCAAGTGGGAGAGGTGAAGCAATCCACTAGGTATAATCAATCAAAACAATGTAATATATTAGACATCTCACTGGTCATTTGAGCCAGTATATTCTAATATAAGAAACTAAGGCCAGACACAAAAAAACCACCAAAGTTGCCTTCCTCCACTGTACTACCTATAGTAGAAATTAATTATGAATATCCTTATTTGACATCTTTTAAGATATTTCCTGGAAGGTTCCCTAGTATGACCTTTTGGGTCACAACTATGCTTTGATAAATCACAGCCTTAACTCAGCCACAGTGGTTCTTTTCTGCAGTTTCACTCCTCATTTTGTCAGGCTCCTAAAACAAAGTTTTCCTTATTCCCACCCCACGTACTCTTAACTTTGGCCAGACTTTAATTTAATTCAGCTGCATCCCAAGAACATGTACTAAGTTTCCACTCCAGTAAGGCAAAACAGATATGAGCGGATGCCTATTTCAAGCAAAATAACTCAATAAACCACAGAACATGAAAGTATCAAACTGTCGCAACACTGCAGACTCTACTAATCTATTTTCAGCTGAACTGAATCATACTGTCTTCATGATATGTGAAGAATACCAAAGACATTGTTAGGTCTTACCACAATGGAAAGCAAAACATTCTTTCCTTATGATGTATCTTAAATTTTCAAAGACTGTGAGGAAAATCAAACAAACAAAAAAATGCAAACCCAAGATGAGAAACAAATACAGCAAGCATTTTCCTAGTCTGATGTCCTTTGGTGTTAAGTGCAAATCCTGGAGTTATAAACTGATCCTTGCCACTGCGTGAATGTATGGGTTTATTACTAACATTTCAGTAGAAGGGAATTGAAACACTAGAGAATTATTTCAGAGCAGTTCTTTGGGATGATGCTGTAAACTTGGAACACAAAAAAAGTGCTTCTTGGTCTTTATCCAGAGATATGAATAAATGGCCTTCCTACCTTCTGCTTCCACCGAGACAGGAGAAAAATAGTTTTATTGACCTTTTTTTACTAAGTCAAACTTTTACTTGTGCTGATCCCACTGCACTCATTCATACACTATGACTCCATTCAAATCTCGTAATTTTTTTCTGATAAGCATCACTTTTATGTTTGAAATACGAACAAGCACTGTGGCCCAGCACATCTCTGAATACATTGCAAGTCTGAAGGCCTCTAAGGTTATTAGAAGCCCACAGACATCATGTTGGATCTCAGGATAAGGGTGATTTTGAGCTTTAACTCTCCATTAATTAAACTCCCCATTTTGAGCACTATAAACTATAAAGCAAGTTAATTTCCTTTCTCAGTAGAGAAATTCCTGAAACACATTAAAGTAGGTTTCTTTACATGTCTGCTACATTTTCAAGAATCACTCAGTTTACAGTCTGCACTGGCGGCTGAAGACAGAGGAGTGGAATTGAGTCACAAGTGGAATGAAGTTCAGGAAGGATAGAGTCTGGATACTGAAATGGGTATGAGAAATCTAGGAGAGGCATTTAGGCACACACTGACCATGACAAGAAAATACATAAAAAATGGGTAAGAAAAATACTAAAACTGGAAAATAAGGACTTGTATATTCCTTTAGTTTCTGAAGAAAAAAAATCATCACATCTGAGTAAACTAAAAACAGAAAACCATCAAGTTTACAGATTTTCTGCTAGACATAAACACATTCAACTATTCTGTGGCAGTACATAAAATTCAAAAAGATTTATGAGAGAGAAATAATTATTTAGGACTATAACATTAGCAGGAACCAAATATTATTATTATCTCCAAATTTAGGTATTGCTTGAATCACCCTAGAATGATATAACAGTAATTATGAGAAAATGCCTGCATCAGGTATCTTTCCTCAAAATATACCATAAAAACAAAATAAAAAAGATTACAAATCAGCGATTCTGTGTACAAGAGATGAGTGACCCATCTTTACAAAGATAAAAAATAAGGTTATTCTTTTTAGATATATGAATTTAAAATTTGGCCATTAAAAACTCATGCTCTCAATATCCTGTGGTTCCAAAAGAAAGGAAGAGAAAGTATGCAATATGAAAAATGGCATACCTGAAAAAAAAATAAAATCAAAGATGCTAAAAATTTGGGCTTTGCTTGATTTTATATCTTTATTTTGAAAACAAGATGGCATTTATACAGCATCAGATTTCTACCCATTTGAAAAAGCAGCATTTATAAATAAAATACAGTGTAGGGATATTACATTTTGAAACTGTTTTGAAAATCCATTATATCTTCTACAATATTCAAAGCATTTTTTTCAGGGAATTATAGTATAAAATGCAATTTCATATTTCAAAAGTGAAGTAACAAAAAACTCCTAAGTCTGAGATTATCACACACCTTTCATAACTTTCACACATTTCTTGAAAAAAACTTGACAACTGTGAGTTCTTTCAGAACTTTGATGTAAGTGGATACAGAAAGGTACATAAGAGCTATAAGGAAAGGAAAGCAGCATTTATTTCAGCAGAACAGGACAAATGAATCTGTACCATATGTACAGGCTGGTATGCAATTTAGCATAAATAAACAAACACTATGCACATACATTTATAAATATGAAAATTTAATTCCGAGGTTAAAGAGCTTCCAAAGTAATGATAGAATATGTACAAGAAAAAAATATTCAGATACTTATATCTGCAATCAAAAGAAAAAAAATAAAATCAAGAGTTCTGATAGCTTGCATAACAAAGTCAATTTAGGAGGACCAAATTACAAGAAATCCTTATTAATGAACTTAAAAGGGTTTTTGTTGCTTTTTTTAAAATACTCAGAATGTAGAATTACAATTGTAGAAGGAATTCTGAAGTTTCAATGCAGATGGCATTAAAATAAAATAAAACAAAACAATAGTGTCAAAAAGATTAAGATATCCAAAGTTGCTATGGTTATAAAAGATACAAAGAATACATCTTTTATTATTATTTTTCAAATGTTTCCCCCCATAAAAATCTGACTATTGCTCCACTAGACATGTTCAGCTGGTAATTTGGGCTGCTATGGGACCATAACTTGGAAACCAGACATGCTTCTGCACCAAAACTACATGCCAGTAGACTTCTGAGAAGTGATGAAGTCCTGGCAACCCTGACCCCTTTTCAGAATAGAGCTACTGATTTGCTCATAAACCAAGGAATAATCTTTCAGATGATTAGCTATAGCATGAATTATGAAGAGTTTGAGACAGAAAAGACCACATAGTTTCATCCTTACTTGCAGTAGATGAATTTTGGAATTGCAGTTCACTTATTATTGATTTGCCTATCAATATATTTTCATCTTTGGTAGACTCAGCCACCACTGAAAAAGCAGGGTATACTCACAGTTGTAAAGATCTTAATGATTACAATATAAAAGAGGAAAAAGGTATCGTTCAGAATTTCAGAAGACAGAATGAAAAATAAAGACTGGGATCTCTAAAAGAGAAGTGAGTGTTAAAGCAAACTGCAGCAAATACTGATCAAGACTCTACAGTTGGCAGTATACTATAGACTATTGTAGAGAATTGTTAAAGTGAAAACAACAGCATAGAAAAAATATGTAGAGAGCTTAAATGAATGGCCTTTTTTTAAAGCAGTATTTCCTAGACTGAAAAAAAAGAGGGAAAAGGAAGGTGTTGAACAAAAATATGTTTCTAGGAGCTGTAGTATTTTATATTGTTGCATTGCTATAACATGAATATTCAGTAATATGCTTTCTGTCCAGCTGAAATTTATTTATTAAGCACAAAAAGATAGAGCTACAAAAGCAGGCTAGTACATGTGCTTTCTGCACCAGAACAATTTTTGGTTCATTTCATTATTCTAAGTACTACTCTTACAATGCTGTCATAGCTGAAAAGAGTTATTGCAATTACCAAAACCTTCACTGAACAATAACTGAAGTATAAAAGGCAGTTACAAGTGAGCAACTTGTAACACCAATTTAAAGTCCTCATATTTCTTTTATTTATTAGTTTATTTAGATATGTGCAAAGAAGACAGATGTTTATGCATCACCCCTAACCAAAAATTATCCCTTAAGAGAAAGGGTATCCTTGGTTATAGAAAGCAGCTGCTATTATAAATCTCAGGAATCTACTTTTGTGAGCTTTATCAGTCCAAAATCAGTGCTCATTAACAGCACTGCTATTTACATTTGTGCAGCTTACCTTTTCTTGACATCATTATTTCAAACAAAATTATGCAAATGTAAGTATCACCATACAAAATCAATATGATACATACAGTAGATGACCCCACATCTCATCAATAGATAGATGTTAAAACATAAATAAGCTTGAAACCCCCAAATTAGTGAGTGTTTCTTATGTAATCTTGCAGGGATTGATCCTTGTCCCAGTATTGTTATCGCTGATCTGGAATCAAGTATACAATGATTGCTAATGAAGTGTGCAGATGATAAAAAGGCTGGTTGAGTACTGAGCAATGGTCATTAATAGAAATAGGACTATACTCTGGAAAGCAGTAACTCTAGGAAGCAAATAGAAAAAAATGTGAAATATAGTTATATATCAGTGGAATGCTCCAAGAAAAATCCTAGGCAGGCTATGTGGTTAAAATGTAACAGGAGTATAGGGGTAGTCAACCGGAGTTACTAAGAAGCAGTACTTGGTAATGCAGTAGTTCTTATATATACAAAATTTGAAAACTTGTGAAGAGCAGTGGGAAGACAAAAGACAGACTAATACTCTATAAAAACATGCTTTTCCTTTAAGAGACTATAAGATGTTCATTTACATTTTATAAAAAAAAAACGCAAGAGATTATATGTTTATAAATGGTAATTAACAGTACAAGGGAAAGTTGTGTCAAAATTGTACTGGTCTTAGCATAAGAACTTATGTCTGGAAGAGAGTGAGTCAGCCATGTTTCAGTTATGTATCAGCTATATTTCTCAATTAGTGGAATCAATGAAATAAAGGAATTCAGAAGATTTTATATAATTTGTAAATTTTCAAATAAAAGCAGACCTTATAAGTAACCAAAAAGTTACCCACCGGATGAAATTATATGGCTTATGTTATATAAAAGATTAGAAGCACACTGGCATTTGTATCTATGTACCTAAGAAAATTCATTCTGGCCTGAAATGTCAAAATATATGTTGGTAGGTAAAAGCTTATTAAAGAATAAAACTGTTAGGAAGTGAGTCGTTTTTTTAATATCTGCAAATTCACAATAATAGTGGCAGCAGACAAACACAGCAGACACACTTCCACAAAGTCTTCCGTTTGTGTTGAAATTCAAATTACTATTTCAAAATTATAGTGTGGAAATCAGTGAACATTTATTTTATGTAACTAAATATATGTAATTATAAGTAAAAAATACCTCATTCACCACTGTGAATTTGTAAACAATGGAAATGAAAAGTTACTTAAAATGTTTCTCTGATCTAGTTCAAATTATAGCTTCATTAAATTTCTGTATGATTGAAAATTTCAACTTAATAATTAAGTAATAACAATGATGAAAATAAATGTTAAGTATGTCGTACTTTCCTTCGAGGTAGTATCACGGTATTAGATTAACAAATGAAAGCAATAAATTTTCCTGGCTAGCAGCCAAACCATTTTTTTAAACAAACACCTTTTGCCCTCTCATATGGTGCTGAACTAAACAGCTTTGTGAAGGAACCAAACAATTTAGTCAATAATAAGGAAAGTGAAATTGTTAATCAATGAACACAACTCTAAAACTGTGATAATTTACTTACAGTTTAGATGAGAGAAAATATCCATGACTAGCTTGGCAACTGGAGTTCAATCATGACAGAGTAATTTCTAAGTAAGTGTAACGTATACTACAGACTGTTCATTACTGTTGTAATTAGTATAGCATATTCTATTAGCTTTCCTGCACAACTGTATTTCTGGAAAAGCAAATATAATTGCTTACCAAAATGGTGGTAACAATTAAAGAGCGATTGGACAGGGAATCTGTGATGTTTGCTGGTTTTCCTTTCTGAGTCTCTGTCATGTTAAGGCCACTCAATGGATCCCAAGTTCCAACCTATAAAACAGTAAATTACTGTGTAAATTTTCCATTAGTTACATATCAGCATCTAGAAAAGAACATTACAAGGAAAACCAGATTGCTACAGGGGAAAAAAAAAAGATTGCTAATATTTATTATTAAATCCTGTTTCATTATTCGCTGTCATTACATTTAAAGACTGCTTGCTTAAAATACGATTCACAATACTTCAAAGTATATTTCACGAAGTGTGACATTAAGTGGAAAAATGTTGCACAGAATGTCTGAAGCTACTCTGAATACTTAATTTTCCATTTAACTTTCATTCTCTAAGATAAACCACATCTGAAGACAACCTAGCACTTATGTGGAAATTCATTTGCAGAGCAGAGAGTGTTGTCTCTACAGGATTTACCCTTTTCTGTGATCAGAGAGAACAGCAGAATAAAAAGATGTTTTGGGGAAAATGTAATAGAAAAGACTGAAAGTGGGTTAAGTGTAATAACTTAATTGATTTACAGACATTTTATACCTTGAAATTCTTATTCCAGTAAAGTCAATAGGATTTTTATCTAAGTAAGGAGGTCCAGGGTTATGCTTTAAGGTTCAAGTCAAGGACAGTCTCACATACTAAGCAATAAGTAATGGGGCTTATGATTACATCATTTATCTGCAATTTCATCACTATACAACTAAAATGGGCAAGCAGTAAATACAACTATCCATTTTTACACATCAGAATATTTGTATTACTCTATTGTCTAAAAAAAGCCCCACAAATGTTTCTTTTCTTCTTTTTAGACAGGATTTTATATATAATTTCAAATGTTAAGCAATATCTATAATATAACATAAAGATCTTAAAAGTCTTTTCCAACTTAAAAGATTCTATGATTCTATGATACTGTAAAACTAAATCTAGCCAGAAATTTTACAATTCTGTGAGTTTTGACTGCGATTATATATATATATGTATGTATGTATAGATGTACATATAAACACAGACTTTTTTTTTTTTTTTTTTTTCAATCTTTCAAACTGATTCCTGAGAAACTGTTTGGATATTTTTCAGTGATTTGTTGCAGTATGGCTGCCAAGTAAGTTCAGGATGCAATGTGGTATGGGTTAAATAAAAAGTTTCATTTCTGAAACTGAGAATACAGCAGAGCACGAATCAGCAGAAGCTGTAATTAAGAAAAGAAAACTTTGTTCACTTTTTCTACAATTTTCTGTTCCACAGAAATAAGTATTTTATCTGTCTTCTGTGCATAACACTCAGTTCCAAGTAGTCACTCCTTTGAATGGCTGTGATTCTTGAATTTTGGCAATTCAGTAGCTTGTAAACTGATGAAAGAATCATGAAGGGGCAAAAGGAGAACGTATGTCTCAGAAATACAACTGGAAAATAACTAATCTAATACATCATTTCAAAGTACTGAAACAAACCTCTACCGAAAAAACTTTTCTTCATTTACTCTTTTAATACTGATTCATTTGGTGACTTGAAAGTATTTTTAGGAAACCCAAAATGTTCAGCCTTGCAGTTTGTCCACAATTAAGAAATTGTAAACAGATTGAGAACTTTTACTTGCAATGTTCTGTTAATTATGGCAACCACAGTATTTCAAAGAAATACTGGACTAGAATAGAGTAACAAGGAATGACAAAGACCAGAACCTGAGCCTGTCCCTGCTGTTTTTTCACATAATTGAAGGTGGACTAATCTCCTCTGTAAGATTCAACTTCAGGTACACAAGTAGCACAAAAATTTCTAAGGGACCACCATAATCTTATTTGATCAATTTCAAATCCTAAATTCATTAAATCAAATACTTCATTCAAGCTCACAATTCAATTTATCTTGGCAAAAGCTAATACATTGTTAGCAAAATACTTCCTCCCTTACTTTTTAACGTAGCCACAGCCACAAGCAAATGTATCAGCTGTTAGAATTTGGGGTGTATCTAACTACATCCATATAGCCTTGTAAGAATTAACAGCATTACTTTAAAAAGGAACTTCTGTCTTGATAAATTATCACAATATATTTCTAGATGAGGTTAAGAAATGGAACAAAAGTTATATGTTCCAAATAAGACATTCTTTGTTATCTTTATTAATGAACTCAAACTGAATGACACGCCACAGATTCTGATATACTACTGATATATATAGCTCCCAAATCACACAAACAGCTTCTTTCAGTGAAAACTGCATGAACAGTGCAGCGAATTCATTCTTTTCTATTTTCTTAAGCAGTGTTTTAACTTTAAAGTAGCCTTTTGATTAGAATAGAATTGCTAATGTGTTTTTTAATAGGAAAGTTTAAATACAAAATATGTAGAAAAAGCAAATCAAGGTAGTCTACTACATAAAACTGCAATTCAAACAACTTACAATTTACTTCTACTGCATTACATTTATTTCCAACAAACTTCCAAGTTTTCCTAAAAAGTGAAACAAATTGATACTCTAATATACACCTTAGACAGAATGTTCACACTGTAAATACAGTCACAGGGAGGCTGTTAAGCCCTTTATCCCCTATTCTTCTATTCAAGTCCCCTAAAAGGCTAGCCTTTTCTGGAGCATGCCAATCTGAACACATTAACACTTATTATCCATAGCACAGGACCCAAACCAGGAGTTCCCACAAAGGTGACACTGTGCTCTACAGGGAGACAAAAGAATCTGTGATACAAAGAATTAGCTTAGTCAAGAATCAGCTTATTCAAGTTCAAACAATTCCAACAAAAGCTACTAAAAGACTCATCAACAAATATCATAGAATATTCTGTAACATAACAATCAGGGTGCTCCTCAAGAACATGGAATACAGTTTCCCAACTACATTTCAGTGATTAAAAACTTGCATCCAAGCTTCCATGTATTTAACTGTTACGTAACTATCAGATTACTTCAGTCCTGCAGAAGATTTGGACAGACATTTCCATTCTTTTATTGTTGCTTTGATAAACCACAATTCTTTATTTTTTAGTTGGGGTTGGGGGCAGGGGGCAGGGGGATTTGGTAAATTTTTGTTGATTTTCTTTTTTTTTATTATTTGCAATCTCTTAATTAAGTTGCATCACCTGATCTAAGACAATGGTGGCAAGGCAACATAACTTCTTTACATAACTGTATGGAACAAGTCCTAAACCTGTAATCTAAATGATACTATCAGACTTACTAATAGGAAGCTAACAGCAAATTAATCTTTTCCATTTTGTTGGAGATTATGACCACTGAGACAGTCATTACTGAAAGGCAGATAAAGAGGAAAACTAGGAAATAAGTGCTGAAAATCTGACTGTAGAGTTCATCATTTTCTCAGAATCTGTATTGATTAGAAAATTACCTGTGTCTATGAAGACATCATCTTTTTAGAGTCTTTTATCATTCACCACATGAAAAGTTTGCCATACACTTTTAACCAGGTACACCCTGAGGTTTCCAAATGGTTAATCAATCCTATACCACTGAACAAAAATTCTTAAATAACCTTCACAATATTTACTACTCTATAATAGTACAATTTCAAAACTAAATCTTACTAGAAGTGTTTAAAAATCAGTCATTACCAAAGGACAGAAATCAGCAAATAATGAAGTTTGGCTAATGTTCATACAAATTTAAAATTACTTTTTCTTTTGCATTCATGTATTCTCTGCATTCAGTCTCAAAAAAAACCATCACTACAATTGCACTTATTTCCAAAAGTATTAATTTAATTTCATAGTAAAATGTAACTGGCATGATTTGTGAAGCAATAATACTCTAGGAAAAAAGTACTTACCAAATAATAAAAACTAAGTTAAAATATGAGACCTGTTAAATCAGAATGAATAATAATTCATCTTCTGAGTACTGAAAACTACACACAGTTAATATGTACAATTTTGCTTTTAAACCTTTGATAGTTTTATATAGTAGAATAACTAGAGATAATTATGATACATTCTTGGACTGTTATCTAGGATGGAGAGTGCTGATTACAGTAATTCATTGCATAAAATTTATATAGTCTCCTCAGCAAGTAGGAATTTGAGAAGAAAACTATATTGGACTTCAACTCAAAGTTACTAGTCTCTTCGGGAAGTATTAGTTGGATTATTGTGACATTTAGCAATACATTTGGTATCAGAATAAGGACATAAACCTTTGCAAACCTTATCAAAATTCTCCTTTTTTCAAAGTTATTGGTCATGAACATAATCCATTTCTGAATTGATCTATAAAGTTAAGCATAAATGTAACTTGAAAGGCATATTCAGGCTTGGAAATTTTTATCAATTGTAGTATACATTAAAGTTGCATACAAATAAAAGTTCACAGGTGAATATTTAGAATAGTTATGTAAATATAACAGTATTTTAAGAAGTGGCAGCCACCTCAACCCATTTATTTTCAACAATACAGCATGATCCTAGTTTATCTCTTATAGTGTGTCCAAAGTGCATGTTTTCTCTAAAATAAAAATGCAATTTGTCACATAGTAAAGATATGCTTCTAGCCAATCACAACTCAGCAAGTTATTTATTTTAAAAAAATTAAAACCTTATTTGTAGTCTTTTCTTAGTAACGCTTAAGACTTTCTTCAAAGCTACTACCCCTATCAAGACCAACCCAATATAATTGTCATGGTTTAACGCCGGCCAGCAATTAAGCACTCGCTCCTTTCCAGTAGGATGAGAGGAAAATTGAAAGGCTAAAAGTGAGAAAACTCATGGGTTGAGATAAAAAAAGTTCAATCATTAAAAAAAAAAAAAAAAAAAGATTGTAAGGGGGGGAAAAATCAACACAGGAAAATAAAACCCAAGAAAAAGTGATGCAAAAGGAAACAATTTCTCACCACCAACCAACTAATGCCCAGCCAGTCCCCAAGCAGCAACAACCCCCAGCAACCTCCACCCCGCAGTTTTACTGCTGAGTGTGATGTTACATTGTCTGGGATATCCATTTGGCCAGTTGGGGTCAGCTGTCCCAGCTGTGCCCCCTCCCAGCTCCTTGTGCACCCCCAGCCCACTCACTGGTGGGGCAGTCCGAGGAGAAGAAAAGGTCTTTATGCTGTGTAAGCATTGCTGAGGAATAACTGAAACATCAATGTGTTATCGACACTATTTTTTAGTACAAATTCAGAATACAGCCCCATACAAGCTACTATAAAGAAATTTAACTCTATCCCAGCCAAAACCAGTACAATAATTCACCATCACCCCAAAACCAAAGCACTGTACGCTCCTGAAACTTAAAATTTGCTGAGTTTACATGTACTCTACAGCAGTTTACTGAGCATCAGTCTCATGAGATGTTATCTCCCAAAAGGGCACATAGTGACAGAACAAGGGGTAATGTTTTATGCTGAAAGAGGACAGATTTAGATTAGATATCAGGAAGACATTCTCTACTTCTGGGTGGTGAGACACTAGAAGAGGTTGCCCAGAGCAGTCGTGGATGTCCTAACCCCTGGAAGTGTTCAGGGCCCGGTTGGATGGAGCTTTGAGCAACCTGGTCTAGCGGAAGATGTCCCTGACCATGGTAGCAGGGGTTGAATTAGATGATCTTTAAGGTCTCTTCCAACCCAAACCATTCTATGATTCTATGATGATTCAATGACTAAAGTAGCTTCTTACTTCAGCATGTTTGGGTTAAAGCAATTTATCTTTATGAATAAGTGAGTATTCTTTCAAGTGTTCTTTTTTAATTTCCTTCAAAACTCTCCTAAGAAAAATAATGGTGTTTTGGCTCTGAGACAATCAAAACTGTACATAATACAGTGAAGTGCCACAAGCATTGCATCAGGAAGGATCATTGCCCTTCTGCAGTGGTACCAATTGGCTAACTATACAGCCAAAATCAAAGCTGTATTCAACCCTCAAAGAATTCATAAATGTGTCTACAGTTTGCTACCCTTTCTTTATTATATTTTGTAGATTAGTTAGTAATAGTGGTGATTACATCAAGAAAATAATTTCTACTCTAGTGGGAGTAATATTTCTTCCTATTTATGTATATATCCTATTTGTGAATTGCTTCATTTATTTTGCCTCCTTTGCCAAATATCATATTAATACCAATATTTCTGGCTTCCGTAGATCGATTATCTTACTTTTTTCTCTAACTTTTAGAAAACCTTTTGTTTATGCCACTTGCTGTTTTTTCCCAGGTCATTAATGAAGATACTAAATAAAACAAGATCTTACATTGATATGTTGGACAATGAATCACAACTTATTTTGGGTCATTTATATTCATTCTGTGTGTAGATTCCTGAGCAATATTTCAAGCCAGTTCTTAACATCTCTATTCAAGAAATGTGATTCTTCTTCAGTGACAAATTTGCATATCAAAAGTGGTATTAAACTCAGGTATCTGTTATCTCCCTAAAGTATAAAATAATTTTCTTCACAATGCAGCTTCAGTGTAAATACTGATTGATTGTAATTTAAATGATAATTTGCTTATTATACTGGATTGCCACAGTTTAGGATTTTCACTGTGCTCAACCATAAATAGTTTCAGTGTGTCCAGAGTGATTGTCAGCAAATTTTGTTGTACATTACATTAGCAACACTTCAATCATCTATTAATTTTGTCATCTTCATCTTACAATAAGCTATCATTTTTGTCAGACATGAATTTTTATTCGGAAATGCATACTTCTTATTGACTGATGCTTGATTATCACCTCTCATTCAACAGTTTCAGGAAGAGGTATCATGTAATATCTAAGATCACACATGGCATCTTTTTTAAATCAGTGAGCAATCTTTCTGTTGTCACTTTCAGCAGTCACCGCACATAAAATACATGATTTATTTCTCATTATACTAACCAGGCAATTTATATAGGACATTTTTTTACAAAATCTCAAAAAGTAGGTCTTCCAGAAATACTTCACAATAACTCTGTCTCCTCCATGAATATTTTTCTCCTCAAGATATCTCATTCTGTCACAAAACCATTACGGATTACATCCCATCTCCCTATTTTCTCTCATACCACAAAATGAATGAATAAATAAATAGATAAAACAAAACCTCAGGAACTCTAACTACATAGACAGAGAGGCTTGACAGCATGGTGGTTTGGAAAAAACATCGGGAACATACAAGAGAAGGTCAGAGATAGGGAAAGACTCCTGAAGAAAGAAGTTAATAGAAAGGGAGTGGAAAGACCAAAGAGATGAAGAGGGACAAGTGGACAGGGAGTAGATGGAAAGGGGAATGGACAGGGAGGGGGGAAGGGAGAGAGGGAAGAAAAGGAGAGCAGGGAAAGAGGGAAGTGAGAGGAAGTGAGAGTAGCAGAAAGTTGGAGGAAAAGAGTGTGATGTAGGTATGGGACTGAGAGAAGGGAGAGGGATTCATCATAGGTTTAACAGAAGACAATCTTGTGGGGAAGAAAAAAAACCAAAACATCTGAGACAGCTCTTTTAAATAAAAAAACTGGCTAAAATGTACTCTCTCTACTAGGAAGTGTCCTGCTCTACAGTTTAATGACTCACCCTGGATTCAAGAATAGGATTTGTATTCTTTCAGAATTCAGTTTTCTTCAAAGAAAAACATTCATTTTTCTGCATTGATTTCTCTTTCTTAGTAAAATATCTCATACATTCAAAATATTTACTAAGCAATTCAATCTAATGTGCATGCACCTTAATCTTCCTAATCTCATATCACTACACTCTACGGAAACCGAATCTGTAGAGCATTTCTAATCATTCTTTGCTAACACCTTCCTAACTCTTAAACTTTTCTAACACATAGTAATTAATTCTTACTGCTCTTTCTAAAGATTGCCAGCACATTTTGGTGAAAAACTTATATTATCACATCCCTTTATCAAATGACCAAAATAAGCCATGAAGGCAGTAGAAGTATCTTCCTTTTCTGTGGATTTCTGTATGCACAGTTCAAGCACATGCTGGTGTTTCTACAATATTTATAGCATTTTACAACCATTTCTGTTGTTGTCTCTAACATACCTTTGATTATTACTGTTTAGCAAGTTCCTTTTTTCTATTATGTGTTTCTGAGTACTGTATTTCCTGTTAAATTTTATTTTCTTCCCATATTTCTAATCTCTGTAGACCTTCCTCATTTATTTCTGTGCTTTCAGTGGGGTACATATCTCCCAATATGTTGTCAACTGAGGTTTTACTTTCCAGAAAACCCATGTTGCTTGATGGTTCTCAACTGCTACCCAATTTTCTTAAAGCCATCCTAGATTACAGAGACTTCTTCCCTCATTTTCAACAGTTATAACTTACATGCAGACTCTTCAGCCAGTACTGACTTAATTTAGCTATTCCCGTGTCATCAATTCTTCCATTTATGTTTTCAGTAAGGAAGACAGATTGCATTGCACCTATTCTACTAATTCACAAAGCTAATTTGCTTTTCAAATTAATTACTACTATATATATATATATTTTTCCCCCTTAAGTTTCCAGAGCTGCCTTCACGGAATACTTCCTAGGAAGAATCCTTACTATCAGTGGATTGCTGAATATTTTAAAGTACGGTATAGTCCTTTAATCACAGGTTTGCCACTGAACATTTTCAAAGATATTGTTACCTATGTAAGTGGTTCAAAACAAGTTCATGGCTTCTGAACTTTTTTGAAATCTTTTTAGCAAGAGAACATTAATATTTCTAGTACTGGGGGGAAACCAGTACTGGGGGGAAAAGATTTGGAGAAATATATTGTTTATGCTCGCTTCTCCACTCAACAACTTTGAGAACAAAAGATATGCAACCCTGCAGCATGGTGCCTTCCTTAATTTCTCTTTTTATCTGTGGCCACAATTATCACCCTGGGGCCATAGCTGATAAAACTTTATCTGAAGATAAAGGAAAACATAGTGCTTACAGAACACTGAACACCACGGCTAAGCACAAACTACAACATAGATGCAAATTGCAAAACCTTTGTCTGCTGATCACAATAATGTGAGACATTGCAGCCTCCTGCATTGCCTCTCCATGGCAGGGTGGCTGGAGAAGAGAGGGAAGATGATCCGATTTCAGATCATCATGGTGTCATGTAGGCAGGCCAAATATCTGTACGTGCTTCCCAAGGCCTTTATTTCAAATATAGACAATATTAGGCTACACAGAAAGGGGATTTCTCAATCATTTGGTCTTTCACTCCACCTCTACAACAAAAAATCATGCCAGAAAACAGAAAAATCTGTCAGACTACCTATTCTTAATATTTCAGTACCACTTACAGACAAAAACGTGTATTCCAAGAAAAGAATCAAAGTTCCCTCTTGAAACACAGAAAATTGCCAAAATGAAGCTATTTTATTTCATTCTGTTAGAGCTAATTATTCCTAAATTAGTAAGATGTAAAGAAAATGCAAATACACATACCGACAGGTTCACACATGATGATAGAAAATGGGATTGGAATCACAACTAAAATTAAAGTCAATATAGATTGAAGACGAAGTATATTAATGCATGACTCCAGGTCCAGCTATTCACTCTTCCCCAGTACTCTTGAATCTGAGAATGTGGCTAGAAGCACACAGTTAAGAGGCCACTAATTGTCAAACATCAGTATAACAGCTTTTACTAGAAGGCTTTGAAACCAGATATCAAGATGAGAACAGGTATATTGTTTTATGTAAAACATGAAATTTTATTGAAAACGCTACTGATTTTAGGGGATGGGTTTTTCTTTTGTTTCCCATCACTTTGGAGGTAAACATCTTACACACCTTTTCAAGACCTTCTTCCTTGAGGCTGATAACATCTAAATCAAAATCTGTCCTTAAGCCATTGGTTTTGTTGAAAGTTATCCTGCCTGTGAGGCCTTCCCAGTGGGCCTATGGAGAAAGAAAAGACAATTTCTATAAATCAATACCTCTTCCTTATTTTTGCCCAAAAAGAACAAATTTTACTTCTGCCAAAATGGGAATACTAATTATTCATTCTATCTATATAAGCTACCTTGTGGTTTATTTTTTTAAAACATATTTTGTATTCACTTTTTGCTAATTAAATTAACCTTTCTTCAGTCTTCACAGACAATTTTTTAAACAACTTTCATTGTTAGCCAATAGAGTCTTTTTACTAAATGAGATAAAAGACTGTTTTGTTTTCATTCCTCCATTACTCATGCATGCATTTCCCCTTCTGCTTCCCTGCATGCCCCCCACTTCCCCCCTGCCACACACCCCAAGCCTCAATCTCTTTCATGAACGCTAGATTTCATTTTTCTGTCAGGAAATGTCATTCAAATAAAGGCTTACTTTTACAAGATGCTGAGTCACCTAAAACCACACTGAGACAGCAAAAACTGAGCCAGTCTTCCAGAGCTGATTCCTTACTTCTAATGAAGTACAACATCCTCTTTTTTTTATAACTCAAAGTCTACCTAGTTCTGAAACTATACTAAAGTAGAGGAGGGAATGTGGAAAACAAAATTATCATCCTAAAATGAACCAATGTTAAAACCAGGATTATATTCCACTGCAAACAGTTCTCTTTATCATAGTGTTTTCATATTTAGAATGAAAAATACTGTATTAGGAGTTACTTACAGTACAAGAGACTTGAATACCCTACAGTGCTCACATTTAGCACCTTAAATCTCCTAGCTTTACTTTAAATCACTGTCTATCTAAACAGCTTATTAAGAGGCCAAGGCCACATATATTAATACATCGCGGGGCAGGGGGGGGAAGGGAAAATTAAAACCAGGGAGTAAACTTCATTCTTGGCCCCATTGAACTTATGCCAATATTCGGTTGCTGGATTTTTCACAGTCAGTCTATTGTTTGGTGTTTCAAGGGTCTGGGTTTTTATGCCACAGGTGTTCCGCACACAAACTTCCCACCCCCCAGTTATCTACAAGCAAAAGTTTTCTTTTGAATACAGTCATTTCACCTTTTTTATGTTTCTTTGTTCCAACTAATACCTCAGGAAAACCTGCTTTCAAATAAAAAAGCTGCCTTGTCTGCTAAACTCTTTACACACAACAAGCTGAGAGATTTCCATCTTCTGAAAAAAAAGGCAGAATTACAAGTAGAGTTGAAACAAAAGAAAATGGGAGTTGGCAGAAAGGAAAGTAATGAAGCAGGACACTTCATTAGTGACTTACCTCCTTAATGAGACTCATAAAGCGGGTCCCAAAGCGCCATGGTTTGTGGCGATTACACTGTAGTGAACTGACAGTCATCTGTGGGAACTGCTGGACAGCCACTGACACCACATGAACTGCATCATACATTAGCGCTGCGTCCGTCTGAAATTAGAATGAAATCAGAACCATGAACACAAAACAAGCACGTGACAGCCCAGCAGAAGTTAACAAAAACTAGCACTACTTATGTTAAAGGGAGAAAATTATCTGATTGCTTGTGTGGAACTGTAAAATGTAGCCTTATTGCCAATTCCTAAATAAGGACCTCCAACCTCAGATTTTCTCCTTTTAGTGCTGAAATAAGGGCCCAAATACTAACTTTTCAGAATCACAGGAGAACACTGGTACCTTTGATGACTCATGTTACTTTAAAAAAGCAGTGCATTATGGTGCTATAAAAATCACTGTATGCATGTTTGATTCAAGTCAGTTATTTCCATGAGTGATGCAAAAGAAAAAAAAAAAAGAAACGATTAACAAGGTAGTAAAATCTTAGCTATGAAGGAAAGTGCACAGGCTAAGGAAACAGTGTATTTCTGTTTCTAGTCTATAATTTCAGACTAGATATAGTCCCAAAGGTACTCAATTGATTCATTAATAACTTTTTTATGGCTGTCAGTTTAAATTCCTATTACAGATCTAACCAGTGTCTTCTATAAATCAGAAGTAAATTAGAATTGCATTAAAATGCACATTCATTTTAGTAGTTTTCATGTCCCATCCTAAATAAATAGGTTGTTTAACCTGGTATGCGCTAACTAATGTTGTATTAGCAAAGGACAGAGACAGTCTCGCAGTACACACTGTCATGCTGTACAAGAAACTGACATCTCTCTCCTGTTCTATTTGATAAACAGAGGCAAGCCTTGGAACCAAATGCAAGAGAGGACCTTAGATTCAGCTGGTGGAAATGAATGCTATGCCATCTGCTCAGCATACCTTAGAGAAAAAGGACCTATTTCCCCTTCTCATTCACATAATTAGTGAGCTGTGAAATTAGTTCTTTAATGGATAGGAAACCTGGAGATTATTGCACTTGTCACAATACAATACAATGCAATACAAAATGAGCTTATATAGTGCCTTTCATGCAAATGCATCCCAAGGCTCTTTACAATAAAACTAAATATAAAAATGCAAAAATGTTCTACCATTATAGCCCATAAGCTACATTAAAGAGGAAAATATAGGTTTACACTTAAATGGCTCTCCCAAGGAGAGATTTCAAAATCCAAACAGAAATAAATCCTAATTTTAAAATAGCCAGTATAATAGGTTTCAATGATCTCAGACACCAAGTAGTTTACGCAGGGGCTCCAAATCAGTCAGAAAATATTTCTGCTGCCAAATTGTTCATTATCTTCAAGGCATTAAAGTGCTTTTAAGGCAAGCTAATATTGACAAGGAGGCAGCAAAATACCAAAAAGTTAGAATGACATGCTGAGTAAGCGTCATACAAAGCTTAATATTCTAGAAGCAGTACTTGGCAGTAGTTACGAGTCTAGACAACAGTTTTTTTAAATAAACTACACAATAAGTAAAACACATTAATCTGGCTCAGAAATGCAAATTTTTTTTTAAATCAGCTTTACTGCTAAAACTGTAGTCCTTGCACCAATGAAGGAAAATTGAAATTTATCAAAAGCAGCCCATGAAGAAGCAACCAGAAGTTCAAAATCAACATTAACTGATTAATTAGACATGTATTTGGACTCGGAACTGGTAAGACTCATCAGCAGGAATCAAATGGACATTATGCCAGATGCAGAGCAACATAGTTTTCTGTCAGATTCTATAAGCCACTGAGCTGGAAATCTGTAGGATGATGTGGTGGGTTGACAATGGCTGGATGCCAGGTGCCCACCAAGCCTGGCACTCCCCTCCACAGCAGAACAGGGGGCAGGGGGGGAGGGATAAGATGGAAAAAAACTTGTGGGTCAAGATACAGGCAAATTAATGAAGCAACAGCAAAAGTCATGTGTGCAGAAGCAAAGGAAAACAAAAGATTTTATTCTCTACTTCCCATCAGTAGGCAATGTTCGGCTACTTCCTGGGAAGCAGGGCTTCAGTACACGTAGCAGTTGCTCCAGAAGACAAATATTGTAAACAGTCAGTGCCCCCCTTCTTCCTTCTTCTTTCTCTTAGCTTTTATATCTGAGCAGACATCATATGGTATGGAATATCCCATTGGTCACTCTGGGCCAGCTATCCTGGCTATGTTCCCCCCCCCCCCAACATCTTTCCCACCCCCAACTTACTGTTCAGAGGGGGCAGGGAAGGTTGGAGAGACAGCCCTGATGCTGTGTGAGCCCTGCTCAGCAGCAGTCAAAGCACTGGTGTGTTATCACTGCCTTTCCAGCTACCAATACAAGCACAGCATGATGAGGGCTGCTGTGGGGTTCAGCCAGGCCCAATACAGATGACAAGACAGTCAAGAAGTCAAGTCAACAAGACAGGTTTTTTTTAAAAAAAAGCCATTGCAGTTTTAGAAGTAATTAAAATTCTGATAATATTCTTTGCATTTGACTGATGAATATTGCTTCATTGGAAACAAATCTCAATCAGAATATACTTTTAAATGTACACAACATAAACTAATCACTGGCTAGAAGTTGAGTGCCCTATTTGATTTTTAGATGCTACAAGGTAAATCCCTTATTTACATAGGATGAGATTCCGCAATCCACCTTGTATAAGAAGATTAAAGTTAAATGTAGGCTTAAATGTTTGCACTGAATAAAAACAGAGAGAACCATATACTCAAAATATATTGGTTTAGTGATTCAATATTGCACTCATCTCACTGGGTGCAATCATTGATTTTACTGCAAGTGAACTAAACAGCACAGAACTCAGGAAAAGCTATAAAGTATATACTTGAATTTGCAGGTTGGGCTCTTCTCTTTGTTGGTCACTTCACCTCTCCTCTGAAAGACAGATAGCTGTTGGCCTAGCTCTACACCCTCATTTGTTATGCTTGCTAAGCGTTATGTCTCACTGCCTTTGTCCGTACTGCTTTCTCTTCCTTAAATCACACTTTTGGAACTATGCTTTGTGGTACAGGAAGTACTGCAGGTTTCAGCAAGAGACTGTTTGGGAGGAAATGTCCCTAATTAAATTTTTCAGATTATTTATTTTATCTAAACAGAGATTAGCAGTCTGGAAGCAAGAAGAGGTAGACACTTCAGAAGCAATGGTTCTTGAATTTCAGGTAGAAACATGCTACAATGTTTCCATTCACCGAAGCATCCATAATACAAGAACATAATCTTATTGAAAAATGAGATTAGCACCGTTTTAGTTAACTTGTATAAGCCTTTCAAGAATTACGTTGCATTTCACAAATGTGTCTTGGTACAGTTTCTGAACCATGGGTTGTGGGGTTTTTTTGGTGTCACAATCCTACTTAGTATTCATGATGACCTGCTTGGATACAGATAAAATCTAAAATACTGCTTATGATACTGTCATTTTTATTTCTACAACTAGAAAAGAAAAAATTTACTACAACTACAGATGCTACAAAAAGTTATCATCAAATTGAAATAGAACAAGACTGAGTTAGGTGATTACGGTGTCAGGTAACAGATGTCTGTGACCACAAGTCTGTTTTTCAGTTGACTGTCAAGTAACAGGAAAGCTTTTAGCACTCACAGGCAACAGCTTAATCAGAGACATGATTTCAGTCACAATGTATCTCAAATAGAGAAGAAGTACCAAACTGATTTTTATCCCAAACTCAGTTGGATACTACACATTTCTTCTCAATACTGTTCTGTCATTCCTTTACCTCCTGTCTTACTGTGGGTGTTGTGTTTGCCTCTATTTTTCACATATGTTTATGTATAATCACTTTTGAGTCTTGCTAAATTACTTGCTAACTACTGTCCAACAAATTGCATGCAAGTACTCTAATCTCATTGTGAAAGGGCTCTGGTGGAGCTAGACTCAATACAAAGAAGCTAGAAAACAGTCCTCTCTAGCATTAGAGTCTATTATTTCTCCCTGGCCCTCCTCAGAGTAAAAGGTGGTCTTTCTCTCTGTCCCCAGCCACACCCAAAGGTGTTAAAGGCACATGATAAACTCTAGCAGATATATGCTGTGATTTTTGTCACATGCTTGCTGGTCCTTGTTAATTGGTATTGTAGGGAGTGTTTGAGTTTTGGAGGCTTGGAGCTGGGGCAGGAGGTTGACAGGCAGTGGTTTTTACTGGTTTGTAACCTGTATGGGTGAAGCTGATGGAGAAAAAACCTGCTATAGTCTGGATCTCAGCCAAGAAGAAATCTTCCCCATGTAATGAAACTGACAAACTGCTTCTCTGCCAAGTTTTCCTGCCCTTCTTATAACATACAGAAGGTATTATTTTTAGTGACCTTCAGCATGGCTGTTAGGTTAGACCAGAATCAGCTGAAAATCCTGAAACTAAATGGGCTGTTTATGCATTACAGCTGCAACCTGAGATCTAGGTCTGCATCTTAAGTCCTTCCAAAAAAAGTGAAAGGGCCCACACTGATGTATAGATAAAATCCAAGCAAGCCTAACAGAACAGAGGAATCATGGTCTTCATAACCATCTTGAGACTTACAGTACGTAAGAGTTCATTGATGCCATTTGACATCTGCCTCAACAAATATGCTGTTTTGGAATACCTGTGCTTAATTGACTATTAAGGGTCAAAAAAATTTGCAGATTCCACATTTACTAACATCAAATCATGACTTGCGTGTGCGCCTTATCTGCACAGCAATGTTTTTGTATGACATTTCCATTTACCTCCATCAAACTATATGAGGATTTCATGTACCGGTAAACAACTCCTCCCTGGTTTATATCTCTGTGCTCCCGATTTATTTCTAAATTGCAAAAATATGTGCTTTATTTTTAGGAAACATGATTTTTATCATGCAATTAAGTTTAACATTAATTTAAGATGAATGATTCTTAGGCTAATTGTTTCTTCATGAGCTAGATCAGAATTAGTACACTTCTCAAACAAAAAAAACGTATTTCAGCTTTTACTATAACAAATCGTAGTTCTCTGTAATCGACAACAACAAAAAAAGGAACTGTTATGTAGGCATGATCTGGAAGAACTTTCAATTACTCATATACGGATGATTAAAAACAGCTTGAAAGCAGGAAAAAACCCTCAGGTTTTCAATTAAATGTTAAATTAAACCAATGTGCTTTTTTTTCCCCTTAATTAAATTTATTACCAATAAAAGTCTATGAAGAAATATGGTCTTCAACTTAAAAGGTGCTCTGTGAAGTACTTGAAAACACCAAGAAATTTTCTACACTGAGTGACATATGAAATAAGTCAATGGAACAGAGAAGCTTAATAAATTTACTTTTTCTTCTTTAGTATTTGATCCAATGTGGATTCCAGACAAGAATAACTTATTTGCAATTTAATAGTTTATTTTCCCTAGACCAGATGATTCTTGTATTACAAACTTGTGACACACAAGATCCATAATTGTCTTCTTTACTCTGCCAACTTTTTTTCAGTAACTGTGGGGAACTTTTTCCACAGGAAAGTAATCAAAGAAGAGGGACAAAAAAAGAGTATAAAAAATAAAGATGGTTTACTTAGCTAATTAAATGACATCCTTAACAATATAAGGATTATCTTTATGAGCATTAGACTGCTGAATTATTTGCAAAATGCTTTTATGGTAAGTGTCAGGGATTATTAAAGACGACCTCCTTGTAACTATGATACATACTTGTTTAGTGATCTGTATTTTGTGTTTGAACTTGACTTTATTCATTCAAGTCATGTCCAGTAAAAGCAAATTAATGATCTTTTATGTGCGTCAAAGAAGGAGTAAAACTTCCAAATTTGTCTCAGAATTAAATTCAAATACAACTCTTCTATAATGCAACTTGAAACTCTCTAGACAGTTTGATAAGACTGGATTTTCTGCAATAAAAAATTTAAATATTTGATTCAGAAAAGATGCTGTCAGAATATATTTCTTCGACAAAAACAAAGCAAATAAGAAAGAATATGACACTATTGCATATTCTATAACTCAGTTGACAGGCCCTGTCCTATCACAAGGTAGAGAGAGATCTGAATCTGCATTTATCAGTCACTACTGTCATGAGTATCAGTTTACAAATACATCACTAATTAAATATATCCAAATTTTTATGCCAAACCAAATATTTTGCTAAAATTCTTTTAAAAAAAAACCCAGCAGTTCTTTAACAAACAAAATGTTCCATGAAAAACAAAACAAGTAAAAAAAAAAATCTCGAAACATAGTATTCTGATTCTCTAGTCAGTTGTGTTAAACTGAATTGACTCACCAAAAATTTCAGGGGAAGACACTATACAGTTCACCTGAAACACTGCATCAGTAAGCTGTTTTTTCCATTGATTAGTAAAGTGTGCATATACTGTTCCACTTTTTAGTTCTTATGCTATCTTTACATACATATTATCTGAATAAGTGCTACTACCTGAAGCAGGATAATTATATTTTTCATATGCAGCTCATTATTCTCTTCAAGATTATTTCTGGCTTCCTATTTCTAGTCAGTCAAATTCTGCACTTATGAAATAAGTCCAACTACACTTAAAAGGCCAACTGTTCAGAGGGTTTTGCCTAGTGTCTGAGGGTCACTAATGTATTCTGAAATATTTTTTGCATTAATTAAAATGAAGCTTAAATTCTTTTCAAGTGTGACTTCACTAGCTGCATCAAAAATTATATGAAACCATATGCAAATGCTCGCAAATATATATCTGCATTTGTTTCCTAGGTGACCATGACAAAAGTATCCAGATAAATGCATAAAAGTGAAAGAACACTTTTCACTTTTTTTTAGTTTAACAAAGTCCTTGAAAATGTGTGAACATGTTAAAAACAATACATATGGAGTCTTTAATCCATTCTGAAATTTATTTCATCATGTAATATCATTTGTTAGTGACTGAATTTCTGTTAGCTACACAGCCATCTCAGACCACAGTATCTTCTGAAATAAACCTAGTTCAGACTGACTGCAGTCACTGGTTTAACAGTGTTACCATGACCAATTCATACTGCAACAAGATTCTCTTGCCGAGCTTGTATTTATGGACCTGTCCTTGCGAGAGTTTAGAGCATAATGAGAATGCTGAGTTCCTATTTGGCAAAAGGAGTGTAAGTACATGCAGCAGGGCATGTTCCAGAAGGACTGAATTTTCTATTGGCCCTTATAAATTGTGGTTTATTTCCTACACAACAGTAATGCCTTGGATAGAATACTAGATGCAAAGGCAGGTTGTTGGGGTTTTCTTTTTTCAACTCCCGATGTATCCAGACTATTTCTAGTCAGCTTTATGAGGGGCAGAGATGACATAGCACAATTAGGAGGGTAAGAACAGCAGTTCCGTTTCTTTGATCTAACAGCCTGAACGAACAGAGGATACTGGAAGTACAACGAACAGGACAGCCTAGTCAAATCGCCTCTCTCTCCAGCATAAACTTTTCATGGAGAAATAACATTATTTAAGATGCACTGCACAATAAGGATTTACAATGGCATACTTATGCATTTCAAAGCCCTCAAAAATGCCCCATAATAAATCTCCTTAGCCTGCTAAGCAGTACTGCTCCTTTGATAATTACTTATTTTTCTCTCAGTTATCCTTACTGATAATTTAGCACACAATACATAATTATTAATTCTGAAACCCTGAATAAACAGCATATTTCATAAACAAATAAAACACTTCCTTTTTTTGTTCTACCAAATTCCTCACCATCTGCCTTTAATTTTTCGCATATTCATCTTATTTTCTAGATTATTTCCATTGTGAGCATAGTGAACAGAAATAAGCTTCTGTGTAGGTTTTTTTATTATTATTATTCTCCTTTGAAGACTGGTTTTATCATAGAAGCTGACTCCACTTCCTTTCTTTTAAACAACTCAGGAAAAATAGATAAGAGCAGAACAAAGATGTGAGAAAAGTCTGAGAATTCTCGTAAGTCAGGAAGGGGTGACCACCTACAGTGCAGAAGAGCTCTCAGTTCTAACTTTGTCTACAACTTTCCTTAAAACTGTCCTGTTTGACGGAAAATGACAAAATTGCCTTTAAAGACCGCCATATATGAACTACAGAAACTATGCTAGTGTACATATAAAAATTAAGATTTACTTATAAAAATCTGTAGTTTCTTTATTATACATAAACATTCTACTATTTCCTGGTCAGAAAAATTTAAGGTCCAGATCTTGAATTATGTTAGGACAATGTGATTTTAACCCACAAAACAATAACTGCTAACATAAGACCTTTTTTTCCCCAAATTTTCATATAGCATGGTGCCAATAGTGTAAACATTACCCTACCTGAATCTTGATTCACCACATATCCTTGATCACCTACCTCCAAACTACAGGTAGTTTCAAATCTGCACTACAAAGCCATTTTTCAAGAAGGTCCAGACCAAGAGATTAATGTTGAACAAAGCAATTTTTCTTTAACTTTTTCAGGTCTAATGTTAAACAAAGAATGGTCGTATAAGATGAAAAGAAAGCATCTAACTATGCATGGCCTTATGGTGTTATTTTAATGACTATAATCAGAATATTTTCCCATTTTCAGAAGTAATTTCTCAGATAGGGTACTAGGGGAATTAGAAAACTCCATGAATCTATCTACTGTTATTTTATTTGTGGCAATTACAGTTTATGGTTAATGAGACAGACCTATATTCCATTGCTACCAGTCAGTGTTGGAAATGCAGTTCCAAAAATTTTACATTTTCTATGGTTTATATATACATACAGATAAGAGATAATTTTCTATAATAAGTTATTACAACAATAAAGTGAAGAATGATCATGTTTCAGAACTTCTACAAGGTTCCAGTCATATGCATAACAAAAGCTAGAATTGGTTGAAATTATTGCAAGGATGAAAAAGAAGTTTAGATTGAACAGACAAGAATAAAAGGGTTTATGTTTAATCAAATAAAAAAATATACATCAAGACAAATGAAGCCTAAAGAATGGTCCAAAAGAAATATTAATATCATAAGTATGTTCAATAATATGAACTATTTGGGACCATACAGATCTGTAAGAGGCACAAGAATATAGCACCCTTTTCTGTATACATATATTGTGGAAAAACGTGGCTATGAAAGTAAATATAGATTAAAGTTTACTCTTTACTACTTCTTACAGACATGAGATAAAACTGAATTTTTTAAAATGCAGTTTTGCATTGCGGTAAAATCACACCGTGACTTGAATTATACATGAAAAGAAAGATAGAAGGGTAAATCACGTAATAATGACTTTACAACCACAAAGTGATTGTCATCATACCTGTCCTCACTCAAAAGAAAGTAATAAGTATCATACACATAGCCCCTCCTTTTTTTACTCGATACAGTTATGAGTATGCAGTTTGACGAAACACAGCTTTCAATAATGAGGTTGTCCTGGTTTCAGCTGGGATAGAGTTAATTTTCTTCTTAGTAGCTGGTGCAGTGATGTGTTTTGGATTTGGTGTGAAAACAATGCTGACAGCACACTGATGGGTTTGGTTGTTGCTGGCTGATGTTTATATTAAGTCAAGGACTTCCGGGTTTCCTAGGCCCTGCCAGTGAGAGGGCTGAAGGGGCACGGGAAATTGGGAGAGGACACAGCCAGGACAGCTGATCTGAATCAGCCAAAGGGATATTCCATACCATTAAGCACCATGCTGAGTATATAAGCTGGGGGAAGAAGAATAGAGGGTGGGGGACATTTGGTGTTATGGTGTTTGTCATCCCAAGTAGCTGTTATGTGTGATGGAGCCCTGCTTTCCTGGAGATGGCTGAGCACCTGCCTGCTGATGGAAAGTAGTGAATTAATTCCTTGTTTTGCTTTGCTTTTCTTGTGGGTGCAGCTTTTGCTTTACCTATTAAACTGTCCTTATCTCAACCCATGAGTTTTCTCACTTTTACTCTTCCAATTCTCTCCCCCATCCCACTGTGGAGGGAGTGAGCCAGCAGCTGCATGGGGCTTAGTTGCCAGCCAGGGTTAAGCTACAACAGAGGTTTACATATTGTATTGTAAACTAGATTCAGGAGAAAAGGTCCTTTAGAACATTCAGGAAGAATGAGACAAGTGATTAGCTGTAAAAGCTAAATCGGCCCATGTCATTCCATATCAAGGAACAGCTCTGTCTAATAGCAAACCAGTACAGCAAAACATCTGGGTAGGGAGACAGAGAGAAAAACCTTTCCCAGTTAACCTTTACAGAAGTAGAGCCAGTATGTCTTACCCTTTCTTAAGTATTTCCAGCTGTATTGGAAAGCATAAAAGCAAATGAATGCTTTTATATTATCTTAACCTACTTTAGGTTAAGAATGATTTCAAGGCAATAATGGAACCAAAAAGCATTTATCAATCCAAAATGTAACAAATCTAGGCAAGCTCACTAAAACATTTTCTTGGGTATCCTGTATGTCTATGGGATATGCACACCATAAAAACTCATATTACAGTTTGAACACAGTCTGGGCAGCAATAATGGAAGAAAAGTATTTTCAGCAATTCATAGTAACAAGGATATTAGTGTAGCCTGAAGGAAAATAGCTGTGGGAACACTCAGTGTCTGAGCAGGGTCTTCAAGGATTTTGTCATATGAGGCTACAGGGATAAAAGTATTGGAAGAAATTAACTTTTAAAAACCATTTTTTTTTTGAAAGTTGAATGATATATTAACATTTATGAAAGTGGGACATAAGCAGGTGATATAAGTTAGCATGCTACTTCACAGGGATGTAACAACTGCTGGAATAATAAAGCAGAATTAGGAATCCTCTAACTGGCAGAAGTATTAGAAAAGAGATTGAAAGATCATTTCTTTAACCTATGAAAACGGAGACTGAGAACAACTGTTTAGTGGAACAGAAACCAGGAAAGAAAGGAAAGCTAAAGAGTCCAGAAAACCAAGCATAGATGCAAAAATGATGGGGGTAGGGGTGGTGAGAAAGTAATTTTATGTTACAGACAGATAGAGGCTTAAGTTGTACTAGATTTAAAAATCTTTAAAAATCATTAAAAGAACTGCTGTTCAGAACATATCTCAGTTAGATGATGCCTGACGCGTAGTAGCATGCACACAAATTCTGGAGACCCAGCATACTACTACTAATCACTGAAAGCTCCCCTGCTCAAGGCAATTATGACGAGTGAATGAAATTAAGAAGAAATGGCATGCAAAACTAGATCCTCCCCTCTTTGGGTAATAAAATCTATTGCCCCTGAAATCATTTCACTTAATTCTCACTTGCTAACACATCCCACAAAACCATTTTGCTGAGTGAGATTTAATAAATCTCTCGGCCTGGGATTAAATTTTACTGTTTTATGAACTGTTAAATTGCATTGTATGCTTATTAAAGCTGGTGTTTTCTTACTTCTTGACACATTCCAAACTCCACTCTGGGGTTCAATTAAGCAAACAGTAGAGCAGGATTTTTTCACCCCCAAAAATGCATTCGAACTGGGAACAAGACATGAGCAGCAGCAAGCTATAAAAAATGCTGATCTAACTTTTTAAAAAAATCAAAGAATATGTTAGCATAAACTCTTTTTTTTTTCAAAATATGGTAGTATTTCAGCTCAATAATCATCACATTAAGGCACAGCTGCTTAGATTATTTTTTAACATTTAGTTGCCTAGTGAATTTTAAACAGCGTGTTTGTTTACAGAGATGTGTATGTGATTTTAAGTAGAGATAAAACAGATGGAAATTATTTTCCCCATCATCAAAATACTTATTTTAACATCTGAACAAAGCGTATTTTTTATTGTTTATATTATTGAAAAAGATCTTAAAACTAACAAACAATTATATTTATTTTTTTTTTAATCTATGAAAAGTAGAACTGGCCAAGTGATTTTTTTTTTTTTTAAAGTGTAATTTTGTCTTACACAGAAAGAGAAAAGAAAAGAACAATTTTCCTCTTTTGCCTCAATGCCTCAGTTTGATCTCCAGTTCTCAGAGCAACGGCAAAGTGAAACATTAAACAATTACAAATTTTGACCAAATGTCAAGAGAACAAAAAAATAGGAAAAGTACTCCAAAGGATAGTGACGCTGCTGCTACATTTCTTGCCATTACATAGGAAAGAATTTGCATCTTTTAATTGACAAAATAAAAATATATTTCCCAGTATAAAAGTTTGAAGTGGTAGAACTTTTTTCATCTCACAAAACAATTTCAGATAATCACATAATTTGAAGAGTATTTATGGTGCTAAGAACCTCAAAGTATCTGAAAATTAGTTAGGCAGGGAGCCACTTATTGCAGCTTGATTTTAACTTATTGGAGGCGAAATTTTCAGACAACCTGAAATTTTGCCAGCAATTAACACAGGAGATGCAGTTAGCAAGTAGGTTCAATACAGGTTTTTCCGAAATAAGAACAGCAGCAGCGTTTCTCTCATCTGCTTGACCTCTGATTCAGGATCTGAATTTCATTTTAGCAAATAAAATGCTAAAGATTTAGAATACACCCTGAAGTGCATAGGAAAAATTTGAATTATGTTTTCTGACAAGGACACCTTGTCATTCTTGTGGAACAAAAGCTTAAATCTTAACTATAATGGAACATGCAGTTAATGCTCCACATTCTTGTGGAGCAAAAGCTTAAATCTTAAGTACAAGGGAATATTTCAGTTAAGGGAATAAGTAGAAAGAGTCTGAGAATGTTTAGAATACATCTGTTGCTTCAATGATTAAGTTTCAATGGATAATGGTCTGGTTTCAAAGCCAGTCCTTCTACCCAAGGTTTGCTATTCTGATGTAAGGTTAAGCTATGACTGATTTCCTGAACTTTCTGATCAACTTCTCATTCTCACTTATTTTTAAATCAACTATTTATTGAACAGGTTATCTGTCACTACCCTGTACAAGTGTTTAGGGCGGTTTACTTCTTTCCAATCATAGAAAGAGGAAAAAGTTCCCGATACAAATCATTCAGCTTATACGGTCATCTACATTTACCTGGAATAAACACTGTTAACTGTATGACAAAAATAAAAGTCAAACAAGCTAGTTCCAGGGTGGAGTTTTTTAGAAATTTATTTTCTCCCATTTTCTATTTTCTGGCTAACAAGACCACATAAAGTGTGATTTCATAAGACTCTGTAAATGTCCCATCATGTCATAAACTCCACTAATTCAAGAAGCAAATGACTTTCAGCATACTGCTTGCAAAAGCAAATGCCATCTGACTACATAAGCACTTGCAGAACTGTGCTTATAATATACAACTAGGAACAAAGTGTTATGATGTTAGGTTTCTATATATCCTTTAAAAAAAGTAAAATTTCCACATGGAAGTTATTCTGAAGTATCCTCTCAACCTTTCTTCTGAACTTTAGAAATGATGGTATGTGCTATGATATTTTTGCAATAAAAAACCCACCATGCTCTTTTATATACCTTAAGGACAGATAGCAAAAACCTAATTACCAGGAACAATGGGTCATTATTTAGTCTTTGGTAGTCTATTTCCTTTCATCTGTTCTCCTGCTCAAAAATCAATATGATTGTGATCACTGCAAGTCCATCAACCACATCCATAATAAAGAGCTGCCTGTTACTATTACATTAGCTCAGTATTCAAGACTTATCACACCACATGAAAAGTCCCTCTGCATGAGCAATTCATAAGTAATTACAGAAAGAGCCTGCTCAGCATACACACTGAACAACTTTGTACCCACATGCAGCAAGAAAGTACACTTGACAACGCAAGTGAGAGGCATAAAGTTAGAATAATCCAGAGATTAAATGTGAATCTGATCAAAAATGGAGAACAAAGCATTCCAAAGAATGAATCCGTATACATTCTATTTTTGTATCCTGTAAGTTTCACAGTGTTTGAGGATTTCAGAGCTTTCACATCTTCAAATTCTAAATAAAATTACAAAAATGAATGTATATTGATGACTTTGAAATACAGAGACAAAACAGTTGGGTCTTTATAACACATTGTCTTCTCCTGCTTTCACAAAGCTCCATTTACATTTCTCTCCCCTTAGAAAAAAACTAATGATACAGATTTTAATATCCTCAGCAAAAAACTTGATTACATGTGCAGCCTTCCAAATTTCATGTTTGCAGGAGAAAACAAATTGTTAAGCAGTGTAAAACATAACTAGCCCATAAAAAAGTATATGTTTGTTTCAAAACAGAATTCAGCTTTATGTCAGTCTTCTATAAATCCTTTATTAAGTTATGTCCTATGGCTCTACTTTAAATATGTAATTTTTTTGCTTTTGAACAAACACCTCCTTAAAATCAGTAATACTCAAAGGAAAAGGTACTAAAAGAGATGACTGGCCTGTGATTTAGAAAATCAGTCTTTTGTTTAGATTTAGAAAGCAGATCTTTTACGTGTTTTGGGTGGGTTTTTTTTAGTTTTGGAAGCATATCCATTTTTACATTCTTATTTGGGTTTTGCCATTTTTGTATAATCTTTATCCAACTTGTATGTTATATGCAGATCATAGCTCAGACAGATTACAGAAAAGCAAAGTGACCTTGTAACATCATGTTTTCTTTTCTTTGCGATTGTGCCTCCACCAACTGCATTTCACTGTATAATTGCTTTTTATTTCAGTGGAGTTCTCCATTAACGTTTGCTTTCAGAATAAACTTTATCATGTTATGATGCTAGTTCTAATAATCGGATTCTCATAAATTGTTGACTCCAGCTTCACCATCAGAGTAGACACAGAATTAAGTACATTCAGACATATTTGCATTAGACACATTTTGTTTTGATTAAAATCTGTTTATACTAAGTCAATTTATTCAATGATTGAAAAGCTGTGTTCTGTTTTGTGACACTGTTTTTCCAGGTTATCTTCTAAAAATGCCCTCATAAAAACAGCTATCTTAGACTGTCTATTATTCTAATATATTAGCTCACAAAAAATACAGCTTTAAATTGTGATGTTTCCGAAAAAGCTGAATACCTTTTAATGGGAACTTCAATGACTGATGCTGAGAGGTACCTTGACACTGAAAGCTTATTTGAAGTTTTAGGTACTTTGAAATCCTTAAATAGCAAAGCACATAGAAGTTCAAAGTATAAAGAAAATAAGGGTAGACAGATAAAAAAGTAAAGACAAAGAAAAATCATACGCGTGTGTTTTATGTATACAAAATTTTCTAAACTTTTAAGCCACTTGTAATTTAGCACTAGAAGAAATACAGATTTACTAATAAGAACAACTGAAAATAATTTTGCTATCATGTATTAAGGTTTAACCTCAGCTGGCAACTAAGTACCACGCAGCCACTCGCTCACTCCACCCCCACCCCCAGCAGGATGGGGAGGAGAACTGGGAAAAAGGTGAAACTCCTGTGTTGAGATAAAAATGATTTAATAATTAAAATAAATTAAAATATAATAATAACAACAACAACAACAACAACAATTTTAATGAAGAGGAGAGAGAACGAGAGGAATAAAATCCAAACAGCAAAAGATCCAAGGGATGCACAGTACAGTTGCTGACCACCCACTGACCGATGCCCAGCCAGGCCCCCAGCAGTGATCTGCACACCCTGGCCAACTGCCCCCAGTTTATATACTGAACATAATGTTTTATGGTATGGAATATCTTTTTGGGTAGTTTGGGTCAGCTGTCCTGGCCCTGCTCCCTCCTGGCTTCTTGTGTACCTGCTCACTGGCAAAGCACAGGAAACTTGTCCTTGATTTAGAGTAAGCATTACTTAGCAACAACTCAAACATCAGTGTGTTACCAACCTTATTCTCATACTAAATCCAGAACACAGCACTCTATAATCTACTAAGAATAAAATTAACTCTATCCCAGTTGAAACCAGGACACATGTTAGACATAGCTGCCTTTTTTGTGACTATAAGAACTAACCAGTCTCCACAGTGATCAGAATTTTTTGGATGCATATATGAATTTTGGTATGTCCAATAAAATTTGTAGCTATATACAAAATCCAAATTCACCCAGTGATCCTTTCTGGAAATTCTGGAACTCTCTCTCTCTAAACATAGTTCATTTTCAAAAGGATATTTATATCATAAAACCAACCGATAGTATGTAATTATCACAATTACTTAACCAAAAATAGGAACTGAAAACTGAATATACTTCCAGTTCTTTCAATATCCCATCAGGACTCAATCTGTCAGGATAACAGTCACATTTCTGCACTACATCTAAATCTACCTTTAAAAATAAAAATGTGTCCAAACTGAGGCAGAATTTTTAACAATTTTTTTGCGTATCTCTGACTAATCTGATAAGGAGTTATTTTTCCTGAAGTGTACAAATACCTCTTGACTCTCCTTTAGCAAGACTTGAAAACATAATTTTCATGCTATTAATCTTATTTTTAGAGATGTTAATCCCTTATATTTCAGAAGGTTCTCCATATCTGAAATTGCAGGCTGAATAGGGAAGAAAGAGGGGAGGAGAGGAAGAGCATTCTGCTATATAATAGCATTCTGCTTTAACCTCAGACTACAAGGTTTTATGGTTTTCTCATTCATACTCACAAACAGGTCTACTGGCCAAACAGCCTTTGACAGGTAAACTAGAAGGAAAAATAGGTACAAATGTGATAAACCTCATCAATTACTTTAGGCCTTTAGACTTTCTTTGACACTTCTTTACTCTTTCTGAGCGAGGATCATTCACATAATCCCTTTTCTATAAAGAGTATAGAAGTACCAGTATTCATCTGCACCTGTAAGAAAATTTCACAGAATTCTGTTCTTTTTTACATTTTCAGAGAAAGTATGATCAAAAATTAGTGTTATTAGTTTAAAGTGTGCAAGTTTTCAGTTTGCTGCTATCACTCAGCTCATTTCTGACCATTCTGATCCTAAAGTTGTTTCTCAGTTTAGCTATCTCAGCAGTACACACAATACACTACCCTTTAGTGGCATCCTCACTTGTACTACACCATTTCTATATGCCCTCACTTCTCTAAATTTGCTCAAAGAAACACTGTATTAATCAGATCGGACTGAAAAACAAAAACGTAGATATAGCAGAATTCAAAGCAATGTCAGGTTTCTTTACAAGGCAATAGGCATTCTCCCTTAGTTTTTATGACCTCTTGGCTGCTTCTTCCAAAGACTGCCAAATACTGTGATAAAGAGAAGTTTTATGAAGAGACATTATTATTATGAAAAGATGAATTTTGATAAGAGTTTATGAAGATACTTTTATAATATATGGCTCTATACTGTATGTTGATATCTTAAAGAAATTATTTTCATGAGGTATTAAGTGTAACTGGTGCTTTGGATAGTTATAGGGAAACAATTTGTTCTGTCTGTTATACATAGTAGAGCATGCAGACATTTCTATGGGAAAATACCTACCTAATGAATAAAACACCCTCTACATGTTTTTGCAATACATGTAGATGTATATTAAATAAAATAAAAAAATTATATAAAAAAAAAAGAAAAATCTTTACATAGAAAATAATGCTGTAACGATGTAAGCTTTACCTCTCTTGTGCACATGCAAGTTTTAATTTATATAACCACAGAGTGTATTTTGTACAGGATCCCACAGGTACACATCTGAAATCCAGTACAGCTAGGACAGATCAAGATCCTGCTCCATGAGGATTACAGAAGTGTGTTTGTATCAGATGCAGTAAAAAGCTTCTAACTTGTGGAGTCAGAAGAAAATTAACTCTATCCTAGCTGCAACCAGGACAGCAACATAAAATTCATTGTTGCTTTCCAAAACATTCCAAGCTTCTACTTTATCATCGGGAATGCTTGCACTTTTCTGGAGAAAATTTACAAAAAAAAAAAATTAATGCTGGAAACATTTCTGCCCACTTCTCTACCCAAAACTAGCTAATCTGATTTAGCTGAAATTTTCTCAAAATATTTATCCCAAGAGATACATCTGCTCAGATATTCAACTGTGTGGCTACAGTGTGACAGAACTCTAAAAAATTGAAAGCAAGCTGTATTTGGAATTGTCTCTCATTAATATAAAGCAATGCACCAGTTCTGTCTCTAAAACTAAGTGGAAGTGGTTATTGATCAGGTATGGAGAAGTTACAGTAAAAAACATAATATTTGTATGCCCCACCCGCACCCCCCAAAACTGAACAAACTCAAAATATAGTGCCACAAAATGAAAATCACAAGGGATCATATTTAACCTAGATGCCTAAGGTTATGTTCTTACTGAAACTGATTGTTTTGCAAAGAATCCTAAACAGAAATAAATTCAATTAGGTTAACAATTTCTCATCTTATTTTCTTCATCTATTACTTCCTAGACAAACTTTCATGGATGGTGGAATGATACACATTCATAGAAGAAAAATTATTTCTCCTGAAATAGTTCATCTATGATGTTAACTTCTGCTCTTGATGAAGAAATTTACAGATATCACAGGATGCAGGAAATGTTATGGCTCTTTAGAAGAACCTTTCCTGAATGGTCATAAATGGTTTGAGGCAGCAGGCAGCACAAAAATGAGGCCTACAAGACAGTAGTTTCTTCACTTTGACATGATTATCTGTTTAACTTCCTATTTAAAAAAAACAGGAAAGGTCTGATTAATCTAAAGCTCAAAGGGTAGATATTTCAGTCTCTTTGCAGCTGCTTTCTTTACAAATTCTTATCTAATATTTAATTGAAAATGGAAAAAAAAATTATCCAGTTTTAAAAATCACAAGGAGTCTACAAGTTTTAAAAAGGTACAACTGTTTGCAGATTCACCAGAAAGAAAGAGATGGAAGAGAATTATTTCTGTGAGCCCTTTATCTTGAAAGATCTGAGAAGAACCAGTCTATCCATACAGTGTATTAAGTGAGGAATCTCACCTCACAGAGCTCTAGCTCACCACAAACACTGACAGAGAAACACCTAAGTTTGACACCACAGCCATTAGCAGGACAAGACTGCCAAGGCATAGATAGGAAGCATTTGTTAAGCACGTCTCAGTTCTCATAGCTTCCTAATACGTCTTGCAAAAAACTGCTTACTTTCTAGATGATGTGGAGCTGTTTTCCTCTTATAAGTGTGTTTCCACGAACAAGTTGATGTGTAAGAGCCTGCTTCCATACTTACATAAATTAATGTGACTCAAAGGCAAATGCTTTCAACGTGCTTGTTTTGGTATTTTAAACAAGTATTAAGCCTATATCATTTACTTCCCTTTCTATCTATAGCATTTTTTGTCTATTTTTGTGGGTTAGTCTGTCACCAAAACAAAAACAACACTTGCTTAGTCGTTTTCCTTTCATTAAGATTTGTTCTCATAATAATTTTGTATTCTGAAAGGTCTACCACAGATTTCATTTTTGATCAGCAGCAAGCTTTTTAAGTGCCTCTCCTAATTGTTCCCACACACCAGTGTTCTGATTCACGTCATGGAGCAGTCTCATAGTGCATGAACCAGGCTCTTTTGAGGTAAAATTGCCTGAAAAATGTGATCTAGGGCTGTACTTTATGTGCTCCATTTGCTAATTGGCTTTATCCAAAGGAACGGACTAGAGACAGGCTGAAGCAAAACAGCTGAAAATAGAATAGTGTGAAACAAGAATAATCAGTTTTTTGGCACCAACAGCTTTGCTTTATGGGGCTGCCCACAATGGGCCTCTTCACTTGCTGTTGTAGCCATACTGTAGCTAAATTCCACTGACCACTTGAGAAGATCTGGTGCCTTCCTCAAGTTTATTCTATTTCATTACTATTCTGAAAATATTAACCTTACCTTCACTTCACCTCTAATTCCAGGGTGCAATTCCTGATCCTGTTTACTCAAAGAAAGAAAAAAATCCACCTCTGACCTGAAACAAACAAAAAGTCTTTCTGCCCTGAAAGGATGGCAGCTGTTACTTCTAAAGTGTAAGGAACTGAAAAATCATAAACAAGGCATTTTCAACTACACAGACATGAAGAAGAGAGAAGCAGCATGTATTTGCCATTTATTTATGGTAGATAATAGCTTTTTATAGTGGTCAATAGTGGGTTGGGTTGAAAGCCATTTGTCAGACTGCACACAAGCACACAAACTGGAGATGGGAACGGTTGCCTTTGGCTCTAACTGCTAAAAAACAGTTATCAATCTTCATCTAAGTCTTCAAGAAGCTGCTCTTGGTGAGCAATCGATATTGCATTTGCCACAATAGCTCATTTAATTATTTTCATCCTAAATATCCTGTCAGCAGGGGGAAAGTCTTCCTGATTTTAATTAATTTTGAGATCATTGATTCTTGGCCTTTTCCTTTCCTGTGGTTACACATGCAGACACAGATGCACAGACACACACTTTTAGCCTGCAGGCTATGTAAGATGTATGACAAGTCCTTGGTGAAAACCCGGCATATTACTGAAGTATACCTAGATGACATGCAGCTTTACTTTTAAATCTTTAACCATCAACTGCTGCAAATGAGCCCCTGGCACCTAAACATAGTTGGGCAAAACAGTAAATTGAAAACTGTGTTTGCTGAATAGTTTTCAATTAGAGTCCTTAAATCAATAGGCAGTAGGATATCACAGCCACAAGGCTGCTTTAAGTTACCAGAGAAACAGAAGAACAGAAAATGGAAGTCAGAGAACCAGAAAATAGTAGTGGCAATCACAGGCTTGCATTACATTTTAAAAATAAATAAAATCTTGGATTGATGGACATCATTAACACACAAAATGAAATGTATTAGGCCTTAAGAGTGCTGTATCACATTTTGTCTGTGTAAAATACAAGAAAGAAACAAGACACAGTGCAAATCCTTCAGTAAGGAGACTTAAAAATTTTTAAAGGACAAGCTCTTAACAGAAATACAAGAGAAAAGGTTTAGTCTAGATACCCTAAGACAATGATGCATCTTATACATGAGAAACCTTGCTTCTCATTGTGGGAGAAAACTGTTAACCCCGTTCATTGTAAATTGGTGAGTCGACTGTTCTTACAGTCCCTAGCAAGAGCCTGGTAATCAGGAAATGGAACTCAAACAGATACAAATCCAGTGTTTCTCTTAGAAGAAAATTTGTATTTCTATCTAAAAAGAGATTCCAAAGAGGTAAAAAAGGATTACTTTGAAGCAAAAGAAAAAACGGAATTGCTACTTCTTCTGTATATAGAGCTACCTGTACTAGGGATACTCATGCATAAGAGAAGTGGCCCTTTAAGAAAGAGGAAGTTTCCATTAAAAAAACACTCAAGAAAAAGTGTGAATATCTGCAAAATTGTATAACTGGTGCTTGAAACATCAGATGGCTTAATTTCAGTTACATGTATAACCTTGTAATCTGATTCATGCCACTTCCAACTTTTCAGAAAAAGGAAAGGCAAAAAAAATACAATTCTGTAATAAATAAAACGGAAGTACACTAATGAAGATTGATTAAAATCTACAAATATTTTAGAGTGGTTTAAAAATCTCTTCCATTGTAGCCCCACTGCCAGAGGTGACATTTTATTTGTAACTAATAATAAAGCACCGATATATGATCATTCTCATTTAACATGACATGGAATAATCATGAAGTTACTTAGTTTTATAAAAAGAATGTAAATACACAAGATGCCAGTGTATCAGAAGCAAGTAAAAACCACACGTTTCATTTTAGTGCCACTGTACAAGGGATAGCATTTGCTGGATCAACCAATGTTAGAAAACATACAGTATTGCTGAGAAGAAATTAGAGAAACATTAAAGGTATACAGAGTATACAGAATATCTTTCATTAGCCTGCTTCTAGTTGTAGGGCAATCTTGGAAAGAGTGGCTGCCTTAGATAGAGGAGCCAGTTTTATGTTTTCCATCAACATTTTTAGCTTAGACCTTGGATGGTATTTCCATGCACAACGCTTCATCACGAAATGCTTTTCTTTACTATATTCCCCTGGAAATGGTAAAAATTGCCTCTAGAATGAACCCAGTCATTACTCTATCTAACCAAATGCAACTTAAATACATTTAGTTTAAATTTCAGAAGGAAGTACAGTCAATTACTTTTTCTTCACAAAGTAAACAAAATAAGCATTTAACATTGTATCAGTTTGTTAAAATCCGAACAAAATTACCAGATTGGAATGGTGATAAAATATCATCACTGGATTCTCCATGGATAAACTATACCTAACTATCTATATATTAAAATTCTGAGAAACCCACCATCTCTGCCACAATCCACTAAGCAGTGTACAGTATTAGCACAATGGAAAGAATTTAGAAAGTAGACTTTTGCTTGAAAAATAAAAGGTGGGGAAAATAAACCCAGGAAGTGGTTCTGTACTTCAGAGACAAATACAGTTCCTCTCACAGATGTTCCTCAGGGAAATAAACAGCAGCAGCAAGGCCAAGTGAAGAAAGCTCTCTGAGACGCAAAGCAAGATTGTAAAGTGCTCTACCACATGCTCACATACCTCCGGGAACTGTTATCTTGCTCAAACAAATCCAACTCACTAAATCCGACAGTTGTGCACTGCTCTTTTTTCTGAAAGGATTAACATTAGGCAAAAAATATGAAGAAGCAAACTAACTGAGAGATTATTTTATCACCACTGCTAAAGGAGGGAGTATATGCTGAGACTCCAGTCTATTTTTCTTGTATATGACTAGTACAAGAGATCTGCTGAGAGACTGTTTTTTCAAGCTGTTTTACATTCTTAAAAAGAAGAGAGAAAAGGGAAACTGAACCACCAAATGTGAAGTCAATTGATAATCCTACCTTTGCTTATACTAATTTTCATTTTTAATAGGATTTAGACAGAAGGAAGTATTTCACAGACGTAGCATGTACCTTGACTGCCTCATCAGCTGTAAACTCATTCATATTTCTCACACCCACCCAAAGTATGACAGCAGGAAGATTTTTCACATTTCCTAAATGTATTTTACTGTCCTGGGCTGCCCTATTCTGGAGCCAGCAGTTCAGATTGTCCCAGTCCTGTCCTGTAATTCAAAACACTGCCCAGTATTCTATGGAGAAAGTTTAGCAATATTTGGAAATAAGCACCTGTATAGAGGCTTGTTTCCTTTGACATTCTTTCACACGTGTTTACTTGAGCACACCTCCCTAGCCCTTATCTAGAAGGGACTTGCCACTAGAATCACATAGAAATGTAAATGTGACAGGTAACTGTCTCAGGAAAGAGATACTGTACAGATTCACAGGTGCTAGAGATCTTTAGAACAACTGATTGAGTAAGATGCATGATGGTAAAACGCAAAAGAAAAAATTTTCTCAAGGGGTTGGGGAGGGAGGAAGGGTGGAGAATGAGAGTCCATTATCTCTGCTTGCTTGCCGGGGGATGGGGTGGGGAAATACCTCAGCAAACCCCCAGATTACATTTACTAACTGAAACACTACAAAAACAGTTAACCACTGAGGATTAAAAAAGTAAATAGTCATTTATATAACATATAGAGAAGGAAGGAACTCTGTCAATAATGCAAATTAAATGGGTCCCAGCTATGCTAAGCAAAAAGTGTGATATCAACACACATACATAAATGGACAATAAATAAGGTACAGAGCTCAAGAACAGAAGAAAGGACAAGATTATCTTTCTTGCATATACTGGAAATATTCTTATCTATAATGCTAAAAGAAATGAGAAAGGATCAGAAGGGTTAAGCTAACCTTACTACTTTACTAGTAGCTCCTCAGGGTGAGGTCAACAGAGATACTTATATACGTAGACTTGTTTTAGCTACAGGTACAAATAAAGTGGCAGAATAAATGATTTTCAGATTAAAGAAAATTCAAACTGGATAAACTACACAAACATGCAACACTTGTGGAACACAAAGGCATACAATGTGGTTATATCTAGCTTATCAAGTTCACAGATAACACAGAGATATTAAGCACTGCAAAAAAGATAATGAATTAAGCCATTCAAGTTCCTCCAAAACAGATTACATAGGAGAAATTTTGTAAATCCAGATTACAAAGGAAAAATCTTGCACTTTTCTAATTAAATGCATAATCATGGATGCAGATCCATGTTAGCAATGCTAAATGGCTTCTGCTTTAATGAGCCATTTGAAATGAAATGGTTGCCTGCAATTAGACATCTGCAGTCCAAGGACAGCAAGCCAACTATGTAGTCTGGCTGCCAGAATTACAGTTGCATTCCCTAGCAGGACAATGAGGAGAATGGATAATTGTAATTATAATATATACATCCCTTAGTGTTCTGTGGCTGAAAGAGTGTGAACAACAAGGGCTCTTAATACATTTAATTGCTGGCTGCTAATAAAGGGTTGTCAAAAAAGAGAACCATTTTTAAAGTGCATTCCAATGCCATTAAACATCATAAACCAAGGTTACTAACTGTCCACTGAGGACTAATCTCCAAGGAAACTGTCTCTTAGACCCTGCAAATATCTAGTCACATAGGCTGGGTGTTCAGAAAGTTGCAAATTGATATGAAAGCAAGTTGAAAAGACAGGAGGCAACAAAGACATTATTCTAGAGGGTTTAGTACATGCTGTAACTTCTCTACTCACATTCACTTTCTAAAATCTCTTTGCAAGCTTTTTCCACTACAACTTGAGCAAAGATCCTAAATACTTTTTGGATGTATTACTACCTCATTCCTAACACACTTAAAATATTTAAATATTTTATATATCAAAATGTTTCTACTCCCTCACAGGAATAAGAGAAACAAGGAACTGAACTTCACCTATTCAAACTCAGTGCTGAAATCATAGCTACATTCTCAGACAGAATGCTTCTCTCACCTGGCCAAATCATAAATGAAGCAAAATAGGACTTAATTACCTTCCAATTGTATCTTTCATTCAGTGATGCTCAACGTTGCAATTCACTATGAGGATTCAAGAGTGAATGCCTTATTATTTCTTCTGTGTTTGCTGTATATTTGGAACGCATATGAAAATTCAGTGTGATTTTACTATAAGTTCTGTAACATGCAGTTGCCTCACCTGCTCTTCTCTGTGAAATCTCACTGATTTATTTTAATATCATTCATTAATGGTACTGACAAAATAAATGAGAGCATCATGAAGAAATAAGTAAGAATCCTTCCAAGCTTATACACAGGCTATCATTTTCAAGTTAATAGGTAAGACTTCTTTAATGTAATTGCTTTCCTCCATTTTTATTTTCATCAGTTCCTAGATGAAGTTGAAACAGATTTTACACTTCCTGAATTCAATAGATTCAATTATCTAGACATGCCACTTGACTAATTCATTGCATCCTTTTAAATACTTCTCTCAACGTGAGCCAATAAACTTGCTGAACTTCTAAAATTTTAGAAACCATGGGAAAAGCTCTTTATTCTAATACTCAGTATTGTTATTCTGAATCTTTAGGCACCTGGACCTCCATATAGAACTCACATGCCTTATGCAGCTGTAAGCAATGTACAGAAAAAGAGACATTTCAGAACATGATTCATCTTAGCCAGCACTCTAATTCAGCTAGCCAGCAGCAATTGCTCAGGACAAAAAGAAATGCTATTCTTTTTAAAGACTTAAATATTTGAGGAAGTGTGGAACCCCCTTAACACAGGCATCTAAAGCCTGGAAACTTCTCCTCCTCAGAAGGCCTCAGCCATTCATTTGTAAAGAGACAGGCAACTCATTCCTTTTGATAATTTTGCCTTCATTTACCCAGGATATAGCAAAAACTCATGTCCTCCTTTGACTGGCAGATGGAAGGCCTGGTGGAGTATAAAAGTGTAGGTAAAAAATTACTGGATGTCTAGGTGTGGATGAAAAAACTAAGTTATTAGACCCTCGCCTCCTAAACACATAAAACCAAAGTTCAGTTTCTAAGTGCAACATAAGAACAGTTGAGATGCAGTCATTCTATTCTTGCCTAAGAACAACTGTGTTCATTGTAGATGAACACGAATAAAAGCTAAAACAACATAAGAGAAAAAGCAGTTAGTGTGACAGGATTCGGCACAGAAATCTTAACATTTTCCAGGTCTTGCAAATTCACCTTTTTCTTACTTCAGCTGAGGAAAGAAAATAAGAGGACATCTACAGCTTTGTAAGTCAAAAGCTAACTGGGTTTAACAATGCCAAATGTAAAACACCACACTGGGTATAAAACACTAAAAAAACTGAACATTTGCATAATTATATATTCTGCTTAAACTTACTGTTCAAAAATGCCAGAATAATTTCTGTATATTGACTATTTACTACCTTCAGTGCTTTTATTGATTTTATTGATTTAAAAAATCTCTTGTCTTCATTTGAAGGTGCTTCTGTCACCACCATAAACTTCCTGTGCTTCTGCTGTCTACACAAGCAATTACGGATGTTTACACTCTATGCTGCCATACTTCATTCCTTATTTGTATACCTATATGAACCACAGGTTTATTATCAAAACGCAGCTCCAACCAATTCATGAGAACATGATGGAGCTAGTTCTTTTTAAAGCTTAAAAAATAAAGCACCACTTACAGAAGTTATCTCTTTTCATCGACTTCCATTAACTGCTGGGATATCACTGACGTATTGCTACAAAGCAACCAACAGTGTATTTCACACAGTTGTTCTTCATTTCCTACTAAAAGTGCAGAGCAGCCAAGCAGAACTATAGTTAATGAGGACTGGATGTCTTTGGACACTGTTTTCATAAGGAGTTATTCAGCATACAACAGTTATTTCTTGAATCTGTCCATGGAGTAGAAAGTGCTGTAATTAATAAAGAAATTCTTTTCTTGTAATGGCTCAAAGTGAAATAGTTCTGAGCAAAGCAGAATAAAAAAAACAATATTGTCAAGAATTAAAAGCTAAACAGATAGTGTTTGGGGTTTTTTGGGGTGGTTTTTTAATTCCCCCCCAGCATTCATTACTCCTAATCAGAACAGAACACAGGAGAAAAATTAAAATTCCAATATTCAATTGCAGTTTTGTCTGTAAAAAGTTCTCTACTTTCTTAACATTATTTAAATCTATTGTTCATATATCAGATGGAAAAATATTACTCCAAAGATGTTTTGAACATTTTTATATTATTTTTTTACTGAATTTTTTAATAGAACAACCCCAGCAAAGACTGACATTTCCTTTATAAATCTGCTAGGCGCACAAGGTTTAACTGTACTCTTAACTGTGCTTAAATTATTGGATAAACTTTCCTGATTATACAATAGTGGCATTTTTTATATTTACATTGTTAGACATAAGAACAGAATTTCTTCTGTTCTCTGAACAATATTTTGCATTCAACATGTATTTACATCTGTACCAGACAGCTATCTAAAAATGTATTGAAAAAGGTGTATCATACAGAACTCTGTTACAACAGAGGCAGTTGTAATACTTTTTGCTGAAACATGGCAGACAACATTTTAGACTAGATCCAGAGATCAGATCAGATCAGATTAGATTAGATTAGATTGGATTGGATTAGATATAAGGAAGAGATTCTTCACTATGAGAGTGGTGAGGCACTGGCACAGGTTGCCCAGAGAAGTTGTGGATGCCCCACCCCAGGAAGAGTTCAAGGCCATATTGGGTGGGGCTTTGAGCAACCTGGTCTAGTGGAAGGTGTCCTTGCCCATGGCAGGGGGGTTGGAACCAGATGATCTTCCAACCCAAACAATTCTACTATTCTGTGATTTTATATTGCATAGGAATGCATGAAATTAAACCTTTATCCTTTTGAAAACGATACTGTCAGGTACATAGCTTCAGCTATTTCATTTTTTCAAATCTAAAATCTATGAACAAAGCCTACCAGTCTATTTAAAAAACCTGATTGTATGGTTCTGTTAGATATCTACTTTACACTTACACACAATTATTCATAGTTTTGAATAATAGCTTTGTGCACTGTCTTAAGGGGGGTTGTGTCTATAGGGGATAGCTAACTTCCATTAGTAATTTCTAATTCAATCTTTATAATGAACTAAACAAATGAAAATTCCACCTATGAATAATACATATTTTACACTAAAAATCTACCTGTACTGTCATAAAAGCAACAGCCAATCACGCTTTGCTTCTTGTTTCCAATCTCACAGGTAAAATTATATTTGAATAATATTTTACTTATGGTGTGGCAAAAATAATTTTTAAAAACTCTTCTGAAAACTCATAAACTAACTAGTGGTTCAGTTCCACAGCCTATAGCACAAATGAAAGACAATCACAGAAGGTTTTATAAATATCTACAAAGGCAAGATCATTTAAAATTGTGGGGTTGTTGACTTTGGCAGAATTGTGCCTAAACAACCAAGTATGTATCTGGACCTTATCCATAGCCATAAGCCACATTCTAGTATACAGTAACCAGAGTTATTATACAGAATTGATTTCAGAAAAAAATCTTAAAAACTAGAACATGCAGTTATAGTTCTAGTTTTGTCAGGTCTCAATATTTTATTACCACACTCTGGAAATCCACCATGCTTTAAGTTTTTTTGCTCAAGTTATTCTGTCAAATATAAATTATGATTTTTAAAATGTGTTACTCAGAAATATAGGGTAAAAACTGAATATTACATACAATTTAATCTCACAAAAATGGACCCATATTCTAATATACATTTAATGTATAAATTAATTCCTAGAAATAAATCACCATTGGGTTTCAAATTTTTGTTTAAGCACATTTTAAGTTTTAAAATGTGTATGCTTCAAATTGGCATTGTTTTGCCAATTCACTAACTTTTACTCCTCTCTTTTCTGGTTTCAGTCATTGCCAGATTCTTTATGAGAGAGTAAGTTATTAGTTCAGTGACCAAATGATTGTGAGGTTATACATATACACCTGTCTGAAGATAACAAATCTGATCCTGCAAAGGCAAATTTCTTCAAATCATGGCATGCCAGAAAGCAGTTCAGTCCTATTCAAAGTCAGGTTTTGAAAATTCCAGTTTCAGATATATTTCTGAGACTGCACCTATAGATCATGTCTCTATAGTCATGTTTATAGGACCTTTCTTGGGTTTTGTGATTCGATTTTATATTCATCAATCACATACTGAAGGGGGTTACAAGTTCACAGCAAGCAAGGGAGCTGGATGGCACATTACGCTTATCAAAGAAAACAGTTTCATAACCAGTGGGAATTAAACAGTAAGTCAAATAAATCAAGTAGAAACACTTGTTGATTAATTTTTGTATGTTTGCATTCAGGGTGGTGGTGGTGGTGGTATTTTCATTAACAAAACCCAAATTTTAAAGTTAAGCTTGGCCCTTCTGACCATTAACTGCTGTATGAAATATCATAAATTAAGCAATAAAGAATAACAGAAGGTACACAGTTTACTTTTATGTACAGAAGTGGTATTTAACTCTTCTTTCTAAATGTTCTGAACTTTTAAATACATGTTCCTAGTGGTTAATAGCCTGTAAGAAACTAATTATTCCTCAAGATTTGTATCATAGACAAACAAACACAGCACCATTAGTATCAGTTCCAGCAAATTTGCCAAGGACTGAAACTATAGTCAGTATGTATGACAGTTATACATACCGTCTCTGAGTTGGGATTAGGATCACTTGCAAGATTTTAAGTGAACATACAAAGCAATACTAGCACTAAACATTTGGTAGCTGTTAGGAAATACACAATGCTATAAAAAGGCTATTTTCAAGTCAGGGGAGAGATCTTTGTGCATGGAAGAATATTGAAAACACCAGCACAAATGCTTAATTAAGCCAATGATAACATGCATATAGTCTGCTAAGGCTTTAGGTTTTAAATAATAACAATAATAATAATAATAATAATAATAACAACAACTCTTATTATTGATTATTATTATAATCATCATCACCACCATCATTATGATTATTATCATTATTGAATTTTTTTTGTGGGGAAAGACAGTTTTACAATATAAACATTTAACATCTAAGTAATCAATCTCTCTTTCTCTGCACTTCTACCCTGCTTCTCTTTTAACATACTGTAGTAGCAATGTTCAAGAAATAGCCATCAATGTAGACAGTGTTAAAGTTTTAGTGGCTTTATATATAACATTAAAAATATCTGGCATAACCATTCAAAACACAAAAAAAGAATAGAAATGAGAAAATATGGATGAACACTCTTATCCAGCTCTTCTGTGATCAGCCATCAGGCAGTAGGTTGAAGAGTGAAAGAGCAACAGCAGCGGAGTGTAATGTGTTAGAAAAGGGGGCTCCACATTTTTCCAAATGTGATACTAAGATAGAGGTTTCACATATATGAGAGTCATGGATGAAAAGAGTCAGTCTGGCTAAAAAACTCACTGAGGAAAAGGTTGCCTCATCAGCCTTGACAAAAATTCACAAAGGAGATATGCCCTACCTCTGTTTAAAAAAATCAATGAAAACTGTTACTGCATTACACACTTAGGAGACACAAATCCATAGGAAACAAGGCTTCCTGACTGCTAGTGTTCAAGGTACTACTTATATTATTGTAACAGTGGAATGAAAGTAAAATCAACCAAGCAGACAGGTTCACACCACTGGCAGCAAAAACAGTATATCCATTGTATTACTTCCATGCCAACTCACAACTGTCTAAGCAGAACATAAGAAATACATCCATTTTCTATGTCATTTTTGGAATTCAGAAGCACATTTACGTATTGCCAGAAGTACAATGGTTCATAATGGGTCATTGTCATAGGAGACTGCTTTCTGAAGGGAACAGAAAGCCCAATATGCAGGTCGGACCCACTTCTTAGGGAAGTCTGCTGCCTCCCTGGGGCCTAGTTAAAGATGTGAAGACAAAGCCTCCTACGCTGGTACAGCCCTCAGATTATTATCCATTATTGATTTTTCAGGTAAGCAGTGATGAAATTGCAACAAGAAGTCCAAGGCAATCAAGAGGGACTTCAGGGCTTTGGGCCAACTATTTAGGGGATCAGGAGCACAAGTAGTGTTCTCCTCTATCCTTCCAGTTGCAGGGAACGATGAGACAACAAACAGGAAAAGCCAGCAGATCAATGCCTGGCTCCGAGCCAGGTGTCACTGGCAGAATTTAGGGGTTTGGATCATCGGTCAGCTTGCACAACATCAGACCTGCTGGCAACAGACAGGGTACAGCTGCCTTGAAGGGGGGAAAGGATCTTTGCACAGGAGTTAACAAGGCTCATTGAAAGAGCTTTACAATAGATTTGAAGAGGGGAAGGGATAAAACCAGGCTCACTAGAGATAAGCCTGGGGGCAGCATGCCAGTGTTTAAGGGACTGTGTTCTAGTGAGGTCTTTCAGTCTGCATCTCAGTGGAAGCAGGGGATGGAGATCCATGCAACAGCAAGGACACAAGCATCATTGATGTGTTAGAAACCATGGAAGCACCTGAGAATGGTCACATAAGAATTAGGGCTTCTCTCCTCAAAAAGGTGGCAGGATCAATAGCCCAGCTGAAGTGTATCTACACCAATGCGCCAGCGTGGGCAACAAATGGGAGGAGCTGGAAGCCATTGAGCAGCAGGAAAACTGTGACATAGTTGCCATCACAGAAACATGGAGGGATGACTTGCACAACTGAGAGCTGCAATAGATGGCTATAAATTCTTCTGAAGCCACAGGCAAGGAAGAAGAGTTGGTGGGGTAGCCCTGTGTGTTAGGGAGTGTTTTGATTGTCTAGTCCTTAACAATGGTGATGATAGGGTTGAGTATTTATAGGCAAGAATCAGGGGGAAGGCCAGAAAGGCAGATATCATGGTGGGAGTCTGTTACAGACCACCCAACCAGGATGAAGAGGACAGATGAAACATTCTATAAGCATCTGGGAGAAGTCTCACAGTCGCTAGCCCTGGTTCTCATGGGGGACTTCAATTTACCAGATGTCTGCTGGAAATACAATACAGCAGAGAGGAAACAGACTAGGAAGTTCCTGCAGTGTGTGGAAGATAACTTCTGACACAGCTGATGAGGGAGCCAGTTAGGGAAGGCACCCCACTGGACCTGTTGTTCACAAGCAGAGAAGAACTTGTGGGTGATGGGATCGTAGAAAGCCCTCTCGAGTATAGTGATCATGAAACAATACAGATTTTAATTCTTGGAGAAGTAAGGAGCAGGATCAGCAGAACTGCTATCTTGGACTTCCGGAGGGCAGACTTTGGTCTGTATAGGAGACTGGTTGATAGAGTCCCTTGGGAAGCAGTCCTGAAGGGCAAAGCAGTCCCAGGAAGGCTGGACATTCAAGAAGAAGGAAATCTTAAAGGTGCAGGAGAAGTATGTCCCCATGTGCCGAAAGACAAGCCCACAAAGACCACTAGCCTGGCTGAACAGAGAGCTTTGGCTGGAATTCAGGGGAAAAAAAGTGTTTATGACCTTTGGAAGAAGGGGTAGGCAACTCAGAAGGACTACAAGGATGTCATGAGGTTTTGCAGGGAGAAAATTAGAAGGGCCAGAGGCCAGCTAAAACTTAATCTGACTACTGCTGTGAAAGACAATAAAAAATATTCCTATAAATACATTAGCAACAAAAGGGCAGCTAAGGAAAATCTCCATCCCTTACTGGATGTGGGGGAAAACACAGTGGCAAATGATGAGGGAAAGGGTGAGGTGCTGAATGCCTTCTTTGCCTCACTCTTTCATAATAAAAGATCAGTTGTTCTCTGGGTACCCAGCCCCCTGAGCCGGAAGACAGGGATGGGGAGCAGAACGAAGCCCCCATAATCCAAGGGGAAATGGTCAGCGACCTGCTACACCACTTAGACACACACAAGCCTATGGGGCCGGATGGGATCCACCTCAGGGTACTGAGGGAGCAGGCGGAGGAACTCACCAAGCCACTCTCCATCATTTATCAGCAGTCCTGGCTAACTGGGGAGGTCCCAGAAGACTGGAGGTTAGCCAATGTGATGCCTATTTACAAGAAGGGCCAGAAGGAGGATCCAGGGAACTACAGGCCTGTCAGTCTGACCTCAGTGGTGGGGAAGGTTATGGAGCAGGTCATCCTGAGTGCTGTCACGTGGCATGTACACGACAACCAGGTGATGAGGCCCAGCCAGCATGGGTTTATGAAAGGCAGGTCCTGCTTGACTAACCTGATCTCCCTCTATGACAAGGTGACGTGCCCAGTGGATGAGGGGAAGACTGTGGATGTTGCCTATCTGGACCTTAGTAAAGCCTTTGACTTCATTTCCTACAGCATTCTCCTGGAGAAACTGGCTGCTCATGGCCTGGATGGGTGTGATGTTCACTAAGTAAAAAACCGGCTGGATGGCCGAGCCCAAAGAGTGGTAGTAAATGGAGTTGCATCTGGCCTGTGATCAATCACAAGCAGTGTTCTCCAGGGTTCCATGTTGGAGCCAGTTCTATTTAATATCTTTATTGACAGTCTGGACAAGGGGATTGAGTGCACCCTCAGTAAATTTGCAGACTACACCAAGTTGGGCAGGAGTACTGATCTGTTTGAGGATACGAAGGCTCTGCAGAGAGATCTGGGCAGGCTGGACCGATGGGCCGAGGCCAATTTTATGAGGTTCAACCAGGCTCACTGCCGGGTCCTGCACTTGGTCACAAAAACCCCACGCAGCACTACAGGCTTGGGGAAGAGTGGCTGAACAGCAGGCTGGTGGAAAAAGCCCTGGGGGTGCTTGTTGATAGCTGGCTGAATATGAGCCCGCAGTGTGCCCAGGTGGGCCGAGAAGGCCAATAGCTTGTATCCAAAATATTGTGGCCAGCAGGACTAGGGCAGTGATCATCCCCCTGTACTCGGCACTGGTGAGGCTGACCTTGAATCCTGTGTTCAGTTTTGGGCCCCTCACTACAAGAAAGACACGGAGGTGCTGGAGCCTGTCCAAAGCAGGTCAATGAAGCTGGTGAAGGGTCTACAGCACAAATTTTATGAGGAGCAGCTGATGGAACTGGGTTTGTTTAGCCTTCAGGAAAGGAGGATCAGAAGAGACGTTATCACTCTCTACAATTACCTGAAAGGAGGTTGTAGTGAGGCGGTGTCAGTCTCTTCTCCCAAGTAGCAAGCGACGGGATGAGTGGAAACAGCCTCAGGTTTTGCCAAGGGAGGTTTAGATTGGGTATTAGGAAAAATTTCTTCCCCAGAAGTGTTGTCAAGCATTGGAACAGGCTGCCCAGGGAAGTGGTTGAGTCACCTGGACTCAATGATCTTAAAGGTCTTTTCCAACCTAAACAATTCTATGATTCTATAAAATCTAAAACTTCCTATAGGGCAAAGAAAGTTCAGTACACGCAGAATCCAGACTGAATATATATAGTAACAAACACATACTAGTCAATGTTCTTACTACTATGGAAAATTCTCTGTCTGAATTTCCACAAAGAATTATGTAAGCTCAACAGACTCATAAAACAGAATTTCCTTTCAGTATAATAAACATTTATAAACTATATGCTGTGTTTTCAGTTTCAGGATGGACAAGTTTATAGGGATTTTTTCATGTTGCTATTTTAATTACACAAAGCACCTTCTTCCCCAAGATGATTTCACTTCCATGTTTTTTCAAGTACTTTTAATACTGTGTGCTTTTATTTTACCTAAAATATTCCCAGGTAGAAGAAAATAATACCTCAGTGAGAATGGATTTTAATGCTTCATTTAAAAAAGCTCTTTCTCAGACTTCTTTGAGGTGAAACAGTTTGGAGCTTTATTCCTACTATTATTACTATTAATACCTAGATATGGATTTCCTGTGAGAATTTTTGCTCACTCAGATGAAAGGGAGTCACTGAGGCATTAGAAATTTATTTCAGTGACTGGTGATCCTGGTGAAAACTCAGATCATCTCTGGTAATCTGTTAACATCCATAGGGATATTTACTGTGGCAGACAAAGCAATACTGCTAAGAGGCAATACACTATAGGAAATGCCTACAACAGAATTCTGTCATTCCTAGCTGTCAATCTACCAGCAGAGAGTGTAAAGTTAACTCTCAGTCTTATTTCTTTATCTTCTCTTTATCTCAAGAGAAACATCTGCCGTTTTTAACAATTCCTTCTTGTTTGTAAGGAACAGGAATGTGAAGAAAAGTCAAAGCAATTAGTAGTAATGTAGGCATTTAAATCCAAAAACATGGTGAAACTCAAATCTCCGGGGAGGAGTAGTATAAGTACTGTATCAGAGTGGTTTTATCTTTAATTCCTTCACTTAAGTGTATGAAGCTAGGTTCATGCAATGCAATACTAAGTGAATGCTTAGAACTTAAATCTACCATTATTCTAGACATTTTCTGAAATACCAGTGTGTAGAAAAGAGAACAGATCATTTCAGTTTCATAGGCATTATCATATTAACAAAAAAAACCCCAAAACAATCATAATGCCTAAGAGAAACCAAATCAGTAATCCCAACAAAAGAAAGATACATTTTTCAAAAAAAGCAAATAAAATAGTAAATTCACTCTAATTAATTCTTTATTTGGGAATTTTTTGTAAGTTTCATCAAGCCATTGTGAAAGCACAACTTCCATTTCTGCATCCTGGATCCACACTAATGTGTATTTATTTGATACCTGTTAAGAGTCTCATGAATAACTGTTGCTTTATGGTCATTTAAGTACAAATTATTTTACTTCTCTGCACATTGTTTATATTTATCAGATAGACACATAAATAGTTTATTTACCAGTCAGGTATCCCCAAATTATTCCCATTTCTCCAAAGTAAAATCACTAGCTTTCACAACAACCAAAAGCTAAGACTATGATCATAAAGCCAGCAGTAATGTACCTGAAGATTTACTTTTAGCAAGAAATCTACTGCCTACTGAATATTTTTCTTTGTGAAAACAGTTCACCTCTATTACCTTTAGTGCTACAAGAAATCATTGAATCAACACCATCAAAAAGCCAGATATTACAAGCCCTGCACAGATGATAGGGCTCAAAAACCTACTCCAAGTATTCAAATTTCATTTTTTAAAGTAGGTGTAGCCTAAAACTAAAATTAAATATCAGCATGAGAAATATATGAAAGAGAGAGGGTAGGAGAAAATAACAGAGGTATCAAAGAAGATAATCATTCTAGTGGGTTTACAAGCTCGAGATAGAGAAACATCTCAAATAAAGCACTGAAAATCATAAGGAACTTGTGCAGATTATACTTTCTCTTGTTCTATAATGTAAGTCCTATGCAGTCAGTAATTTTGCTCTAGTGAGAATTCACTGTCAAAAAAGGAGCTGCACAACTGCCACTTCTTGCTCTCATTGGTCCAGTTTACAGTTCTGCAGTCACCAGAAGGAAACATACTGGACACACCCAGGTACCAGAACTGAAACTGTATGGAGCACAAAGGGGTACACATCTCACATTTCTGAAAGTACTTTGTACTTTACAACCTTTCCACTCAAGTATTTACATAGGACACACAATTTGATTAGACTTTAGAATTTAGTATACATGTGAATGTTTAATTTTTAGAAATGAAGTTTCTTACATCAGATATTAAGACAACTGAATGATTTAGACTGTATGAAGAAATTCTTTATGATGAGGCTGGTGAGACACTGGAACTCATTTCCCCAGGAAGTTCTAGATGCCCCATCATTGGAAGTGTTCAAGATCAGGTTGGACAGTGCTTTGAGCAACGTGATCTAGTGAAAGATGTCTCTGAATGTGGCAGTAAGGTTGGACTAGATTAGTTTTGAAGGTTCCTTCCAACCCAAACCATTTGATGATTCTATGATTCTACAGATTTATGTTTATTAAAGTCTCATTATTTATTTTTTGTGTTGCTCTAGATACAAGGCCTCCCCTGCTAATTTCTGAAAATTACAGTTGCTTAATCATAATTTTCCCTACACTGTAAATCGAAGAAAATCATTCTAATTTTACAGTGAAATTTCAGTTAGCGATTCATGGGTATGCTTTACAAAGAAATGAGGGCAGTACGTTTAGCATGGTGTACAATGGATAGAAACAATCTGCTCCAGTCACTCTGGACATCTACTTTTCTATACTGTTCGATACATGCAGATTATTTATGTATTTCACTCCAAGCATCTTGTACTGAGTGATAGAATGGAAAAATTTTGCAGAATATCAGTTCCTAGAAAAGTAGGGCTTTAGTTGACAGTAAAATAGGAAAGCTATTTGTCTGGTCAGAAATATCAGCAGAAGAGTTAGGACAGTTAGCACTACACAGAAAAATCTCTTAATCTGTTTTGGTTTGTTTCATTTCTGGAAATAATACATCTGCTCACAGTACACTACAAACACGAATAACCAGGAGTCAGAAACAACAGTAATGCATTTCTCCTTCTAAAAGCTTAATAATTAAACACCCAAAAAATTATGAAGACCTCTATAGCAGAACCATATATTAGAACTATCCAGAAAATATTAAATGTATGGAGACACAAATGGATACCAGAAGATATTGAAACTTACACTGAAGACAGGGTGGCACTTAAGGATGGCAAAACTGAATAAAACAATTTCATGTATTATGCAGTACCTATTCAGGCACACTAGTGAAAATCCAAATGAAATCAGTAACTACACCTGACCTGAAAAACATAATACTTTAATGAATATTTTTTTCTTTTTCTAACAAAAAAGAAGTACCTTCCCAAATCGTTTCAGAACAGCTTGAGCTTGATTACTAAACAAAAATAAAGACCAAAGCCATCATGGTGGAAACAATGGCTTTAGGAGGAAAGTCAATGGACTATTAAATAGGAAATCATCTGTTTTCACATTTTACTTCACCACTATTACATTCCTCCAGTGAGCCGTTATCTGGTAGAGGGGGCCTTAATTTTCTGGCAGAAAATTTCCAGGCATTTAGCATAGCTATTCATATCATAATGTGCAATCACCCCCTCATAAGAAAATCTGACTAAAATATATGCTTTCCCAGCATGGTTCCTCCATTAGCACATCCAACTGCCTAGTGAACTCAAAAGACTTAATGTTATTCCATTACTGGCTGTTGAAGGCCCCATTATCTAATCTTGGCCTACTTGATGGCTCATACTCAGAAAAAAATTTTTCTCCCCTAGTTCGTTTTCCCACAGGGCACTACAACACTGAAGTAAGCCATAAACATATATGTAAATAATATTATCTTACTAGTTAGAGACCTCTAGGTCACATGAATTGTTGGACCACTACTGAAGTGTATTTGTTGTTCCCTTTTTTTTTTTTTCCTAACAACCCTTGGATCCTTGCTGTTGTCCAGATAATGAGGAGAAGAAGTTTTAAAAGACTAGCACGACAATAAATTGGCCTGTGAAGATTTGGTTTACTAGCTTCTGCACCGCAGCCTCTGTCTAACTTGAAAATGATATGGAACCTCATAAACATTTTCAGAACTTTAAACAATTAGGAACTTAGCAAAAGAAAAGACCTGGAGTTTTGTCTACTTTTCTGACATACAGAACTGCTATATCTATGTAAAGAATTTAAAACTCCATCCTCCCTCTCTCCATCTCTGGCAAGAACTAACATGTTTGGGTTTACAGAGTGGAACATGAGAAGAGATAATTTCATCAGGTCTCTACAAAATACGCATTGGTTTGGAAAGATAAGGAGTGAATGTCTTCACTAAACGTTATCAGGAAGAAAGTAAAGTGCTATAGTTTCTGATATGGTTATTAACTTTGCTACCTAAGTCCTATTCAACCAGATTAACTGTTAAGAAGTTCCTTCAGGTGGTAAAATCTGCTAGAGTCCACAACAATTGAAATAAAACACACTGTTGGAAAAACTGAGATGATACTGACAATTTACATTCTGGGAACAGCCTTGAAAGCAACAATATCCTTGTGTTTTAGGGCAACACAAACCAAGCAATGCAATCTTATTTATTGACAACTTCTACTGTATTGTTAGTGCATTTTCAGTTAATCAATCATGAAGATATATCATGATACGGCACCAAAGTAATATAGTCCATATTAAAGAATACATATCTCCTTAGAGCTACAGGCAAGGCAGATTAGAACTGTAAACACATCATCAAGTCAAAGAAAAATAAAATGAAAACTGTGGAAGGGTCCGTATGTGCAAAACCCACATATATGAGAAAGGAATCATTTTACGTAAGTTCAGCCATTTAGAATTGGCCAACCAACGCTCCAGGCTCTCTATAGACACCTCTTCAGTAATACAATCTATGTAGCTTTTTTAGGACAAATTTCTGTATTCTTTCTCTACTGAATTCAAAGGAAATACAGGCTATTACTAGTCACCTGAATTTTACACAGATTAAATTAGGAGAGGTGAATTCCACACATACTGTTTAGGCATCTTCTTCATTAGGAGGTATGTATGTACACTTCACTCTGAAGCACAGGCAAAGGATATTAAACTTGTTCTCTGGGCAGTTTATCTGCAAACAGAAACAAATGAAGCCTAAGACATGGCTACCACCATGAAAGAATATGTCTGAGTATGCCAAGCCACCGTTGGATGATTTAGCAGACCACTAGCCATTCCCGGAAAGGCTCTACATGGTTTGCCACCAAGCTTTCTGCAAGGTTACCTGTTCAACAGCTGCACAGAAAAGACAGATAAATTAATTACTATGTCTGTGAGTTTACAGCGTAGATCAGTTCAGTTCATGATTCTCCTTACATTACAACACAGCAAACCAGCCAAACTCTGAACAGAACATGGAATTATTAGGTTTCTCATTGTTTCTTTTTATGGTGTGTTCATAATTTCAAATATTGGAACCTTTTAAATTCTCAGTACTTTTAAAGTTTATTTGTTTGGGACATAATTATGTCTGTTTGGCTGGAGAGCTGCAATAGTCAGCAACTTCGACTGTCTTACAAAGATCACCAACACGTCTTCTTATAAACATCCAACAAAAGCACATTTTAGTGTCTTCCAGGAAAAATGCAGCTATCAGTGTATAATTTTTTTTACTGAATGAATTCACTACGCATTTGACATTAACACTAGTCTGACAATAATATGATTGATATATTCTAACACATCTTCTGTGGTTGTGGAATCTTGTAAAATTCTATTTCAGACCACACTATATTTAATGAAGTTTTGTTGTACTCTGAAAAATTCACATGCCCATTAGAATTAAAATACAAGTAAAATGGGAAGTGAAGCAGATGCTTCTCTCAAAACAGAAAGGAAACTTCTAGAAAAAAAGGAAGAACGGGTACTCTGGTTTACCAACTATATGATGTCTGTGTGATTAAGCTATAACTCTTCTTCATGAACATGAGTAAAGCTTTCAATTTCATGGCTCTAACCGCTCTTGCTTTTGGAGAGGTTCCCTCAGATCAAATAATGCCCTACACGGCTACTGGAAATTAATTTCTCAGAGGACAGCCATGAGTATTGTGTATAAATTAAAGATCATAAGATAATTCAGGTTGAAGAGACCTCAGGACTTCCCTAGTCCAACCTCTTGCTCAAAGTAATGTCACATCTGAGGTCAGACCACATTGCTCAGAATGTTATCAGTTCTTGAAAACCTGCAAGGATGGAGACTGTACAACCTCTCTGAGCAATCTGTTCCACTGCTTTACTTTCCTCTTGGTGGAAAAGTTTCTCCTTATATACAGTCCAAACTTCTCTTCTTTCAGTTTATGCCTTTGTTCTTATCCTCATGCCATGCATTGCTGGGAATATCTTGGCTCTGTCTTCTTGATAACCTTCTTGCAGGTATTGGGGGCTGCTGTTAGGTCCTCACAAGGCCTTCTTTTCCTCAGGCTAGGTCCCTCAGCCTCAGTGCTTCAATCCCACAACCGTGACAATCTTGGTGGCCCTCAGCTGAACTTGCTCCAGTTTTTTCAAGGTCCTTCTTATACAAAATTACTGGACGTGTTCTGTTCACGCTTCCAAATGTAATACTTGAAATGCTTCAACATTCTGTTTGAGTCCTTAAGTATTTTGTTCAATCCTTTATTATCTCCAGGAAAAAAGTAATTGCATTGTTTATTGGTTTTTTGTGCTACTACTTCCAACCATGTAAGTCAAAGAAAATGCATCTTACAGAAGGTGTGGGGGAGGAACCACAGACCTAAATATCACTCTTAAGAATCCATTTTTAAGAGGGTAAAGTCATGTTAAGGAAGCCTAACTGACTACATCATTCTGTGATGTGCAATGGGTTACTCCCAGTGATGCTTCTATCACACACACAGAAATTTTAAAAATGCTTCTAATAAAATAAAAAAAATAAAAATAAAAAAAAAAACCAGAACAAGGTAACAGTAGCTTTTTACAGTTATAAAGCCTTAAATGAAAACATCTTCAACATTTTCTGTACACCTTACATTGAACTGCACTTGGCTGAATCTTAATCACCTACCTGTAATGATGTGAACTGCTTCAAAAATTAGGTATTGCATTTCAAAATTATTACAACTTATGGAATAGAAAGAAAACAATGCTTTAGCGGTTCTACAAAGTTGAACACATCTCTAAAAATGAAGATATAGGAACACACCTTCTCAGGGAACAGCTTGCTCTTTAGAAGCAAATCATGAGTACATCTTGTGTTAGATCTGGTGGGCTAGTTGTTACTAGTTTATATTCCCAGAAAAGCCCTTCAGTACTTTTCTGTAACAACTATGATACCTACTGTTCAGATAGTAAAGATTCTCTCCTGATAGTGTTTTACCTCCTATTGCTCTACGGATAGTACTTCCCCCTTGGTCTTACTTGTAGATCAATACAGGTTCCTGACATTCAGATTCTAACCAACAGCACCAAATAAACCTCATATAGATCATCTAAACATTTTGATTCCCAAGACTACTCTAACCAAAAGGAACATATGCTACTATCCACAAGACAAAGCAAACACTAATATATATAAACATTTGAAAATCTGCTAGTAATTTTTATTCCTAGAATCCCCTCTCTTGTCTGATCTTTCATTCATCAATACATTTTTATTCAAGCATCATTCTTATGACTCTCTTGATTCACAGTTTTTTGAAAGGAGTGTGACCTTTGCCTCAGAGAACTGCTAGCAAAGATGCAAATGCTAACAGAACTCAGTGATTTTCTACCAATGTATTTTTCCTGATTTTCATTATGTCCAAAATAAACTTCACTATATATCCACTTTATTATAGTGTTTCACATTTTACAGTTTCACTTAATTAATCTTTCATTTGTATCTTTCCAAGCATATTCCATATGTGGGTTTTTTAGGAATGAATCCTAAATGATAATCTGATCTCATTAAATTCAGAGTAACTTCAATAAAATTGACAGGTACCTTTATTTTTAAACTAATACAGCTGATTTTATTAAATGAACACACACAGTTTATCTGGGTGCAGAAAAGAACATTATCCTCACATTTTTCTGTGTCTTTCTCCAGACAAATTGTAGCCACTAAATCTACTACAATGTCATTCAGTATTCTACATCCATGTCTAAAAGACAGAATCAGCATTGACTTCTTTTTACTTCAGTAGATTTAAAGACATGTCCTTATAAATGCTTGTGAATGCTAACAGTTGTTCATAACCAAAGTAAGCCTGAGCTTTATGTTCAGCCTTGTGAAACTACATACAAAGCTTCGTATGTTGCAATTTATAAACCAAATAAATGTTTACTTTATATGACACAACTGAGCCTGAGACCTTATAACTTACTTTTCATTTAAAGATAACTTCTTTCAAGAACTTCATATTTAAACCCCTTAAAATTGTTTAACAATAATTTCCTACCATTGCTGGTATCTATTCCTAATCAATGACCTTTATCTAAGACAAGTATTTAGTCAATATATAGTCCAAATGTGGAACAATAAAGTCAAAGAAACCTAACCATGCTCAATGTTAAAAGAAACATAGAGACAATACTCTCTGGTGCAACTTGACATAAATTTCAATAAAAGGTATGTTTATTTTCCTTTGTATATTTAGATTTTTCATCTATAATACCGTCTCAGGACTAAACCCAGCAAATGAAGATAGAGAACCCTACTTGTATTAACATTAGTAGAGGAATATTCAATTTTAAAGAAAAAGTTTGAGTTATTATTTTCCTTGTTAATTGCAAAACTGAGGCAAATTAAGCATTTACTAATTGAGATCATTAAGCATATATTTCCTCTGTACAAAGATATGAAGACCTAACTGTGCCAAAGAACAAAGAAGCCTTTCTAATTGCTCCCAGATGTTGCTATAAAACTTTCAATCCAAGACAGAAACATCTCCTTCCATGAATACAGATTTTAGTTTTTCAATTCACGATCATGCAACAAACTTCAGGCTGAGGACCTTACATGCATGACAGTGCTCTTTGAACAGAAAGTGGTATGTGTTTACATTCCCATATTCAACTGCAAGTTGAAAACAAACGTATCCAACTCTAGCAGACACTCCTATGTGCTTAATTATTTTTTTTTAAAAGGAGAATTTAAGAATTAAAAACATCCTCATAGGCAGAAACAGAGTAGAAATACTCATACGGAACACAGAAGTTGTCAAGATCACAGAGGTATGTTTTTCTGTATTGTGCTTCATAGAGGTATATTCTATTAACAGCAAAAAAATCCAACATCAAACCAACCCTCAAATAAGCTCAATGCTCAGAGGACACAAAAATCCTACATCACTTTGTTCTTCAAAGTACCATTACTAAATTGGTTTCTATGTAATTTTATATACATTGTGTTGGTACATGTATTCACAGTAGACTTTAATGTTTATAAATATGCAAGTATGTTGCTGAATTAATTCCCCCTGCCCCTACACACAACCATGAACCAACAGAACTTGGTCCTCATGAGTGACTTCAAGTACGTGGACATTTGTTGGCACCACACTGGCATGCTACTCATCCATCAGGTTCCTGGAATGTACTGAGGACTGCTTCCTCCTACAGTTGCTGGACGTGGAAACTAAGAACAGTACATTGCTAGATTTGCTGCTCACAAACTGAGAAGACTTACCTGACAACGTATCTACCAATGGCAATCTCATATACAGCAATCATAACATTGTAGAGTTTAAGCTCCTGCTGAGAACACTGAAGACCACTAGTAGGACAAAGACCTGGATTTTATAAGAGCCAACTTCAACATGCTCAGAGCCCAGCTATGAGTAATTCCATGGGAAGCATCCATGCAGGGCAAAGGAGCTTGCATATGCTGGGAGTTATTCCAGAACAACCTCCTGGAAACACAAGAATAGTTCATCCCCTACAAAGTAAAAGGAAAGCAGAAGAACAAAAGACCAGCCTGGATTAACAATGAGCCTTCAGGTGTGCTTCACACCAAAAAAGAAACATACGAGCTATGGAAAGGCCAATACTCATCGAGGACTGCAAGAACCTTGCTAGGGCATGCAAAGATGTAGTCAGGAAGATTAAGGCTCAGCTAGAACTGAAATGGGTCAAAGATGTCAGGAACAATAAGAAAGGGTTCTTTAGACACGTGACCAGTAAGCAGAAGCACAGGGATGACATAGGCTCATTGCTAAACAGTTTGCTGATGATACTAAACTGGGTGGTAAGGGGGCATGCCAGAAGGTAAAGCCATCTTACAGAGACTTGGATAAGCTAGCAAGAACTGTATGCAGTTTAACAAAGACAAGTGCAAAGATGACATAACCAAAGAGCCCAGTACTGACTAGGATCTGCGCGGCTGGGGAGCAGCCTTGCTGAAAGGGACTTGGGGGTCCTGACGGACAACAAGCTGAACCTGAGTCAGCTGTGAGCTGCTGCAGCAACCAAGGAAAATCAGATCCTGGGCTGCATTCACAGGGGCATGACTAACAGAGATAGTGATGTGATCATCCCACTCAACTCAGCACTTGTCAGGCCACACCTGTAGTACTCTGTCCAGTTACGGTCCCCACAATTCAAAAAAGACACAGACACACTGGAGAGTCCAAAGGAGCACCACAAAGATGATCAAAGGGCTGGAGAATCTGCCCTCTGAGGAAAGACTGAAGGAGCAGGTCTTTTCTCCCTGGAGAAGAGAAGGCTCAGAGGGAACCTCATCACAGTATTCCAGTACTACAAACAGGACAGAGGCTCTCTCTTCACAAGGAGCTACATGAGGACAAAGGGTAATGGGTACAAGGTACAACAGAAGTTTCATCTTGTAACTGCAATGTAAAAAATAAAGAAATGTTTTACAGTGGGAACAATCACTGGAACAGCCTCCCCAGGGATATGGTGGAGTTCTCATCACTGGAGGTTTTCAAGACACATTTGGACAGGGTGTAAGACAATTTCATCTTGGCTCCCTTTCCCATGGATGGTTGGACAAGATGATCGTTCAAGGCCCCTTCTAACCTGGACTGTTCTACGGTTCTATGAAATAACCACTGGCCAAAAGGTATCTATAGGTATGTCAGTTTTCTCCAGGGAGTCCAGGACAGTCCATTCACGAAATTTTGTGGACATCACCTTCTAAATTAATCTAGCAACTTCATAAAATAACTGGCCAGCAGTCCTCCAGCTGCTACATTGATGTTCCCCGGCTTAAATTCTTGATATACACTACTGCAAAACTACCTGCACAGGAAGAACTCCTACTTCCAGCATCCATGTTAACGTGAATCACGCTTGGGTGAAGCACCCTAGGGACTAGGGACAAAAATGATGAGCACTGTAACAACAAAGAAAAATGGGCAGGGGTGGGGGTGTCAGTTTGAAGATGGATAAATGAAAAACAGAATTCTTTTCAGCAATCCTGCAGGCAAGAATATTCCATCAGATACAAAGTTATTTTTATTCAGATTTTAACTACAATCTTACTCCAACTTTGGAATTACACCAGAATAACTGTCCTCTATTTTAAACAAATAGAAGTATCAGAAATCCAAAATAGTCTAAAACTAATATTGTCTATCTTTTATGTAAACATTGAGAACAATCATATCATCAGGCATACACAATTTGCAAAGTGGTATTTTCTGAACTATGTCATTTATCATGAAAAGACTGAAAAAGGATTGCCCCCTGTGCTCAGAAATATCTTGAAATTCTCTCTCAGTCTTCGCTGAAAATAAGAGTGAAAGAGTGTAACAAAGTAAATTAAACCAGTTTGTTTATTTATTTATTTAATACACCAGTTACTTTATTTATTTACCAGTGACCTCTGAAGTCCCATTTAAACAAATTACATGCTTCACGTTTAATGCCAGAGTAGTCCTGTTGACTTCAACAGGACTACTGACAAGCTTTGTATTGGCTTTTTCAGCAAGAAAGCCCCTTGAACATTTCGTTGAATGGAGACCTCAATGAACAGCTCCATAAACAGATGGATTGAAACACATGAAAAAGAGAGATAAAATGAGATTTAGTGTTCATAAACAATGTTGAAGGGAATTACAGGCACAGAATATCCTTTACAAAATAATACTTTTCCAGTAGCATTTCACCACTAGGCTTGAATAAATGTTTCTACAGCATCAAAATAACGAATTTTTTTCAAGTTTAATATTTATTTCCAGGACATTACATAGCCTCTCATTATCTGAAATGGGATACAGCCTTATCTGTGCTATTACATACTATACATATACTCAGGCCTTAGGAAGTGGGAGTATGAAGAGTATAAAATCTAATATCTGAAATGTCTGTTTCACAGCATCATGATACTTTAGTGCATTCAGTATGTTATTTTCTCACCTATTTCCTATGCTGAATGTGGCTTGGGACAGCAAAGGCCTCAGGTTCACAAATAAAATATATAATAATGAAAGCACATTAATTTTGTTTCCAGCTTGGCATAAAGGTATCCAGATGCAGATTCAGGTTGATGCTTGAATTTTGCTAGGCACTGTTTAATAGCTCTGTATGTGTGCTTGTGGCAACTGTATTCCCACTAGACTGTTTAAGTGGGAAATGCATTCACTGCTACAATTCTAGTTGGAATTTTGATTAAGCTGCCTAAATGCAGACATATAGCACCATTTGAAATATTCAAAAATATGCTAAACATCCACAGAAGGTGGGCAGATATGACTTTGGACTTATAGGAGACCTGTGGTCTTCTGGAGGGGCAGGTGGAGACCAGGCACAATATCCTGTGGCATCTGGAAAGCACTAAAATTGAGTCCATAATGTTCTGGACAGGAAATAGAAGTATCCCTTGGGAAAATGAATGTAAGCAATAACTATATATTTGATCTGGATGCAGGTTCCAGTGAAGTCTGCACGTACTATATGAAGCTGTTTAAAATTAGAAATAGTATGCTGCAGCTTAAGGAGATACACCAAAAAAAAAGATTTATAGGGAGAAGTAATATCTTTTATTAGACAAATCTAGATACATCTGGAAATGGAAAAAATGGAAAAACATTCAAGCACATACTCCTTCAGGTCTTTAGCAGAGAGGGTGGTATGCCAGAAGCTTGCTTATTTCTACCAGCTATGTCAACTGGTCTCATAATTAGTAAGTATTAATTACTAACAGAAAGAAAGAACACATTCTTGTTTTTCATAAATTGGAAGTATATAATGAATGAAGACTATCAGAACTCAGCAAAACTGTGCTCAAATTAACCACCTGAATATTCAGAGACAAATAGTTACATACGATTTACACGCTTTTTCACTCCATTATAGTACGTAGTATTTAATACTCCATTGGGGGGAAAAAATATGTCAGCTCTTCAGTTTGTCTCATTATCATCTCTAAGCCTGAGTTGCATGTAGCAAACTAAAGGTTAGCCAAATTACACACATATACTGATTTCTGAAGGACCAAGATTTTACCCAGGATGTACTTTTAAACCTCACTATTAAACTGAGTAAATTGATGGTCTCTTCTCTCTGCAAATTGAATTATTTATGTTGTTGCTTAACTTAGCATGGCTACACTGTCACCATACCACATCTTACAACTGTAGCCATAATGATTGCTAGAGTTGTTTATTCCTGCAAATAGATCTGCTGATTAACAGCTTTAGTTGATTATGCTGCTTCTAAAGACAACGTTGTTTAACCATAATAGCAAAGAAATACAATAGAAGTAATCTTGCTTTTGGGTCACTTCTGAAAAGTTACAATAAATACAGGGTATACATAAACTATTAAACTGAATTTCAGAATGCATATCCTAAGAAAACTCTTCTTTTACAGATTATGGTATACTGAATTACAGTCCTCAGACTTAGTTTCATACAGTGCAGACACTTGCATATTTCCGGAGTAAAGGCACTTAATATCCTACTTCAAAGAACAACCTAGGCTTCAGCTAGTCTTCCAGGCTGCATAGCAGATTTTGCAGGTTGTACAAGCTCTGCCATTCCCCTACTTGCTGTTACAGAGTCCCCTCTATTACTTTGCAAAGATGCAGCAGGAGAGTTCTAACATGAAAGCATTATATAAATCCATGTTAATCTTCTGTATTTATAAATATGTGCATACATGCTCAAACCACATCTGGAAGAATTCAGTGAAATCTTCCATAGGAGAGAAGCTGCAGTTTCTGCTAAGTGCTATACAAGATTTGGGAATATCTTTCCTTTGGGATAGGATCACAAGTTTCTGATAGATCCCGTCTCTTAAAACACGCAGAAAAACTATATACATACAGGAGTCAAATATTTAATAATGCAATTAATTCTCAAAATAGCTGAAATATCATTTCCAAAACATCTTACAGCATGAAATCCAGCATAGTCCCTAAACTCATGAAGTTAACTGTGCCAAAGGGAGATTCCTAGCTTGTAATGCAGTAATAAGTAATTGTTTAGTCTTTCCTTTGAAGTACACATTTGCTGCCACACTGTTTTACTAAACACATCTCATCAGCAAATCCAGAAAATTCCTTTTGCTAAAGGGATAATTATAAAGCTGTCTACATAACAAGCTATCCTCTTTGAAGCTCTAAATCAGAATCCGAGGCTGTATTTCTATAATCATTTTTTTATTATTATTTTTATGGATCTTTTCACTCACAGGAACCTTAACAGCACCTTTTTCTCATCAAATCCTTCTGTCCAGTCACAGTGCCTCCTAGCAGTTACTAAATTATTATTTAACTAGCTATCTCAAACATAACTGTTATTTCCATATTGTTAGGTAAGGATAAGAAATTGCAGTTTCACACACATCCTTTTACTGTTAGAACTAAATGACTAATTTTTAATGAGTTATTCAACAAATTGCAAGTCTTACCTTCTATAAAATAACTTCATTGCTAAATTAAAAAGATTACCATTTCAAATCAAGAAAATAAACAGGTATGAAACAATATTATTTTTAAAAAATTAAAGCGTACCCTAAGGAATTAGCAGGAAGTAAAGCAGCTGTAGATTCTGTTAACACTGCTAGATAAGCACCTAAACTTTATTAAAGCACTAACTGAACAAGCTTAAAAATACTATACTTGCAATTAACATATTCTCTTTTACTCCCACTTAACTATGAAAGTGTTTGCCTAAAGGAAAACAAAACTAAATTTTAGAACTTTCTATCTCAGTGCAGGATTTTTACATCATGTAATAACTTCACTATCTGTATCAGTTTGTACAGTCATTGAAAATCCTGACACCAAGGATGAATAGAGTAAGTCAAACTCCAGAAGTGTGCTGAAAGAAAACGCAGGATGACATCATAATTTTTTTGCTTCCTTCGGGAGTAAATCAAAGCAGTGAATTTTGAATAACACTGCACAAGAAACTATGAAATTGGGTAAAGAACAAAAATAATTACAAAATAAACTGAACTAAATATACAAAACACCAGTATTGCTACTAGAATGTATTATTGAGTCAGTAATTAGAGCTTAATTTTAACACTGGTTAAAATCTAATCTCTTCTTTTATCACTGCTGTATTTTTTTCTTCACAGTTTTTCTTGACTCAAGCTGCTCACCTAAACCAAGATTAAAACGGATCAGACACCCCTAGATTCAAATTCTTCTGAGTCTTTTTGTTTGGTTGGTTGTTTCAGTAGGGTACTGAACTTGGGAAATATATACTTGTCTTTCATAGCAGCAGAAGAGTGCCCTCAATATTATTCACGTCCAGTTATCTGACATGGGAGTTATTCTTTCTCATTAAAAACTTCATTAAGCCTTGGTTATATCATGATTAAAAAAACTGTATCCCTTTTTCTAAATCCACATTTTTAAGTTTCAGATGGTCTTGAGCCACAAGCATCATGGTTTCAATGCCTTCCTTATCCTCTTAATCTCCCCCAATCTTGTCTATAATGCAAGAAGTATACTTTTCAACTCTACTAGCTTAACCAAATTAGTTCAACATGATTCAAAAAGCTTTACCAAAAGTAAGCCAAAGAGCTGTGATGATTATTGGGCTCTTTCACCTGATTACAGCTGGCCATTTAGCACGGCCTTCACGCATTGGTCCAATTCATTACAGGGTTTTAGGGTTTTTCAAATACATTGATCTAACAAAAAATAAATAAATAAATAAATACACCACTGTTGTCCATCCATACTCACCCTTCAACCATTCTTTTCTTTAGCAATTCTTTGTCTTACCATTGGATTCAACAAAACTTCTGAGAATATTTAACTAACATAACCACAAAGCTAAGAACATGAACATTCAGGTAAACTAGACTTCACAGGACAGTCATAAGGTCTGGACATTGAGAGGTCGCTTAGTGAAAGTTTTCTTGCAATGAGGGGAAACAGAGAACAAAGAGTATAATATATAAGTATGTCCCTCAAAATCTTTGGGTGTGCAAATATAGAGAGCCAATTAGGGGGAAATATCTACACTTTTACATGCATATCCAGCATTATTCTTTCATTTCATTCTCAAATTACAATGCAATTATAACTTCAGCATTTTTCCTGTATCCCTCAAAATGCCTAGTTTCAAATGAATTTCCTAGACAGCTCTGTGGAGCGAATGCATTTGTATATTCTTTACGTTAAAGACAATGTATGAAGCCATTAGCATCTTTCCTCGTGATCTTTGCATTTTTTTACAGTTATTTAAAGAAAATATCCTTGGATATCTATTCTCCTTATCCAAGGAAGTCTATACACCAGCTTTTAATAATTTCAAATCTTTATTCATAAAATCTCATCTCCGTTTCTTTGAATCAGATTAAAATCTCATACACAGAAACAAACCCATCCTGGGTAGGCAACAAATCTCTGCCTTTTTGCCTTCAGTATTTATCACTCTAAATCTTTATTGCAATTAGTTTTCACTTGCTGAAAAATATTATGTTTCATGGTGGAGAGACCCTAGGCTTGAAAACCACACTATGTCCAGAAAAGAAACCAAAAAAATTAATGAGAATTAAGAGTGGAAAGAAAAAGTGCACGACTAAATAATGATCTATTCTGCTAGGCAGGCTACAAAACATATCAGACCCAAACTATGATTTTTCTAAGGAAAAAGCTTTAATACTGATCTTAGCTATAGCATTCAAGTATCACAGTGGTTCCCTGCACCTGCCACATACAGCTACTAAAACGAACATTAAAGAATAAAATTAACAGTCAGAATAGAAAAAAAGTACACTCTTTTCTACGTAAGATAAAAGCAGATAGTTAAACTGGATGATAGGCAAAAGCAATTAGTAAGGAAAATTTTACGTTAATGAAGCAGCAGAGCTTGTTAGGTCATCTTAATTATGTATGCTAACTTCTGACTTGAGGCACAGAAAACTGGAAGATTAATAGTTGTAGAGTAAAAGAATTCTGAACTCATAACACTATTCATGCTTTGCTTTGCTTGGTCTGAATCATGGTTGTCATATATAAAAGTAGTAGTACATTTATTCTCAGGGTTGTGGTTTTTTGGGTGTTTTTTTTTTTGTTGTGGTCTTTAAATATATATATATATATAAATAAAACAATATCCCCTTTCCTGTCAAAT
>JAVJGI010000062.1:70489139-70507764 GCA_035590275.1 Ibycter americanus
GGGGGGGGGGCGCGCCCCCGGGCGCTTGTTTTACTGCTTACAAAAACTCAAAAATAAAAAGTCAAGTATACCAAAATAAAGTATCTTGAAAATAGTATGTCACACCTCTGCTTTCCAGAATAACTTTATGTTAATACAGTACAGATTACAGTACTGTTATAATTTCATAAAAATATTCAGTTGTCATAATCAAGTAGTTTTTCAATCTTGCAGGAAAATCCAGAATTCAAAATTCTATTTTTTGCTCCAGGCTAAATCAGGATGAACCCTTGCAAATTTAAACTTTTTACAAAATAAAGGCTAAAGTTACATAAATTAAATATTTTTATTTCATCCTGGGGTTTTTTTACCTTACATTATAAATAAATTTTTCAAGAAGAAATCTTATTCTGGTTGAAAAAGAGTGTGTTTTTTTTAATGCCAAGTCATTTTGTTCAAGTGGTTGCTAAGTAGCAATCACTTTCAAATTTCAGATTTTAGTGTAAAGTTAGTGAAAAACAACAATAATGAATATATCATATATCAGAGAATTGTTTAAAGATCCTCAATCTAGTTAGAAGTTGTTTAGTAATATCATAACACAAGGCTCTATTTCAGACTAGTTTCAGTCTGTATTGCAATCCGCAATGTTGAAATACTTTCAAGGCAGAATGCCTCCACAGAACCACAGGTTTGCCTGACTGAATCTATCATACATTTTGTATACAAACAAACCCATTCATTTTGGTGACATAAAACTCAAATATTTATCTTGGAGCAAATCTCAAAACTTTCAGTGATGGATTCAACCTCTATTGATTTGAATGCTGTTCATATATAATTAACTAGTCTCTGGGACAGAAATGAACGTGGAAAAAACATTCTGCAGATGTCTTTATTTTACTTTTATGCACAAGCTTCTACAACTCTGTAAAAGAATTCTAGGGAACTAAACATTCTAGTAGAATGATTAAGTTATAAATAAATGACTGGTAATCCACTCCAGCAGCTGACCAACACAATACCTGGTGCTTTTTACCTTAATGATCAGTATATTTAAGATTCTCATAGATGAAGCAAGTTCAAAAGATAATGACCAACCCTTCCCACAGTCTAACTTTATAAATGTGTATTTTGAACTGCTAACGTGAAATTAGTGGTGAGAAACAGGGAAATGCATTAATTAATGGACATTTACCACCTAGATTGTGACAGATTAGAGCCACTTTAGATTTTATTTGGAAAAATGTAAGAAGCCAAAGGGAAAAAAAAACCACTTTTATGTATTGCTGAATTAAGTCAGGAAGTGCAGTTTCAAGTGAAAATTTATTACAACGTTTATTCTAATCTGACAATGCCCCAGCTTTGGATTTAACATGAGCATAATAATTATTCATTATTTCACTGGGACTTTTTCACCCAATGGTAACAAGAAGAAACAAGGAGACGATGAGAAAAAGACAAATGTTAGATATAGTTAATTCCACTAGTAAGAAAGATAAAGTACTGCAATAGATTGGTCTTTGACTTTTCTTCTGGTATTTTCTAAAGGCACGGCTTATTACCTGTGACGGGATTATTATTAACATATTCCTTTACTTTTATTATCAGAAACAACAGTCATGGCATGTGCCAGTTCCATGTGGTCTTTACTTTTAACAGCACTATATATTTATTTCTGTTTAATAAGAGAATGGTAATACAAAAACAATGATCAAAGTAAATACCATACTGCTGAGAATACTTAGAAAAAAAGACCCCTACAGATGTAAGAAATAAATATAATCTTTTAAGTAACTTAGTAAACTATACCATGTGTGTACATGTATTTCTACACAACTGTGTGACAGATATAAAATGATACAAATATAGTTGAATAACAACACATTTAAGTTGTTATTGATATGTTATGAGGATAAGCACCACTTTGATTATCATCAGACAAATAAGGAAATATGAAAGAATGACCAAAAGTATAAATGAAATCTATTAGTATGCGAGTCATGATAGAAAAACCTCTTCGATAAAAGTAGACCACTGAGACTTCCTCAGGACTTCTATGTATCATACTAAAAGTATATTCACAAACTTATTTCAAAGTCACCAATTAATTTAGGCTTTAGTAGAAATCATATCTATTCAATTCTTATAAACATTTACAAGCAAACCTTTTCTCACAAGAAGTCTGTGTAAAGAAAAAACATAGTCTGACACAACACACAAATTATTTCCAACGTTTCCACAGATTTTCTGGAGGTACAGAAAGAACAAAGCAAATTGTGCTTTCCTAAATCATGGATTTAGTTTCTTCATCATACAAATAAGTCAACACTTATTAAATAATAATAGAATGATTAAATATGGTAGCATTCATTAAATAGTTTAAATTTGTTTTTCCAAAGCCCACACAAAGAATCTTAACAAAATCTAAAAGCAGAGTAAAATGTGATGGAAAATTTGTTTTTCATTACTAATCTTCTTGGACGTGCTAAAGCATCACCCTTTCCAGAGCTGTCCTAAGGAGCAGCCTAGAAACAAAGGAAAAACTATCCTAATTGAAGTCAACAGAATCCACACACTTGAAAATTTGACTTGGAACATTACAAAGAAATGAAATGAAATTTTAGACCCACTTTTTTATCACATTGGGATACCAAAGGTCAGATAATTATAAGGTAAATTACATACTAATTAGAGAGTTATACAAACCTACAGAAAACAAGAAATGAGACTGTGAACTCTATGAATCATAAATAAGGAAATGCAATGTCAGAGTTAAATTGATAGTTCTAACTCTGTCATGATGGCTAGGTTGATTTACATATGGTGGAAAAGTCAGAGGAAGAAGGACATAACACAAACACCACCACAGCTTATAAATTTTACAATCCATAGCTGCCTGGGTTTTACACCATTGAAACCAGTTAGGCTTCATTGAGGTCTCTAAATGCTCAGAGGTACACAAACCTCAGGTTTGTATTTGGCAAATTCTCGAGTTTCAGGTGTTTTAATACCTGATTAAATGGCATTTAGCTGTGTTGCTCGAGGTAAATGTTCTCCCATTAAGCAGACTTATCGCTACTATTTTTCCAAATAAGCTGTAGTCATTATCAACCAGTGAAAATAAAATTACCTGTTCAGCCCATATCAGTTACGAGTATTCTGTAACAGTGACTAATATCTGTGTAAAATCTTTAATTCCTGAGTGCATTTCTGACTTTAAATACACATGAACAACAGTGAAATGGAAGTCAGATTTTACAAACTTAACAAATTTACTGATATTAAGTCAATAAACTGACTTATTTTATTCTAAGCACAGGAAGAACTTGGTGCAATGATATCATGACATAACTTTCTTCTACACATTCCAAACTGACATCCTGTAAATGTTTTTTCTGTATCTGAGGGCCAAATTATAAAAGCTTTGTAAGCACCTAACACTTGTCAAGATTATTAGGCCTTTAAATATCCTTTAAATTCTATCTGTATATCTCAGGTATCTAAAACCCAGGTAACCAAAGCACATTTAAATGCTTAATCAACATAAAGAATCCCCATAAAATATTCATCACAGTCAATATGAATACTTGGTTCCACTTAGATTTACAAAGAGGTCTCTTAAGGGTCCAGAAGAGAAATCAGTGTATTTTTCATGCACTTCTTGTTCTGTCCTCAAAGTAATGGTGTAAAGTATGGCCTAACTCAGTTATATACTAGCAATAACAGGCTTCTACCTCACACCAGAAGTTTTTCTGAGAATGGCACTTTCTTTGCAGCACCACAAGATATGAAAAACATGCAACTTGCCCACAGAACTCTATTCCAATATTTATTATTCTATGATTTTTTTGACCACAGCCCTATGTTTTTATAAAGTAACTATTGCTACTGATCGTAGTAACTACCTGAAGTTTTGAATCAATTATATCTTTGATCAATGCATAACATATATAACTACGAGTGAGATTAACTGCTACAAATTTTAAATTAAAAAAGGTAAAAATCAAAGAATGAAAATATTAATGCAAACAAGGAAGAATGAAACAATGATTTACAACAATAAGCAGCAGTTATATGTAAACCAGATGCATACGTCACGTACTTCTAGAACTTTGGGTGGCTCATTTGCTTATTTTGAATCATTTAGAGAAATTAACAATGTAAGTTTTAAAGTATTATATGATAGGATCTGAAAAGTGCAGCCCAACAGAACTAGCAAATAAATTAAATTTAAAATGTTTCCAGTTATGTCCAAGACACTACATACAACAAGCAAATAGAAGAAAAGAGTATTTTTTTTCTAAGAAGGGTAGTTTTCTAAAAGCAAGACAAAAAAGAAATTAACTTTTTAAAACATTGACATTTAGTATCTAATGTCTATAAATCTTTAAACCTTATCAGTAGAAAATAAGTTATTCAAAAGATTAGCTATGTTATGTGGCTCAATTAACACAATCTAGATAACTGATAGATAACTACAATACCAATCTTCAAGAGACAGAATTTACTGTTTAAATTTACAGAATTTAAACATGAAAAGTGTTTTAAAAAAATAAATACCTAAAGAGCAGCAGAACTCTGTCAGCAAAGATGTTACAAATCATCCCAGGCCAAAGCAGAAAATCAGATCTTTCAACAAATTTGAAAACTAAAGAGGTCCTAATGTAGGATATGTTTTAAAATAAATCCCTTCCAACATTATAATTCTAGATTAAATTCCAACTAGTGAGCTGAAACTCACTGAAAACCTAGGAATGAAATTTTATTTGCATGAATGTAATTGTGATTTTCATGAACTGAAGTGAGGCCAGTGAATAGTGGCAATGGAAGGAAAAAAACAACCAGGCAGACTAATTAGCTATGTGAAGACATAGAGACTGGAAAAGACAGTAAGGTGTTATTTATAATATTCATAAAATATAAAAAAAAATAATTACGTAGAAATGACATAGTACACATTAAAAATTAATGAATCTTCAATGAATAAGACAAAGCACAGAGAAAGAGAAAACTATGATTTAGCTTGATTTTGGGGAAATTTGATATGATCTCATACAATATTTTCACCAACAAAGTAGGGAAATGAACTAGATGAATTAAACATCTACAATGCGGCATTATCTTGTGGGGAAAAAAAACAGTATGTGTAATTTTGAAAGAAAATTAATATGGCTACGTACTCAGTCTACAGAATATTAACAGAAACACCGCCATTACTCTCTGACATGTTTACAATAATATTTGGTCTCATAGCCCTGAACAAGTCTAGTAACAGAAATAGAAAGTTGAAAAGTTTTTTTTTAATTTCACAAACATATATCAAAAAAGGAATTAAACACTGATATTCATACCGTCATAAATCCATCCAGCAAACCTGAATCAGGTTTAGGAGGTGCTTGCAACCGCTCCATAGACCACTTTTCAATGATAGATGACACCTGGGTATTCTCCGTGTTTAGAATTCTGAATCCTGTCATATTAACACCACTATAACGATAGGGTTCTACATCCAAGGCAAACAGGTCCTGAAAAAAAATGACAAACATATAAATTCTTTAATACACTGCAATTTCTATTTCAATTGTTAGATCATGTCCCCAGATGAGAGTACTGAAATTTGCAGGAGTAGCAGTGCTATATGTGCCTGGAAGTATGCTCTGTTTATCTGGGGGCCTGTGTCTGTGAGCAAGCAGCTCAGCTGACCCTATAGTGGGAGTAATCTGATTCACAGAGGAAGAACAGCTTCAACCACCTTATTTAAAAAAAAAAATAAAAAACCTTTTAGGAAATGCTAAGTGCAGTTGCAGAACTGTATCTACTACTAGTTAGGCTTAAATACTAGAGTTAGCTTAAATATTATTATTAGTTGTTAAAATTATTATTAAATGCTACTTTTTTGGCTTACCAGAACTGACTTAAAATCATAAAATAAACCGAACAAGAGTTTCCCTGCACCTTCAGTCTCTATGAACCATGAACATGTTGATCTTTAGACAACAGTGAGGGGAGAGGGGAAATTTACATGGCTGTAAATTTAACCAAAAGCATTTTTCACAGCTATCAACCATACTTCCCAACATGGACTTATCTTTGACTAGAAATTTATCTTTGCAATAATAACCTTTGCCAATTAATACATTTTCAATGCATATGTACACCTGTCTATGTGTAAATTTAGCCCCCCCAACACATACAAAGGCAAGTACAAATTAATACAAAGAAGATCAAATTTTAGATCAAGCAAGCAAACTCAAGGTTTTCCAAGTTCTTTGACAGAAACCTTAGCAACAATGTAGAACCAGTACTCGACTTCAACAAACTCAGGTCTAAGATCAAGTTTTGAACACGGGGGGTGGGGGGGAAATTAAGTTGAAAACAGTCATGACTCAATAGGCCTAGCTACGTGCATTACAAACAAACTTTCATTTGGTTTACTTTCTGTTTCTGTTTAAATATTTTTTAAGTGATGTAATCAATGTTATACCTAAGACATTACTGTCCTATAACATAATTTTAGTTTCATTGAACATAGAAATTCCCCATATAATTCATACCTAGTCATTCATCTCAGTTTTAATTTATTTTTTGCTGGCAGTTTACTATATTGTAAATTTCCATGAAATTGTAGTGTTTGGTGAAATATTTGCCTGAATCCATTGTTTACTGGCTAGAGCTGAAGAAGATTAAATTTGTAATGTGGAAAACCAAAATAGAATTCATTATTCATTGTTAACATCACTAAGCCCACAAAAATATCAACTAGTTATCAACCACTACCCATTTTTAATTATAGCTAGTAAATATGATACCATTTTCCATATATAATACCTAAGATATGCAGGTGTAAAAATGCTTCTAAGTTATTCATTTACAAATTACCTAACTCGTCCTTTTTCTAAAGAAATCAGAGATTTTATTGCCAAGAAAAGGTTGAACATAACTAGAACTATGTTACATCTCTCCCTTTCAAAATTCTCTCAGCTTTTACTGTGAAAGAAGTCAGAACCTCAGATGCAATTATTTAATCCAAACACATTCATGTTTACACTGGAACATAATAAATATACACACAATAACTTGCCTATATTATAAATACACACAGGTTGGTGTATTAATGAGCTACCACTACATTAGACACTGAATCAATCAACAGAGGAATACACAAAAGACTGCTGTAAACACTGTGACTGGAAAATTTATTTGACAGGACTTTGACCATGTCAGGTAAAAAGCAATTACTATATCAAACAATTAAATTCTGATGCAAATTCCAAACCTACATTGCAAAATCAGAATCTATCATCCATTTGTGCACATCAAGTTATACTTTGATAGCTCCAACTCAATATACTGCTTGTCTCTCCTAAGAAAAAAGTAATGTTCTAGTAAGGAAATAAGAATAACAGAAAACCCTGATTTTTAAACATAGTTTTAAGAATAAAAATTAAATGCCACTGGACAGTTTACCACTCAAAGAAGCAATTTTCACCAATAGCAAAATGAAAATTTAAAAAATAAAAAATCCCTTGAGACATCTAAAATCCATTTTGATAGACTAGTGAGGGAATTCCTGTTTCATGCAATCTTAAATCCGTAAGTGATAGAAACACTTACCCTTCTAAATTAATACAGGTACTTGTACAGGGTATTTTGCCTTTACAGTTCTAATGAACTTCACAAATTATTTGCTTTCTATTCAACAAGCTTTTTCCATGCTAATATTTTCCATGAACTTCTGTTTTGTGATTTTGAGGTGAACTTTCCATCCTACCATAAGGACTTAAACCTGCATGCAACTTTAAACATTGGTCACTTCCAGCATGGTTTTACCAAGGCACATCTGTCTCATGCTTGAAATTACTTGCATTTTAAGAACCTTAATGAACTGTAATCTAAATACACAAATTTGAACACAATGGAAAACAGAGAAATGTGCACAACTGTAGCTTCTAAAGTACTATTTTACCAACATTTAAACTGTTTCTTAGGCTGTGGTAAGCAGCAAAAAAGGTCTTCACATACATTTATGTTTTGTAAGAGCATTCATATTTTAAATGTTTATTTATTGCAAATGTTAAATCTGATGGTTCCAAAAATGACCAAATCCCTTCTTAGTTACTTTTACAATGGACACCAACGAATATTGCATAATTCATATGCCTAAAAAGCTCATGTGGACTGTTAAATAAAATACTGCTAATATTCACACCAAGTTATTCAGGAATCATATGACAGTGAAGACCTTGTAAATGACCTTCATTTGACCACCATATGACCTTGTAAAATGTGGGTTAAAAATATGGAATATATGACTAAGTTTAAAATGTCATAACCTTCACATAGAAATAGTGGAATGAGAAAAAGGACAAAATTAACAATATAAATAATCAGTTATGAGTTGTATACTTAACCCTGCTTGAAAGTTAAAAACTGCAGTGCTACAGAGTCAGTTGCATTTTCAGGTCTGTCAGTTTCCAGGGCATACTGTTGAACAATAATTAAACCATCCTGATGAGTTTTCACTTAAAGTAAGAAAACTCAACAGAGAAAACATCTTGTACTCACACCCCATTCCAGAGAGACCTTTTTCACTTTGTCAAGTAATATAATTAAGGAAAGTAACATCTTTGTTAGATGTCATCACTACGTTTTTATAAGCCACTTACCAGTGTGGTAAAGATATAGTGATAGTATTCTGTCATCATTCCCATAGCTAAAGCCTTGAAAAAATAAACAAAAGATTAATGTTTCTGAGGTCACAAAATAGATTTTTATCACACTTACATGGCAAATGAAAAACTGCAAAAAAACACTACTGGGATCAGACTATAGGGTTGGAATTATACTAAAATTAGGTCAAGCAAGTCATTTCCTAGCAGTTAGAGCAGATTACTGACTATTAAAGGAATTTATGAACCAGATCTTCTGATAGAAAGAATATTATTAAACTGTTTAGTACAGTAAATGTGAAAGAGGCTTATAGTTTTACATACTAATGGACGCATTAAGTTGCCACACAAAATTTGAGTCGACAATATTTTCATTCATTATTGAACTCTTCCCTTAATAAGAATAACCTAATAGGAAATATTTTTCTATTTTGATGAACATTACTATGCATTTAAAAGAAGGACCCAAGCTTATATTAAATGTGCGTATATTTTTCCAACCATGGAAGAAAATACTCGAGTCAAGCTTTGAACAGCGAGATACATATTACTTTAGTAAAAATAAAGAATAAATGTTCACAGTATTACTCTATAAACTCAGATATCTATCAAGTACCTTCATGTGACTTGCTAAGTATGTAATACCAAATAGGTTTTGATCAACTGTGTATTTTAAAATATTCATACTTTTCTCTTAACAGTGTAAGAACAAATATTTGTAGATACAATTTTAAAGCAATAAACTATGGATGTCTCATCACTCATATTCCTTAAGGGCATTTTCACCTGAAAAGCATGTCTCTTCGTGCTCTGCACAAAAGTTTCCTTAGACTAGTGTGATTTATTCAATCATTTTGGTATCTACAGTGAGTTTTACCTAATTTTAGCACTGAAAAAAAGCTACGCAAGTAAGCAGTAATTCCAGGAATTATGAATGGAATTCTTTGCCAAGTCACTACCACATACACCTCCTTAAACGCACTGAAGGTAACAACTATACAATTGTCACAATACCACAATTTGTATACAAAAGATTTATCAGCGTTCTGAAGGCTGTGGAAGCCTTTTTACTTGTGACATTGCCTGAAAATTGATAAAATTCCTAGTCTATATGTTCTTTTCCAAAAAAAAGTTAAAAGCTAAAATTAATTCCAAATATCAGCTGCAGATCAATTTTGTATTTTAGAAAGACTCTGACAAAAACTACAACACTGTTCCAAAGGATACCTACACTTGTGTATTTAGAATTCCACAATAATATTTAGAACTGCAGTATAGTGTGCCTGCAGCAATTTAAATTTTCTAAAACACAGGAAAACCATTACCTCATGAGAAATATTACAACTTCATTAGAAACTGTACAACTATAAACACATTAGCTTTTTTAAGAACTTTTTGTGTTGTTTCTAAAAAACGCCAAGGTATCTTCCTCTGTATACGTAACACATTTGCAGTCACCTGTATCTTAACTACTTATAATCAGGTCTTTTATACTCCACAGAATCTCTACACAAGAATGTCCTACACATGTTCGTGATTCTGCTATGTGCCAGTGTTGTCTCTTTTCCACATCTTCTTTCTCTCGCTTTCCTCACCTCTCAAAAGACCTCACTCCTTTTTCCTCTTCAAAACATTGTCATTTCTCTGCTTTCATTATTCCAGTGCTTCCCTAACCTCTTAAATCATGTCTGCTTTCCCTGTTTGCCTGGTGATGTACTTACCACTCAGATTTGCCTTGATTTAATTATGCTTCTCTGAATGATGGGATTTTTTTTTCCACTTTTCATGATATATTTTTGGCCAGAAAACAGTAGTTGCCATTTCACTGGCCTCTCAAGGTACTTTGTTTTCTTTACTTCCAATTTATTTTCTCTTTCACCAATTTCACTGTTAACCTTTCCAATCATCCTCCCAAGAAGAAACCCCTTGTCATGTCTCCCCAAGTTCATCCCTCCATTACCAGCAAAAATAGGTTATTAATAGTTCACAAATAAATATATAAAGATTTTTTATTTTATTTTTCAGCAACACTTGTAAACACTATATTTGACATAATATCATTGAATAATAAATACACCCTTAACATCCTTTGTGCCAATTTTGACAGCAAGAGCTCACATTCAGCTGCAGAACTACAAATTTTAGATATATTTAAAGCATTGCAACATTGGAACTGAATGGAAAGCTAAAATTCTGCAGAAACTGTATAAAGATCTAAACACTCATGAAAGAATTGTTTCTATATTTTCCTTCTGTAATCTTTAGGATAAGCAGAGTAGTTTGATAAAACTGTTTACAATTGAATTTAAAGAGGTTGAACACTCACTCTTGGATCCTTGGACATGATTAAAGATACAATGCTTTTAATTTTGTTCCCATTTCCCTCTAGTCATGTTTTTCACAAAGTTGTATACTGTGAAAGAAAAGTTTCCTTTCACCTAAAAGCTACTAGGTACAGCATAAATAATGTACCTTGATGGAGATAGTACCACAGCTCTGTTTTGCCATGAAAACATTTTCCAGCTGCATTTTTAAGATGTTGAAATAATTAAGCATACATTTAATGGTTTGGGCTAAACAATTAGACCAACTAGGCTGGCTGGCTTACACTTAGCTAAGAGCAAAAACCACCAGCAGAGGTTTAAAATTACTAGGAATTAATAAAAGCCTTTTAATCCCTGAACAATAAAGCAAAGAAATGATAAAAAATAGGTATATTTACTACCAATTTTAATTGTACCCACAACAACACCCCTAAGTACCTTTAATGAGAGACATATTTTCAAATCTTAAATCCATTTTCTTTTCAATTTAAACCATACAGTCTGCTAGCAAGCATAATATAATCATGAATAAAGTCACTAAAGGCTGTGCATTAGAAATGTAGCATATTGTTTTGGTTTAGGTATTCTTTCTATCCTCCTTATTGCAAGTCGTAGTCCAATTGAAAAGCTATGGGGAAAATGACCTCTGAGCATAAGGAATTCCCAGTCTTTGGAGCTTATTAAACTAAAGAAGGCACACAAAGGCTTGTCTTTATGCATACTCAGGGTTACAGCAAGATTTTTTATGAGCCACAACCTTTGTATACTGCTATATTGTCATCTTCTCTTAGAAGACATCACTGGAATCTGCTTCTGCAATACAAAGCCAATTAAGTATTTGGGATTCTGCTATATCTCACCTACTCATCTTACTTGTACACAATGCAAACACTTGCAAAGCACCTACCCAAACATACTCAGGTGTTTTACAGTCCTATAGTAGTGTGAGGAGAATATGGCTCCAAAAGATATCTATTAGTTCTGTCCTCTCAGTGGAACACATTCATGTGGTCTGCTGGTAACACACTATTCAAATATCACTATCGTATAAAGAGTGCACAATTTAGAGGCTTCAATTAAAAAAACAAACAAACTTTGTTATACAAAATAACACTAACCAAGCATTTAAAACCCTGGTTAAAACATCAATTCTCCAAAGTACCAATTCTTCATAGTTGAAAGAGTGATATATCTTTTCCCCTGTACCTGAACCGATTAATGTTTCTTTAAAAAAAACATATAATGAAACCAGCTATCATTAGTCACCAATGAAATTATCTCTGAAATCCTTGGCTGATTTTCAGTTAGGCCTCAGTAAAACTGACATACAATTGCCCTGCTTGCTAAATGCCATTAAGTCTGGATATTACTTTTCTTTATTAGGGATGAAAAAGATTAGGCCATCTAAAGCAAAATGAGGATTACCTGTTTCAAGATGCCTGCTGCCATTTCATGGCTGCAGTCAAAGATTACATGGAATTCTTTGCCTCTTTTCATCTCCTTTAGCAATGGTTTTGCATCTTTCGTGTCAGCTGGTAATTGACGGATTTTTAGTCTCAGGTTGTATCGTGATGGAGCCTTGATGAGCTCTTGTAATCGAATAAGACCTTAAAGAAAACAGAGGAGTCAAAAGAAAATAATATCAAAACAAAAACCTGAACTGCTAGCAGGTCAACTTAGTATAAACAGTGAAAGTTTCCCGAATTTTTCTACCTTCTCAGTATGTTGCAACTTGTACACAAAAATGTTATTAAAAAGATAAAGAAAGTATCTGCACTCCCAATACTTTCTTATCACAAGTCTTTCTTCTTCCTTAATATTAACAGACAGTAAGCAGCCTCAGTTAGGATTACCTTAAGACAGACAAATCTTCCTTTAGCACTATCACGCAACTATGACATTGCTCTTCAAAGAATATATATAATTATTCTAATTCAATTAAAGCAATATCCCAGACTAACAGCTTGTAATCAGACTAGCCAGTCTCCTAACTAATCTATCTAGTTTACATACAAAGTTGTGAATCGTTTCAGCATTGTAGAACACTCTTACATAATTCACATGAGAGTATTATTGGGTTTTTTCTTGATTATATAGGTAACAAAACACATACATGCAGCAACAAAGAGGCTGAATAAATGACTCATGCCATTGCATTCATTTTCAATACTCTACAATTCCATTTTGAACTACTTTACTTTTACTATGGAATTAGATGCAGTAACATTTTTCAAAAATCTTACTGTTCCCATCAGCGTAATAGTGTGGGGTGTGGTTTACAGATCACTGATTGGTCTGTGACCAATATTAAATATTAAGTTAACTATATTAAAATGACAAGGTAAAAACAGGTCTCCTATAAATCAGTAGTTTATTTGTTAGCAAAAAAAAAATATAAACGTAATCTTCTGTGCTAACTTGCTTCCTGCATTGGAGCATGCTCTATTTACTGGCAGTAACAAGGGTTACTGTTCAACATTGTTTGCAGTACACATATATAATACACCCAACCATCCAAAAATGGAAGCTCTCTCCTTAAGATTTCAGTTACAGTAGGATCCAGGCATAAATGAAGTGCTTCTAAAATCTGAAATAGCTCACTTCACTACCTCAAAAGTATTAATGGAGATGACTAATTATTATTTAGTTATCATGAGAGGCAGCACTGTCTACTATTAAAAAAACACTGGCATTTTACCTCTAAATATTCTTCCTGGCTACAACTGGATGTCAAAGCTGTCTTGATTTCAGGAAATGATGTTGTCGTAATGTAACATGGAACCACACTGCTGAGTCATCAAATTGTGATAACCTCTGACAGGATTTAATACAGCCTTTTTCCAATATACATTATTATTTTACTAATATAATGCTGAGAGATTTTACTAACATAGTGTTGCTATGATTTTTTGCTATGAAGCTTTTAGATAGTAAAAAACTGAGCTCTAATCATTTCCAGCAGAACCAGACCAGTACAGAGTATCACTGAAAGATAAAATCAGTCTCTTTTGTTTCATCATTCACCCTTTTTGACCCTGCAAAGGATCCACATTATTTTCTCAATAGTTTTTGCTGAAATTAGCTGGAACAGGAATTATATCTTATTAATAAGACCTTCCTAAATTAAGACTGCAGGTGTGGAGATCTGGCAGAGGATCCCGGTAGACCTCTTAGGCCCAAAAGCAGAGTGGGGAAGGAAAACCTTGCTATTTAGTCACTATAGGAATTTTTTCTTCACTAACAAGTTTATGTCACATACACAGTATCTCATATTTCATCACAATTTCTCGGTAATACCTCCACCACATACAAACATCCTCAACAATGTGTATATTGCTCAAACTAAGACAATAGTTACCTATAGCTAAATAATCTCTCAAATTTACATCTTCTAAAAACATTTCTGTAGGTTTTTCATTAGCAGCTAAAGTACTGTGAACAACTAAATCCAGTATTTCAGTGTGGGCTGACATTTTCCATACAGAATTATAATGTGAAAAATGTTAACGGTCTTTTGTACATAACATAACAGCATACCAAAATTTAAGGTCAGAGCAAAATGTTTTAACTCAAGGTGGGATAAAAAATAATTCCCCAAGTTCCAGATGATTTGTCATTATATGCTAAAAGAAAACAATTGGAAAATTTTGTCCAGCACAAATAACTTGTAAATAATTTTGACTCCTATTACATTATATTTAGCAAGTCTAACTTTAGATGTGTCCTGCTTTCTTTGCTTCATTTTGTTTTGCTTGTCCTGCTTTGAAAATGAGATAAAAGCCACCATTAAAGAATCACAGAAACATCACCATATTTACTGGCAATCTGTAGTAGAGATGCCGAGGACAGAACAGATATGGAAACTGAAGTACTTTCTCATGACTAGACCTGGTCGCTGCTTGCTAAGACAAAGTAAAGTATACATGACTTCTGCGTAAATGGTTGTGAAAATAGTACTTTTAGAAACTAATAAAAAAATTTGCCATATTTACCTCAACTGCTATAATGATATTTATATAACATGAATTAATGTATTTAATGGAAGCTTAAATGGATTTAATATTGCTTTCTAAATAATCTTGAATAAATATACTTAAAAGCCATATAGTAGAGGGGTCTTTTATAACTTAAAAGCTTATACATCTACTGCCATTTTTAGATGCTCTGGGACAATTACATGAAAGTAAGCTTTGGAATGAACATACCCAATAGCCCTTACCCACTTTATCAAAAATAACTGGCAATAACACATCATCAAAAACACTTAGGATTGTCTCCAAGTCTTTCTCATTTCCTTAATACTAAGGAAAATAAAGCAACTAGAATGTACGCCCTTGTGGTCCAAAAATCTGATGATTTCATATTGTGGGAAGAAATTGAGGGTGATTTCGGATTGAGGGAAGAACCACATTTCAAAGCAGCCTCTTTCTCGAAAGTAAAGTCCTGCCAGTTGCTCACTTGATGTGATATCCATGCACTTCCACTTAGGAACTACAAATCACAAGAATAGCAATATGGGACAGGTAGTATGACCGAGTCTGTCGGAAAAAGAGAAATCCTGGCTTTTGGTGCTCACTAGTCAAACATGACTGAGAAGACAGACAGAAAGTCTTTCTAAATAGCCACTTCTCAGTTTGGATAGGATAGTACTGCAAAATGTGTTGCCATGTAACAGACAACAGTATCCAAAGCTGATATATGAGCTGTCAGTATGTAAACTAGAGACATACATCTATCTGAAGTACGTACATTACACTTACGAGCAAGAAGATGGGGAAAAAAAGCCGATTTGGGGCCAGGGGGACAGAATTTTAACATACAGATATTTTCAGGACCTTGTACCCCTGAAGTATTCAGCTATTTACGGGGACTTCTGGGATAAGCTGTATTTTAACCTCCAAGTTATATTTAGTGGAAGAAGTTCAATGTCGCACTGAACATTTGCCATGAACCTTCTTCAGTCATTCCTGGCAGCAGAACATCACAAGTGGAAATCACTGTAAGCACGGGAGATTAAGACAACATGAAACTCTTAAACACAGTTTTATGTCACAGATATGTGGTAGGAAAGAGATTATAATCAGTTTCACAAAACAAGTATTGATCTCCCAATGGGAAAGCATTAAGTAAACTGCCAAAGATGAGAAGTACACAATTTGCTCAAAAATCATATCCATGTGATGCACAGAAAAAATGGAAAGCTATTTAAAAATTTTAACATTTAAAAAAAACATTACCTGTGAAAATATGCTAAAAGATATTGAAGATTAGGAGATTCAAAACTGCACTGCTGTTTGACTCTCAAATTGAGGAAATTATTACAAAATATGCATCTACTCAAAATGAGGAAAATCAGAACTGTGTCTCACCCACGCAGTTGTTTTTGGGTAATAGCAAGATGATTTTTCCCTCACGATTTTTGTAATCTCAAATATATTTAGCCTTTTTGTTTTTCCAGCGGAATCAGATTTTATTTTATTCAGGAGGCGAGGAATGAATAAAGTATTATTATTGATTATTCTTAAGTGCCCTGTTATCCAAATCTGCAGCTGGAGTTGCTCAGTAGGAAACAAATAAGACACTTGTTAGTATGATGGTTATGACAGTCATCTGAGAGAGGAAACACCTGGGCTTTAGTCCCTGTTCTCATATTTCTATACTGAACCACTTTTCAAGAACAGCAAGAGATAAAAGCAGCTTTATTCTAGTGTGCAAGTTTTGGAATCAGAACCACTCCAGAACAAAACTTACTATGTTTGGGGAAGCAACTGTGAAATTAATTTGATTGTGTAAGATGTTAAAGTGATTCATAAAGTTAAAGTTTTCTGTACAAGTACCATACTGAGTATTTTTAATATATCAAGGGTTAAAAGGAAATCTGATTGTTCTTTCTTGACTGCAAACTTTGTTTTTTCAAAGCATTGTTTACCTAGAAGGGCAAAGTGCCTAATTTGTATGTTTTATTCATAGTCAGGTGTTACACCAACCACCTTTGTTACACCTTTGGAGACAGAATGAACAGTTAAGATGGTCACGGAATGTTAACGTGGGATGGAAGGAAGGGAAAAAGGAAGGCTGCTTTTCTCTGTAGCAAGTCCGTAACTCCCAAAGTTTTAGTAAACAAATGCAGGGCATGACAAAGTGATGAGTCCCTTGACCTACCCCATTTCTTGCACCAATGCAATACAGTTTTGGTCTTTTACTTTACCAGCATTTATTAATGATGAATTATGCAGGGCACAAAACATATTCCAGTGTACTAAATTACAAACCTCTGTAGTCCACCAGGTAATCCGCTACAAGGAATATTTCTTCATCCTCATCCACACTTCAAAAATAAATCCTCCCTGGCACAAGTTCAACAGTTTCCAGCTTGCTAGCCTCTCACAGGAATGATTTTGGAAAACAAACTGCCCTCACTCTCAAGGGCTGCCACCACCTGTGCAGAGGCCCCTGGACATGCTGCTGCGCGGAGAGCCATGGTGTGGGGAGCCACCATGAAGCTGTGTCACGGGTAGCAAGTACCACTACCACGGTCACTCTGCAGCTCCTCACTGCAGAGAATCACTGTGAAGAACAAAAAAATCAGATAGTGCTGAGCATACCTCTCTCTGGTACTTTTTATTTCTATGTCAGAGCACTGGCAGGTAGAAGTGTTGAGAAGCAGCTTTTCTTCATTCAGGCATTAGTGGGAACTGAGACTGAACAAAGGCTTTCCAGGCCAGGATCGCACTTCAAAAGCAGGCTCTTTCAAATATAAATCAAAGCCTGAAAGTATCCTTCCACATTGTACCTGGCATTTGTGATGCAGTATTTGTGTTTATATAAAGTGTCTGAAAAGCAGTCTAGTTTTCCTAGAAAACAAAAAGTACCAAATTCCTTTCCTGAGCAAAAATGGCATAATTAAGCTAGGGAAAAACAAACAAAACAAACAAACCAAAACCAAAACCAAACCCAAACAAACAAAAAAAGTACAGAGGAAAAAAAAAAAACAAAAACAACCCAGCCCCAAAACACTGCAGCCTGTACCTTTTTTTTCCTCGCCATTATGCCTGGATGAAGCCAGTGGAGTTGAAGCTCGTTGGAGATTATTGCCTGGGGGAGGCACCAGGCACAAGGGTGTGTGTCACCACCGCCACACCGCTGGTCACTGCCGGTTCCAGCCGGCGCTGAGCCAACCTAATCAGCAGTGGAAAAAACCCCAAAGGGTGCCAAAGGGCGGCAGCCCTGCTCAAAAGTATTGAAGAAAGACGCTGGGAGCCACTCAGGGCCGGAGACACCTTTTTTGAGGGAAAGAGCCCCTTGCCACAGCACCGCCTGCCTGAGGGGGGCCGGGCGCGGCTGCCTCACGCCGGGGCAGGGGCGCCCCGGGACAGCGGCAGCAGCCGCCACACAAACCGGCCTGAACCGGCTGCCGCCTCAGCCGCCTCCCAGGGTAAATGTCGGTGACCCGCGTGTAACCCGCAGTGAAAATCCTGTGTCTTTCCTCTTTTTCCTAAGGAGGAAAAGCGATTGGAAGCTTGTGTTTAAAGGTAATTAAGAAAAAAAAAACCTTGACTCTGGATTGGTTTTGCCTGCAGTGTTTTCCAACTATTTTGAGCAGTTGAATTCCTCCTTCCCCTCCTCCCCCCCCCCTTTTTTTTCTAGGTT
>JAVJGI010000062.1:70507780-70583581 GCA_035590275.1 Ibycter americanus
GTTAAATGTTGGACAGTGGCTCATTATCTATAACCAAAGAAAAAATTAAGCGCTGAGAAAATATAACCTCAAAGAACAAGCTCCTGCATGTAAATTGCAGCTCCTGGGTCCAGCTGCGGACAGGAACCCCTCCTCTGCTCCTGCTGTCACTGGCCTTCCCTTCCCACCAGACCCTAACATCCTGGTGTGTGATGGCCACAAAAAGGTCCAGGGGATCAAAACATCACACAGTTGAGAAGTAACCAGGCAATCCACCTAAGACATGAATAAATTCTGCCACTATCCTTATAGGAACAGTCTGTGGTTGGAGTTCAAGTTTTCACAGCTGTAAGACATCATGTTTAAGGCTTTTTACAGTAAAACTAGTGCCTTCCAGTAACAAAAGGTGAGCTCTACCTTATTTAGTCTTTTTGACATACAGTCCTGACTGCATCAGGTGAAGTCAGACAGGTTCGTTGTTTACTTTCACTTTTAGATGTTGGCAAAATTTGTTCTGTCAGTTTCCACTTTTTCCTAATATTGTTATGGCCCATTTGGTTGAGTGAGATTCCCAAGACTCAAGGAAGACAGCTTCTTCCTACTGTGTCCACTTTGTCTGTGGGACTCCATTTCTACCCTCTGTGCAGATGGCTAATGGCTAAGGGCCAAGGTAGTTTTAGCTCAAACAAGCATGGAGTATTTATATGTTAATACTGAGTTTCTGAGCTGCTGTTAATCCCAAAGCAACTTTTGTTGCTGATGTCTGATATTAAAGGAAATGGACAAGCTAGTTTTTCAGGATCAAAGAGCTGTCACACACTGAGAAATAGTCTCTGGATCAGCAAGGCACAGTTTTAAAAAGGCACGTATGTAGTTCATGTGTAGCTAATCAGAAAAAGAGGTACCAGAGCCTCCAATGAATGGGGGGAACATAACATGAGAACTACAAGGACAATGAAGCTAAGGACAAAACAAGTCCTTTCTTCACCATGATCTTGAAGAGAGATTTGTCAACAAAAAAGCACAGCTTTCAGCCTAGAATATTTTTTAAACAACTGATTTACAATATAAAATTAAGTACAGCCCTCAGATGAAATGCTGACCTCTTATTTTATTAGCATTACAGGATCCAAGTGTAAGAAGTGTAAGGAAAAAATAAAAATAAAAAAACCTCCAACCATTTATGTGGACAAGCTTCTAAAAAAAATATCTATTTTACAACAGTGTAGAAATAATAGCTGCATTTTGGGGATGTACTTCCTGCAGTTTCTTTCACCAGGGACACCTTTTTCCTGTCCCTTTAAACTCTCAATTCCTTCTCTTAGCAGCCACTGTGATAGAGTCTTACCTCTGAATGGCTGGGAAGAATGCGGTGTGAGTAACTCTTTTCAGAAGCTGCCATCAATTCATCTTTAAGGAGAATCCTGAAGGAGCAGTTTGTGAGCTCTCCAGCTGGCATCTTCCTCCAAAGAGATCAATCACATTACCTCCTCGACATGTTCAACTTCAACCAGTCCAGGAAGCAAGAGCCCCAAGTTTGTTTTAAAACCTGTCTCCAGCTCAGCAGTCTTGCAAGCCATTGCTATGCCACCTGGCCTGCTCATCAAACTATTTATCATTTCCATTAATGCTGCCTTTGTGCTGCACAGGAAGAATGCAAGCAAATGCACTTTGCAATAGGCTGAACACATGAACGTTTTTCTGTACAAAAGAACACTAATGCTCTTTTAAATGCTACTCCTATCTTCAGAATCTCAAAAACTTCAAAAATAATAATATATTGCTTTGTAAAGCTACCATAATAGTTTCTCTATTTTCAGCAAGTTGTTTCCTTTCACACCTCTCTGTACGCTTCTTCCTGCCTGACAGCCCCTTGCACAGTTTTTCTAGTTAAGTCTCAGAAAAATGTCATTGCGTATTGGGCTTTGAAAGGGGTATGGGTAGAAGGGAGGAGGATGCTAGTTTACTGAGCATTGATAGCATGCTTCAGATCAACTGGAATAGTTCATTGCTATAAAATTATTCACAGATATTGACCATCCTGAGCAGATTACCCATGAACTCTCAAGATTTTGTCATCCTTGTTGTCTACTTAAAAAACAGCTCTAGTGAAAGGATTAAAAATAAAAAAATAAATAAACAAATCAAATGCATTTCCTAGCAGGGCTGCTTAAACAGTGGGCTGTTCTGTGTTGTTGGGATATAACAGCATAATACAGAGACACCATTACGAAAAATACAGAGAAAATAGAGATGAAGGGAAAAGACAGCTTGATGGACCTTTCTCATTTATTCATAATTAGATTTTTTACTACATTAAGATCATTTCACCCAATTCCAGCAGCGTAAAGCATCTTTAAAATTGTCACCAGTTATATATAAACCCGTTTAAATACAGTACCAATGGTGTGAAGTGTCTTTAATGGAAGAAGAGCTTTAAGATACATAATCCAGAAAAATTTATCTTCTTACTGTAAATATAATTAATACACCTTCTTATCAAAAGCTTTAGAGTCCAATATTTTAGCAGGATTTTTCAGTCTTGTAGTTGAAGCATTGGAGTGTGATCAGAACACTATGTGTGTATGCATGTATATATATATAAAAGATATTACTGCATTACAGATTTATGCCATTTGCAATCTGCAATATTAAAAATTAATTAAATAAATAAATAAAAATTAAAAGTGGTGGTGAAGTGACAAAGAGTTCAAAGATATCTAATATTATGTTAACTTAAATTATTTTTCTCTTGTTAATCTTGATTCCTACCAGGAATATAATAGCACCATATCAGTAAAAAGAAGGAAAAGTATCTGATAACTGCATTCAGTAGTAAATTCTATTTAACAAGCACATTGTCAAGAAACATAGCTGCTCTGTTTAGAATAACTTCACCTGAAAATTAAAAAATTAAATTCATTAGAGCAAGCCAAGATACACTAGTCACACATAATAATAGTATTTGCCAAATGAACTCTGGAGGTCTATTTGGATGAGAAAATTTCCTTCCAGGGGAAAATGTGCAGATGTATAGAGGCTCTGTAATGTCAAGCTACCCGTAACTATGTACTTATCTCCTTATCAAAGCATACAGTAGTGACCTATTGCCCCCAACTCTTCTTCAGAGATACAGAAGAATTCCTCTTTATAAATCAGAGCTCTGTTAGACTGTGTTGACATGTTCTATCATACCTTGATGAATTCATTCCAAGTTTCACTTTCCCCACATGTAGCCTTTCAACTGTACAAACATACTTAAAGAAGGTGCAGTGCTTCAAAACCAGCAGTTTATGTTGTTAGAAAAAAATAATTTGATCACCAAGTTGAGGTTTTTTGGGGGGGAGGGGGAAGAGTTGTTTTGAGGAAATACATTTCTTTCCAGCATATCACTAACAAAAAGTTTTAGACACACTGAAATGCTAGTTCTGGGTCACTTGAGTATGAGAAGGCAAAATTACATTAGCTTCAACTGAAAATATTTTTCAAAAACTATCTCTTGGATGGTAGCCATGCCAGTAATCAGAGAAAACTTTTCAGTTTAGGTAGCTCATTCTCTCTTGGAATTTCTTTTCCCAAATCAGCATGTGCTCATAGCGCTTATGGTCTGGACTAGACTGCAACTAAATCTTCTGCTCCAGATGCAAAACTTCAACATAAAATAATGCTACTTATGCCAGCAATCCATTTACTGACTTAACTGTCTTCTGAAACAAGATTTCTAGGGCTAAGAACTATGCCTCTCTCTAAATCTCTCCATAACTGTGGCTATGATGCAGTCTCCCAACATTCATCTTGCCCTCATGCTGACATACTATGGTGTGTGCTATTCTGTGTCATACACGGCTGAACATTTGTCAAGACAAACAGTTTTGCATGAGTTGCAAGTCTCACTATTTAGAAGCACACAACAGAAATATTTTAGATGTTTATTTTAATTTTAAAGGCTTTACAGTTTCCTTTATAAAAAATAAACTAATTCAGAGATTAAGTGTGTATGGGAAGTAGGGACATATTTGAATGTCTTTGGTTCCAAAGTTTGACCTGAGCTTTAAAGGCGCAGTGTTAGAGAGCTGATACCTGATTTGCTTTCACATCCACACCTTTGAATTCAACAGCATGCTCAGGTATAGTAACCAGTGCCTTTTGGGCACGTTAGGAGAGAACAGTCCGGTCCCCAAACTTCAGGTGATCCTTACTTTGTATATGGAAGGATGGATCTGACTCAAGACCTTTAACTTTTATCTCCAGCAGTCTTACCCATTTTTCGTCAATTTGGTCATCAGCTCAACAGACAGGCTACTTTGTTAGAGAACCTAGGATCAACAGTGATCAGCAAAAGGTATGTGTATGTGTCACCAGACTGAGGGGACTTTTCTTTCACTCCTTGCACAGCCCTTCCACAAAATGATGCTGGTATAACTAATGGTGTGCTTCAGGAGAACTTAGAGCACAGTAATACTAATATCTGAGGAAAATGCTCATTTCTAAAACAAACAAAAAAAGGCAGAACTACATTTTTGACTAGATGTGTATGTGCATTTATGTGTATTTGTGTATTTGAAATACAAACCTCATTATTATGAAAGCTCTAAAAGTGTCTAGACTAAAGGCAGAAAAAAAATTTAGACTAAAAAAAATTCTGTTTTGAAACATTTACTTAGTACAGGAAAGCAGAGTGTTTAAAATTATATTCATAATTAATATTGAAGTTGAGATTACTGAAATGCCATGTATAGGAAAGACTAGCCTTAGGGTTAAAAATCACTGACCAAGAAAACCAGGGATCCAGGTTTAACCCCACAGACAGATTTCCATTCTGATACTGTGCATATCACTTAATTTTTCTGTGTCTTGGGTCTTAGCATCTGAATGTTAAATCCATTTTACTGCTGTTTCAGCAGAACCAGCTGTAATTGAAGTGCAAGGCAATAATCAGCTTTATTGTTTTCCTTAAATATGCTAAGTGAGCACATCAGAGCACGGGTGTGAACATCTTTTATACTTAGTTTCAAATAGCCGATCCCAATTTAGCCTATTTCCAGTAACAATTCTTTTCTAATAATGGCTTTTGATCACTGCAGTGAAAAAAGCCCTCTACCCCATCCTACTCAGTTCCACAAGAGGGAATCAATATGCTGTTTAAGTTCAGAAAAGGCCTTCAGTTCATGGAAAGGTTTTGATCTTGAAGATTACCATAACAAGATGAAGAAAAGTTTTTTCATACCACCTGAGACTTACCAGCTGCTGCATACAGCAGCTAGAAAATTAGAAAAATAGAACTGTCCATTCCTTCCCTTACATCTGCACATAGTGTGTGAAAATAGAAGAAAAAAATATTCAATATAATTGAAGAAATGTTGAAAATTAAGAAAACATTAAGCCTTTTCTATTACCTTTGCCATATTTTTCTAGTCTCCAGCAACATTTGACATTCCTTTACATATGTGGCTCTATTATGATATGCCTTATTTAAAATACTTTTATTATTCATTTTTCTGAACATTTTTTTGAATATTTTCAGGAAGTTTTATCTTTAATTCAGTGTGATGATGGTGACAGCAATGACAATTAACAGTCCTGAGCATTTCAACAGAATTCTTGTAATAGTGTGAAGTATCATCTCTCAAGTAGCTGACATCTATGAGCAGTGCAGTTTAATGAGGGTGAAGAGGGAAAAAAGAGATCTACTACAGTCAAAGGACAAAGCAGCTTTTGTCAAAGCTGTCAGAATCAATGACAAGAGAAGAAGTAGAACAAGTTAGCAGTTTCTAGCCATACCATAGAAGTATCACTACTGTATCCAACTATACAAAACTAAATAAAAAATAACATCTACTAGAAATGGAAATGGACTTGGTTGGAAAAGAAACATAAATGAACATTCTAAACTGGAATTTACACTAGGTAAGCACAACAAAAAAAGTTATATTTTTGCTAAAGAATTTGGTAAGAGTGCAAGAGAAGAAAAATCTAGAATTGGGGCTAAAATGTTTAAGATGGGAACATTCGAGCTAAGACTGATGCAGAGCAATTCACAAAGATGTTGGCATTTCAAGTGCGTTTCACAATGCTCCTCCAATGAGAGGACAAAATACGTAATACTGAAGTAGGAGTTAAAACATAGTTTAAGTTTGGATAAATCTCGTTTTAAATTTATGCCCCATGCAAGATGTGATACTGATTATGTCTCCATTTTTATGTTTTCATTTTTCACTTAAACAGTTTTCCCATCACATTTTTTTGTATTTGAAAATAGTGAATAATTTTTTCCAGTCTTCATGAAAGAAAGAATTACTTTGATTATAAGTTCCCCAGCCAATTTTCTGTAAGATTTAAATTCTTAAGGTTATTCAAACCCACAAAAGTAAAACAATTTAAAGTACCATTTGGAATATGTTCATTGTAATGCAATAATTTCTGGCAACATTACTTGTACTTCCATTCCTTAGGCTCATAGAAAAATACTATAAAGTACCTTATGGATTTATTTTATGTTTATTTTAAACCTATAGTTAAATACTGTGTCTTGTTGCAGTAAATCCAAATTCAAATCTTGGCCAAAACAGGGAGGGGCCTGTGGTACGTTTTCCTGAAAGGTGGGCTGGACTCATGCATTCTCTTTACCTTGATGATATTAACTTTTCTTTAAAAAAAAATAATAAAAATCTCCATAGAATTAGCCTCAAAGAACAGCTACAGGTCCTTTTACAAAAAAGAATAACAGAATTTAACTTCCCTTCAGATAGCTAGCTAGAGTAATTCTTAACTCTCAAACGGTAAAAAGATTGAAAAAGTTTAAAAGTGAAATTTTAACTTCACAACATCCTGCTTACAGCTGGTATTTTCATATAGCACTGGAAAAGTATTTCTGAACTTTACTGAACAAATAATACAATAACTTTCTTTAAAAAGCAATGCACCAAACTATCTAACCAGCTACATCAAATACCACAATTAGGTTTGGCACATAACTACTAATTGTATTTTCACTTGAAATTACTGTGCACAGCACTTGAAACACTTTGTACTTAAAAGATGTTATGCAACATGTAATCTGTCTGGAAAATATTTCTTCATTCTCCAAAAACAGAGCAAAATTGTTAGCGTAATTAATTATTTCAATTCTACCAAATCTGAGTTTATTAAGGAAGGTTTAAAAATCTATTGTCTTTAATTAGAAGATTCAGTAAAAGTGTGCATGTTTTTAAAAATGCTGCAACCTCTGACTCAGTGACTGAACAGATGTGGAACAGAACTGCATGCAATTCCAGTTAATATGCATGGGAAGCCTCAAGTCTGCTTTGTTCCCCTTGGCAAATACAGCTCTCCTTTAGGTATTCGTTCCATTCATTCCATTAAATAACACAGAATAACTGATTATTAATTGATAATGCAGACATTTGAAATGCACAAAAATATTTTTATTTAACATTCTGTGCTGAGCTACCCCATCCCACTTGGTATCTTTGATAAGATTTATCTACAAGTTCATTTATTTGCAGAGGTGATACCCACCTAGCCCTTAAAGAACAACCAGTACTGTGAATCCTGCATCTGCTTCATAAAACCAGAATAAATGCTACTAAAAATTGCACAAGTCAAAACAGTATAAATATACAAAAATACACACAGGTATAGTTTTCACTTAACTGACATCTAATATAAATCCAATTTGAGGAATTACTATCAATGGAGCAACATAATAGTAGTTTATAATTTAGTATTTCTGCACATTCGATAGAGACATTAGTCAGCATCAGTGATAGAGAACAGTCCTGATAGTGACCTTAAAAGGTCACCATTACCTGCCTTTTCTGTTCTAAGATAAGAAGTATGAAAACATTGCTATTAAGAGCAAAATAAAAACAACCCCACAAACTTCATGAGATGGCATTTCCACAACCTTTCAAGGATACCTGTTATTTTGCTTTAACCTAAATGTTCCCAGCTTAATTATTCCTGCTACAATTTTAAATGTGTCTCCAACTATGCCATTTAACATAGAGAATGGTCTACTTGTTTCTTTTTGCAGGACCTTTTTGTCCACTTTCCCTAGAGAAAACCAACATTCTTTTAGTCTCTCCTGCCAGGTCATAGTCTTCCCAAGCCTCCAGACTGAAGAACTGTCGTCTCTCTTGAGATCTGCTGCAAAAGGCAATGTAATATGGTGACACTTTTCTTTTGCGATTAAATTGGAATTAACTGGGAAGTTCTTGCACATGAAATTCCAGGTCATACATCTGAGTAAAATGTTATGCTTTCTTTCTTGTAATGCCATTGTTGGCTTACCCACAATGACCACGTCTTACGTTCAATAGATAACTACTCAAATACTTTAACAGAAATTGTATTTTCTAGAGTATTGTAAGTTCTGAGCTTATCATCTGCGTATGTAATTTGTATACTCTTCATACCAGAAAATGAACCTTATAAGTGTATCTTTCCAGTTTTGCAGTAAGCCATAACCAATCTATTTGTACCTTATTGCTCTTTTTTCCATCCATTTGACAACAGTTGCATATGGAACCTATTTCTCTAATTTGCATATAATAATGTCACCTTGAACACTATGACTTTCTTAACTCAGTATTTATTACATCTACCACATTTTCCTTACCCACAAGGCACATTGACCTGTCAAAGTAGGAAGCTTTACATTATAGGCTCTTGGTAAAGCAAACTTGATGGTTACTCATCACTTTGAGACCTTTTAAGTGTTTACAAGTAAATAGTTTATTTTTCCAGCACTTTTCAAGAAATAGAAATTCAGCTGACTGGTCTATTTAAAAAAAAAAAAAGAAGAAGAAAAAAAAAAGAAAAGAAAAAAAAGAAAAAAACCTCATACTACAACCTCACTTCATTCTACCCAATTTTAAGCAGGTTTCAAGTTAGGAAAGTAGTTATTAGGTATAGGTGGATGATTTAGATGTTGAGTGAACCTAAGAAACCTTCAAAATTTGGAAAAATATCTAAGATGGGATAAATCTGAGATGTTTACCTTTACCATACTTTTAGAATGTCACCTATCAACCATGAGTTCTCAAAAGGTAGTTATTAACAGATCTAAGAATACTTCATTTTAAAGTTTTGAAAAAAATCTCTTACTCAAGTGATTTGAAAACTTAGGTCCCTTGACAACAGTTATTTTGTTTTATCCATTTCAGTATTATCTAAGAAAACATCAACTGATCTGAATCTTCTTTTTTTAGACTCCAGTTCTTTTTGCAGAAATTCCAGTTTTAATGACATTCACTTTCTTGAATTCTATTCAGTATATTTTGCACTTCCTTAATAATAAAGCATTATTTTCCATTCCCAAGCATTGATTCAGTCAGAAATAACAAAAGAGCAACTCATACATGGCTCTTCGGTATTTTCAGTATTAAAAAAGTCAACATACATTATAACACCTTTTTAAGAATATTGTACAAACTGTGTCCTCTTATACTCCTTTTCCCAGTGAACACCTAGTTTGAGGTATTTGTTGATATTAAAACTTTGCCTTTGGTTCCTTTTGTTAGACAATTCTAAAAATGATAGTAAAGTCTTGCCACTTAATTTTCGTGGTTTAGTGGTTTGTTTCAGATCTTGATCCGCAGCAATGCAAATACAATAACAGTATTCCTTCATTCTTTTAATAATTACACTGTTGCTCCCAGCAGATGTCTCCTACTGTATTGTGGACTGAGCAACTGAGATTATCTTTAAGAAATCTCCCTGCTTCTGCCTGTCACCTATTCTTGAACAAACTTTACCCTTCTATATCAAAATTTCAAACCTGAAATATATTGTACTGCATGCCAGCCATGTCAGTTTCTAAGTTTCTGTTACAGATCACCAAGATTGAAGTCTTGGCTTCTAAACTCAGGTGAAACGTACTGTTATTGTGTCAACTGTCAAATGTTCAAATGCAACATTCTCAACTCATTTCATTCCTTCTTCCTCATTCTAAGAATAGACCTTAGTTATACAGATGTGTTTATAAAGAACAGCTTTTCACATAAATTGAGATGTTGCTTAATTCATTTATAGAAAAACAGACATGCATGCCTTTTCAGACCATGTCATTTAATATTCTCCTTCTCAGTTGCCTGTTTTCTCAAGTTTCTTAAACACCTTTTCTCATCTTTATAGTGCACTATGTATATTCTCCTCAAACGGAAGTTTTCTCCCTAGTTGATTTACTTTGAATCACTTACAAGCTTTTTTCCTTAATCCTTTAGTAATATTGCCCACTTGCAATCACACCACATCTATTTTACCCCCAAGATATTTAATTCTCCTTACTGTAAAGTTATATTAACTGCAAAGGTGAATATTTTTTTATTAGTAGTTTGAGGGAAAAAAAGAAGGAAAACACACACACACACACACACGCCAAACCGCAAGATCTAAAATGTCTGGAAATAAGATACATGAAATATAAAATAGAATAGTTCAGTTGGAAAGGACCTATAACAATCATCCAGTCAAACTGCCTGAACTCTTCAAGGCTGACCAAGAGTTAAAGCATGTTAAGGGCATTGTTCAAATGCCTCTTAAACACTGACAGGCTTGTGGCATTGACTACCTCTCTAGGAAGCCTGTTCCAGTGTTTGACCACCCTCTCAGTAAAAAAATGCTTCCCGATGTCAAGTCTGAACCTCCTCTGATGCAGCTTTGAACCATTCCCGTGCATGCTACCACTGGATACCAGAGACCAGCATCTCCCTCTCCACATCCCCTCCTCAGGAAGCTGTAGAGACCACTGAGGTCACCCTTCAGCCTCATTTTCTCCAAACTAGACAAACTTGGTGTCTTCAGCTGCTCCTCATAAGGCATCATGCCTTCCAGGCCTTTCACCAGCTTTGTTGCTCTACACTGGACACATTCAAGTACCTTAACATTCTTTTTAAATTGCGAAGACCAGAACTGTAAACAATACTCAAAGTGAGTATTAACAACAATGTTAAATACAGGGGGAATAAGATAATGTGAATTTTAATACTGATCCCCAGAAAGAAATTGTAGTTTTATTTACAAATCAATGCTACCTGTATACTACAGTAAAAATGCCAACAAATGGCATCTTTATTTTACCTTCATTTAAATTAAAGCACCGGGTTCAATTCTGAAGACCAACACACAACATTTTTATTTCTGAAGTTGTTTTTTTCCAGCTTTTACTTTGGCTTCTGTTCATAGATGCAACAGATTTTTGGTGTTTATACTCATTCACCCAAGACCAAAACAAATGTTAATTAAGAAAAAAAAACTCAGAACCCTGTTTATATCAACTTGATCTGCATAAAGCACTAGTTGGCAATACAAGTGCCACCATAATTTAAAGGCCCTGACATCTAACTGTTCATGTATTCTTTGTTTTCAAATTCTCTGAGACTGAGATTCACAAACTTATTTAGAATTTATCTAGTCTGTTTTCTTTAGCACAGAGATTAGAATACGTACTTGAAATTAAGTTACTGTTTTGAGACCAATTAAAACCATTAGGACATGCAGCTGACGAACATACTGCCATTTTTCCACTTTTCTTTCTTAAAGACAATCGACTGTAGCAAATCTGTAAATCTGAAAGGACTTAATTAGTATCCAGGGAGAGTTTAGTGGTATTTAAGTAACAAAGAGACCATAAATTACTTTAAAGAAAAAACCCAAAGCTAACCAACCTCTCATTGCATCCTGCTAGGTTGTTGGTTTTTTTTAATGGGAAATTCTAGTTAAAAGGAGTATACTTTGCCATTTAGAATGATCACAGGAAGCGATACTTATATTCAGAGTAGCAAGAAAAGTGTTCTAGAGCCTCATTCCAGTTTTTTGTCTGTACAGCAGATGGACGACATTACAAAAAAAAGCTAAAAAAAGCTAAAATAAAGGGAAAATCATAGAAGGAAGTGGAATATAGCTATAATTTAATGCAAAAAAAGTCAGGTGCAGGAGTATTCAAACACAGATTCACAGAAGGACTTGCACATTTTTTTCTTCCCTGAAAGAACAGACTCATCTACCTACTGTCACAATGCCTACTCCATAAAATACTACCAGGGCAAAAGGCTTTATTATAATATTAAAACCTTTGCCCATTCTATATTCATTTTTATTTCTATTATATTCATTTTTTTCTGTTACCTTATCCCCACTGTAACAAACTGCACCTCTTCTTACCAAGAGAAGATAGAATTAACCTTTCTAGTTTATTCATCTGCTTCATCCTTTTTGTAGAGTCTTGACTGTTTCTTAATCTGTATTCAACCCAATCTTTGCTCTCTCCAGTGTTATTGATCATATTCATTTAGAAGCATCTCTGTCCCTATTTCCACATGACATAATTTTCATTTTCTCTAGTGCCAAGTTATCTTGCTTTCCTCATTACAGGCTCCTGAACACGAGGCAGATCTGATCAGCACAGAACAACCCAGTATTCTGGGGTCCAGACTTAACGTGAGGAGCCATAGCCAGACTCCATAGGTTAATCTTCTCTGACTTAGCCACTTCAATATCATAAAGCTGGGGAGAGTTGGGAACACGGTCTAGTTGCTACCCATAGTGCATGAAAAGTAACTTCTTTATGTCTTTTCTCAAATCAGTAGCAAGATGTACAGCTATTCTTCCCCATACAATACAGGGAGAATACGTCAATGAGGGACACAACCCAGTAATGGCTGTTCTTTGTGGTAGCCTTCTAGATGTGCAGATGTTCATTATTGGAAAGGAAGCCTGTGACTCCAAAATTCTTTCTTATTTCAAACTGAGCTGTAAACATGGACTGAATTCCTCCGTATCACCTTCATACCACACAATCTCAGATCAAATGGATCCAGATCAAATACAACTGGTGGCAGTCTATTTTGCACATCTCATCATATGGATGTTGTGAAGGCAGCTACACACTAAGGATTGAAAGGCACACAAAATCACTATGGAAGCCTGCATCTATACTTATGTTGAGTGCCTCATATAGTATCAGGAAAATGCTCTGCTATCTGTTAGAGTCACATAACTGGGGGGCTGAACACAACTGGACACAGTGGTGCTGTCAAGAGGCAGCTGAAGTGTACACTTGAAGTACCAGTCTCCAGTGCATTCCTGGGAATGACACTAGAGTTAACATGGGCTTTTACTGACTGGAGAGTGTCAGATAACCACAGAGCTTTTCCCATTTGTGTTTACTCAAGAAGACATATCCTGTACTGAAGGAATGAAGAACATGGACACAGCTGTTATGAGAATGCTTTGAAGCAGGTGAGGTATCTTTCCTTTATTAGAGAAGTAAAGCTTTAACAATTCCTTAGAGACCTCATAAAACTCAGCCTTAAAAATTAAGATATAAAGACATTTTTTAAAATAATTTTTTTAAAAAATATTTTCCCTCAGAATGGACCTACAATATTCCAGGTTTTTGGCATGTGGGCAACCCCTATAATTTATCTTGAGAAGAATCCATACATAGTTTATGCATGTTTTCTACCATTTCTTGCTGTCCATAATAAAGGTATCATCTCCCTTTATATCCATGCTTATAAAGTGATAACAGAAATACATAAAGTAAATTTGTCCCCCCAAAAATATTAACTTTAGCAATTTAAAAAATTTATCACTGTAACTGCTGTACCACCATATGATTGTCTTGACCAGGGTGTACTTTTGGAAACTGTCCATTCAGATAAACTAAAATTATCATAAAATAAGGTCTGCATTACCGTCCTAAATAACTTTTCAATAAAGGAGAATAAAACGCAGGTGATTTAAAAAAAAAAACAAAACAAAGAAGGGGGAAATAAGAATGATATCCAACTTACATTAAGGAATCACTGGCAAAATGGAAGAAACAGATATAGATGGGTTTGTCTTTATTGCCTTCATTTTAATGGATTTGAAATTAAGTCTTAAATGGCACAAGGAGTCTTACAACAGTTTCCAAATATTACCTGAAACTATCATATTCAACTTCAGCCCTATGTTCACAACTGAGTATTTATCTTATCTCATGGCAGGACATAATTTCTTCCTCAACTGAAATAACTACTTCCTTCCAAAAGGTTCCTCTTTGCCTGCCCCTTGACTCAAAAAAACACCAGTTTGCAGTTAAGCTCTAACAAGATTTAAACTCTACTTCTTTAAGATTTAGTTTCTCATAGCTAAGCGTTGTTCCCGTATGTATTTCAAAGGTAAGCAATGCTGTGGACTTCCCAGCAGTGTGCTGCTTTTGAAGTCTTTGAAATGCCCATAGGAGATGCTACTAACAAAGAGAAACTGACAGTCTTAACAAAAAGTAGAGTTTAAATTTCCTTACAGCAAAGGCCACAAAAAGAGAGAGGATTACCTTTTTAAAACTGATTCTTTTTTCTGTATCTTCAGACAGCAACAGATTTCAAGAAAAAAAAAAAAAAGATGTTGTAGCTGGGATGACTGTTTATGAGCAGGAACAACCAGTATCATAGTGTGAAGGGTCGAGCCACTCCAGAAAGAAACATAAAGTGAACATGTCCTGAAATGATTCTTTATGCTTTTTAAATAAACTAGGGGTTTTTTTCTTAAATCACAACAAACACGAGAAAAACTTCTTTTTCATCTTCACCCCTCTTTCTACTTACATCCTGACTTCAAAACATACTTTATGAAATCAGGGCTAGCATGACTGTTAACAACATATATCTTTTAGAAAACATGTTCAGAGAGCTCATTAAACATTAAATATTTGTTTTGGGTTTGGTTTTTTGTAGGAGGAGAGAAAACTACTTGCAAATATTGAGCAAAACAGTTTCAAAGTGATAAAACATGACTTTTCTAACTAAAAGGCCTGTTTTAAAAGGTAACTTGTTTACTGTAAAAATAGTCTCCAAGCAATTTAAGTCAAAGTGAAATATTTGCAGTTTAAGTAAACCTAAGTCTGTAAGTGTTTCACTGATCCACAAATTACTTTTTCAATCATCATTTGGTTAAAATGTGAGGCTTTTTTTACTTCCTGTCCTATATGAGAATAATAATACGGAAAAATGTCAAAACATATTAATAAACAAGCTACCTATTTCTTGCCTTATGTCTGTAAAGCTAAACTTGAAATCAGAAGTTTGATTACCTGAGGCTTTTGGTGACATCAGCCAACAAACTTTTAGGTAGGCAGCCTCTGAACTTCACTGCCTTGGTTATTTTTTAAAAGGCAGGGAAAAAAAATCAGTTATAACTTTATACACTGCCATGTCTGTTCCCTTCTCAGCTTTTGATACCTATACACACATCTTATTTGAACTTAAATAGTAAGCAGGCTTTCTGTTCTGCTGTAACTACTGTTTGTCTAGCAGAGTGAATTTTCGTTACAGGTAGCCTCACACGTAACATATTGTTTCTTGATCTTATTTTTTTATTTCAGATTTAGAAGGATAGTAGCATTATGTAACAAGGATATCAACTGTCTTCCAGTTCACTGAACCATGAGAAGGGTTTGAGGCTCACCGTGCTCTTTTCTTGCCAATGACAGTTCAACCAGCATGGAATAAGTTAGCAACATTTCCAAGAAGATTAAATATATCTCATTTGGCTAAGTACCTTCCTTGTATCTTCCATTACAGTCAGATGTTTGTCTTACCAAGGTCTTAGTTCTGATTGCCACTAGATAGACCTCAAATCAAACTTAAGTTTTTAAAGCATTTTTTCAAAGATGTCACTGTCAAGGCAAAACAGAAGGGCAAAACAAATTTTAGGGTGAGTAAGGTAAAGGTAGCAAACTGGTATATTTCTGCTGGAAAGTCAAGAGTTCATTTTTAACTCATGTAAACCATCTGCAAAACAAGCCTCCAAAATTCCTTTGGGTTCAGTTCCTAGCAGCTAAAACCAGGGTTCCTTCTGCAATTCTCTGAAAAAGCAGATACTGAAATTCCAAATAAGTATGGCATCAGTTTTCTAACTTAATTAATGCCAGAAACAGCACTAGAATTTAGGTCTTCTATTTCACCAGGCACACTAGTACGCCTTTCAAGTTACCATATTTTTCTTCAAAACTTAAGTTTTAAGTGAAAGCAAAAGACAAAGCTGTTAGCAACTGTTAAGACACTGCAGAAAATGCGGATAAAGCATGACTGATTTATTGACAGCTGTGAGCTCAAACACACAAAATTCAGCAACTGAAGGATACTTACGAGAATACTTATGCTAATAAATCCATATTATTTGTTATATACTACCTTGCTAATAGAAATTATTGTAATTTAGTTAAGATTTCTTAAATTAAGAAATATGCTTAGTGACATCCCTCCTCCCTCTCTTTCTTTGTACATGTGAATATATCTGTACATAGTCTTTAGCCTTACCAGTGCTGTCATCATAAACAACAGTAACTGTTTTCCACTTGAAGAACTGCACAAGGTCAAGGATGGCACGGCTGAGTGAAGAGAAATCTGGATAGAGGCTGACATAGAAGGAGTCCTTGTTGTCTGACACCTGATGTTTCCAGCGGGTCTGGATATGTGGAACACCCAAAGCGTTGCAGATGGATTGCACAGCATTAGCTGAAGAACTATGGGATGGTCCGAAGATGGCAGCCACCCCAAGGGACAGCTGATCGCAGGCTGAAGAGGAGATAGAAGTCTGTCAATGATGAGAGGAAAGAAGGCAGTGTGCCAGAAGGTGTTGCACAATTCACATTAAACAAAAGGCACTCCATGAAATATAACTGTATTGCTGACAGAGCTTCCTTCTTGTGTAACACTTACAGTTACACAGATTTCAACTTCAGACTACATTTCTAAGCTTTCACTATGAGCTGATTTATAGCAACACTTAACATCAAAACAGAGCTCAGCTATGTTTAATAAACACTTCTATGTCAGTGGAAGTGGCAAAGGCCAGCAATTATGTATCTTTTAAAAAGCAGTAACAAGAGAAGAGATTCATGCTCAGCTGCATCTTACTTTTGGAAAAGGGCCATATGGGACAGTATTCTAACCTAGGCTGTTTAAGTGTTAATTTTTTCCTTAATCAATCAACATTATTTCTATTGAGATCTTAATTACTCAGAATTTTTATGTGTTAAGTACATTCTAGTTAAGTAGCAGGCAAATGATTAATTCCATTGAAATGGACATTTGAATTTCTGTATCTGAAAAGTAGGCGTGTTGACTAAAAAATTTTAAAGGTCAACATTTTCCTTAAAAGAAACTTAAATTGCTCTCTGCTAACAGCAACAACAACAAAAAAATCTGTGTTCCTTCTTAAACACTGGAAATAATTTTGCTACACCGATATTAGTAGATAAAATTGGCTCTGAGAGTCACTGACATGATACTGCTGCATTCAAGCAGCTTAGGTCTCCTCTTTCCTGTGGCCCTACCTATACTGTGTACTAGCCGTCTCTGGTCTCTCACAGTATGCTCCAGTATTATCTTGTAGGATATTAACTGGGACATGCCAAAAATAAGGCAGGAAAATTACTCAATGCTGCAGACTGGTGTTTCAGCCCATGCCCTGCTCCTGTTTAGATCACTACCATAGACATAACCTTTGTGAGTATGCTGTTCTTTAAATCAACAGATTCTGTCTTCTAAGAAAACACCCTATTTGGTAAAGAGAAGTCATGAAAAGTATCTCCCTAATCCAATCTAGATGTGAGTATTTGTATGAGGTTTGATTAATTAATATTTTTACTCCACCATCAATGTTCCTGACAGCTGAGGAAACAAGCAGTAGAAACACATCTCGTTGCATTACTTTTCTCAGCAAGTCAAAATTAATTGTTTTATTGTGCACATCCTTTTCAACATGATGAAAATATTGCTGTCTTTCAAGTGCATTCCAGAAACTGTGCTGGCACACCTTTTTATTACTGCAGAACACCGGTGGTTTAAATGAACTTCTCATATACATGCAGGATCTCCATTGCATTTCTGAGCATCGGATCAGGGCCTAAATGACTAGCTTGATAAAAAAACATTTATGCTAATATTGCCCTTCCTAAGAGTAATCAACAAGCTTTATGCAAATGTCAGTAAATGGGATCACTAACAACAGCAATAGCTACCAGATGGCTTTTCAATGGGCTTTTTTTTCCCTGTTTCTGAGATTTGAATAATGCAATGCTTTCACACATGATTTAATATGGCAGTGGCTCTATCAGATGCATACCAATTTTTCTAGTGCATTGAGGAATATTTTGTTTGCATTTACATTATTCTTCACTGAAACAGTATCTTGGAAATATCATCTTGCCTTCAGGTTGCTCTTTCATATAGTACCTTTAAAAACCTATTAATATTTCATCTATATTCAACTTCAAAAGTATGTGTTAACGAGAGGTCTAAACAGGCTATTTTTGATGCAGTGCCTGCCTGCTCACTAATGGACATAATCATGAACCACAAAATGAGTCAAATGCTTAAACCTCATTGTTAAAACTCTGCTGTGGAGCCATCATAATAAAATGAACCATTTTGTGTTAACCTTTAGCCTTTGATTCTGAACTAAAGCACCTGTCAGCACAAATGTAGTTGGCTGTATTGTGAACTGATGAAGCAAAAAGCTATTAGCACTGGAAGATTACACAGATTTTGATACAGCCTGACCAGCTACACATAAAGAGTTGCATTCTCATCCAAGATGCAACTAGGAACAATGATTATATACAATCTATTCAATATATCCAATCAATGGCATGTTGCCATTCTAACTTCAGCTATTATAGTCCATCAAGAATTAGCAACATAATATTAGGGCTACTCTGCACCTCCAAGCAAACCCCAAGTAAGGACTAAAAGTAGTTGTATTGTCTCATGAAAGGCTTAAAGAATTTAAGATCGTGGAACAAATTTTCTGTTCTCTACATCCTCCCTTGGGAATGGAAAGAAACTGTCCCATTAAATTTCACAGGACAATGTGTGCTAGAGTCAGGAAGAAGTTGAATTTGGAAGATGAGGAAGACAGTAGAAAGAAGGGGCCAGAATTAAGGATCAGCCCATTTATTCCCTGTTGGCAGAGATGGCAAGGAAAGAGTAGTCTCTCTCTGACTCTGCTTTAACACATCATCTGAAACACCTGAATAACAACTCAAAAATACTTTGTTAAAAGTGTTGTTTGCATCTTTCTACTTCCACACATTCTCTGCAAAGAAACCATCCAGTTAGGCGTAAATATTTAGGCCACAATATGCTTCATAAATCAAAGCATCTTACAATAACCAAACTGTGTGTATTTCTGTACAAATATGGACACCATCTATTTTCATACCTAACAACAACAGTTGATATTATAATTGTTTATTTAGCAAATAAACAGGTAAAACAGGTTAGCAAGATTAACTCTGTATGTTACAGCAAAAGAGAAAAAATTCTCGTAATTTCTAAACTGACTTTTAAAATCAGTATTATATTCCACTTTTAAGATGTTCTTTATGTACATTCATCCTGACACAGCACCTTTTCCCTGTGTAGCATTTCTAATGTGGCATCAAATGTTTTAATTCATCTTAGCCCACTATAACACCAAAAATCCCTTATTGTATAAAGCTTTCAGTGTTCAACACTTGAGAGTGGCATGTTGGGACCAGATCACTTTGCAGATTTAGGCTAGAAACCTGTCATAAGAAATACAGATTGATCTTGGATTCTTTCACCCTTCTTATTTCTTGTTAAGGCTAACATTGATTTGAAATTGGTTCTTCAGTTTATAAAAAATGTTTTTAAAAAACATGTAACAGTGGAAAATTTAGTCCTACTGAGTTCTGACATCAGGCTTTGTATTTTCTCCTACAAATACATATTGAACTTGTTGGGGTTTGTACTTTCTAGGATATGGCAATGATGCAGTACAACTTGCATCTATTGTTGTAGACTTGAATGTAAAGCAATCTGAAAACTTCAATTTTTGTGAGAATCAACAATTTGAAAATTTAGGAAAACTGTTCAGAATTATCTTAAGCTTTTAATTTTTCTTTAAACAAGTCATTTATAGTAAGGGGAAAATTGCTGAACTCAGGCCTAGACATTTGGCTGATCATAATATTCTTAAGCACAGACTTAATATTTAGGCTTATTTTTATGCTGTGCTGACATAAGATGACCAAAATTACAACTACTTGTTCCCCTTTGAAGCCCACACCTGATTAACTATATGAGACATTCATATGCTACAGACATTTGTGGAGAAGTACTTAAAGGGACTGAGTGCGTAAAACTGAATTGGAGCCTTCTTCCAGGGTCACTAGAATTTGGGGGCACTTCATGTTTTCCAGAACAAGGTCTGGAATTTGTGTTTTCTCACTCCAAAGGGGCTGGTCTCAAAAACACTCTAGTCACAAAGCTCAGAAAAATTTATTTCAGATTTTAAATATGTAAAGAAATAGCTTTTAGACAGGGGCTGTGAGAACAAAGGTGACAATATAATTATATGTATTATATTTATATTATATAATTATAATATTACAAATAATAAAATATTGAAAATATAAATACAAAAAAAAAGTGACAAAACAATACAGTCTTCAAGGGGTAGTCTTTAAAGTGGCTCTTCAATGTCAAGCACAAACTTGTACAGTCTCACTGCATATAGCTTTATTGGACAGACATTTTTTCAGGTAGGTAAACCAAGTGACTCTTAGTTGCTCATTAAAAAAATTAAATATGCAAAAGGTTACCTTTTTTCGATGCCTCAAAACTGTCATAGAGATTTATCTTTTGGGTGTCATAAGTTAATGTGGTGTTTGGCAGAAGAGTTCTGTTTCTGTTGATTGTGTTCACAGCAAATCTGAAGGCTAGTTCTTCTGCTCCCATTGGACCAGATTCCACACACTCAAAAATGCCTCCTGGTAGTGGGAGAAAGAAGAAAAAAACAAACCACTAGTAAGCCAAACTGGCATACAATAACATGTTTAATCATCAGTTTGGGAAAAGATTCATCAGTCTGAAATTTTTAACTTAATAAACCTGATACAGTGCGACTCATGAAATTACCTCATGATTTTGGTGAGGTGTGGGTCAAACTATAAATAACCCAGCAACAAATCAAACTTACCTTAAAGAAAACCCGTTTGCTTTTTTTCAATGCAACATTCATTTTTCTGTTGTGAATAAAAAGAGTGTGGCATTATAAACTAACCACACTATTTAAAAGCAAAATAGGAGAGGTATGAAGAATATGTAATTATTATTTTACATAGTAAAACCTGAAATGATTACATTTACCCCTTTCAGATCAACCACCACCTATGTGTGTGTGGCAGAGGGGAGGGAGATTTCTGGATTCTTGTTTTCTACTGTTCTAGACTTGTGATATAGCTATAATCAACTGGAGGCTCATTGGAAATGCAACATATAAAGGAGCATGGAACTGAGATGTGCCAAACTGCCTCCAAAAATGAATATGTATAGATATTCTAGCATGACTGTGTGCCTGAACTGATAAATACGTTGACCAAATGGTTCAAATTTTGCTCTTTTTCACTGAGCCACAGGTACATGCTAACCTCACCCTCACCAAATACAGGAATCTAAGCAACTACACCCTGCATGAGCTCTATCATGCAACAAAAGCATCCCCAAACAAAACATACTGCCAGAGTAAGACATGCCTCAAATGGTAGGCAATTTCTAGAACACTTCTGAGCCAGCCTCAGTCTTAAATAAATATATTTGTGAAACAGTGCTGTGTTTCAGCTGTTCTTTTCTCATTAATGAGATATCATTGCCCATGAAATGTAAACTTATACATACTTTGGAGTAACATCATTTATTCTTAGGACTGGAAAGGCCAAAGATACAGTGTCAATAAAAATAATTTTAAGATATGTCCTTACTATAGTGACATGGAGTGCCTCAGAAAAACAGTCAGCATCCATATGGTCTCTTGGTCCTCATGCTAACAGCATCTGTCAATACGAATGGACAGCCAACGGCCATCATCTGAGGATCACTAATTACAAGCTAGATATCATATCTGTGCAAGAAATGTTTTTCATTTGCTTTCTTGTAGCTTGTGCTTATTCATTTCCAAAGTAATGTTGCTACCTGGGTTTGTATTGTCTAAAGAAATTTACTCAGCACTTTGCTACTTTCTCAGCAAGAAGCTCTCCGAATCTGAATGTGCAGGAGCTGAGTCAGACTGAACTTCACAAAGTACAGTCTATAGTTGAGCAATCAAGTAGATAAACCATTTCTAAAGCAAAAAGAATGTGTGTTTAGTTATCAACTCTCCCTTTCTGATACTATTAAACATGAAAAGGCTTTTCAGTTTTGCAAACCTCCTGCCTCTTCCAGCCTGTTCCTCACTACAGGATGGAGGTGGTAACTTTTCTCCTGCAGATGAGCCCCTAAATTCCTGGTGAGAGCCCTAGGGCCAGATGCTCAAATAATTTTAATTTAAAAGCACAGACACTAACTGAGATGAGATGTGACGTTAGTCATTTAAAACTGAGAATGAGGCACTGATGGGAGAGGCACATGTTTATGAAAAATGTAGATATCTAAGGAAATTATCCAAATTGATTAGATATTGAATGTGTATATAATCAGTAACCAATATTAACAATAGTTCAGAAGCTAAAGCAAAAAAAGGTTGGATAAGATTCAGGTAAATATAAGACCAGCACACTTTAAAACTGAAAAAAATGACCACATTTATTTGCACAATAATGCAATATTAACATGAAAGGCAACCTACTGCTTTTGAAATTAATGAAGTGCTTCGTTTGGGAAAACACAGTCTGATAGACAAGAATTTGTGCTGCTTAAGGCTTACAGCATCTAAACATTATAAATCAAGCTGTGACATATAGGAGGATCCTATTTTGATTTGGGGAAAATATTAAAGAATTGCTGCAGAAAGCTAAAGATCAGTGAATAAATGGCAAGTATAGATACTGAGAGACAAGAAAAATAAAAAGTTTCCATACACATAATGAAAATTAAAATAGGTTTTATAGGTTTTCCTAAGGCATCTGGAAAGCAGTTATTCAAATGTATTTGAATAAACCAGTATCACACAGTTATTATAAAAAAAAAGATTATATCCTAAGTTACAATGGATTCATAAAGAGAAATAGCATTACAATATCTCTTTCTTCTCCTTGAAATTTTTACACTGCAAGACTTCTTTAATTTCAATGTGTCTGAAGCTCAGTACAATCTTCCTTCTTTATTCCTGTATTTTTCATTCTGCTCATTTCTAAATTCTTGAGATCAAGAATTCCTTGCCAAAGATACAGCCCCTACTCTCAGTATAAGATAAAATAATAATAAAAATTGATTTTGACCTCTCATATCTGGGTAATTCCTTATGGTAGTGACAGTTTATCACATAATAAGACAATTTTATGAAGATGACAAAGTATCTATCTCCTGTGAGTGGCAACAACATGTAATTTCCCACATGCACCATTCAGTAGTTTTTTCCCCTCACTCATACGTTCTCTGTTCCTACGATAAATGCATCCCCTGCAAAGCTGGCAGGATATGGCCTGTCTACCTCAGGGTTAATTTCCATTCTTAAGGAAAACAGAGGTAAAAGAACCTGTTTCTGTTGTCCTGTGATTAGGATATTTTGCTAGGAGGAAGGAAAACATAACTTCTGATACCTGCTCTTGAAGATTTTCACATTTTACACTAGACAGACACTGAATTAAAAAGAAGAACACTAGAGGAATATAGATTAGACCATATATTTGCAGTTTCCTAGTTGTTTTCTAACCTGTAGGATGTCAGCTTCCACTAGGCTCCTTTCATTTCAGTTTTATGCTATCTCTGTATCTGTCTGCTCAAGTAGCAGGGGAGGAACATCCCATAATTAAACATTTTGGATGTTGGCAGGTGTAGGTTCATCTTAACCTTCACACTAAGAAGAGATTCAAATCAACAGGTTCTCAAAAAGCACCATGTCCTACTAATATGCAAAATGGCTGAAAATGCCGGGCTTCTCCACAGTGAACAACAGCTGCTAGCTTTAGCCAACCTAATACGGCACACAGGGCACCACCACTTTTTAACTGAACATCTAAGCAGTTTAAATTGAACTCCCACACTAAGCAGAGCGGGAGCTTAAGCAGATACATGCCTGCATTCTGAATATCAGAATATAGTCACAAAACAGCTCTGCATTCTCCAGATGAAAGCCCTGTTAAATGTTTCTGGAAGTCTATGCTTCAGATACTTTCAGGATGCTCAGCAAAGGTACGTAAATGAGTTCAGACATTGACAGGAATGGGAAGTTTTAAAGGGTGCTTTCTTCATTGCTGCATAAGATGCAAGTAGAAATTTATCTGGTAACTTTAAACTGCCTTTGCTTTACCATTACGTTCCTGTATTTGTTACTGAATATGTAAATAATAGCAAAAAAATACTCTGAGTGTTTTTAAAGCAAATGTGTAAATCCACTGGAAAGGAAATTAATAAAAAGGATTGGCTTTCCATTTCAGGTATACTCAATTATAAAAGTATAGTGGTTTCCAGAAGCTGTTATAGCATACTGAGTCATGTTGTTCCCTCCTAACCAGGCTGTTCTTTACTGCTGTTGTACCTTGTATCCAGGATAGCCTTATTAATAATCAAATTGGGGAATGCACTGCATGCTCTCAGATAAGCAGACAGAAGAGTCATAAATCTTGCCATTGATATGTGGACAAGCAGCCAAGCCAATGCCTATCTCTGTCTAACAGCTTGAAAAATGCAGGTGTTGGAGTTTGTCTTATTTTTAACACAGCTGATAGACCCGTAATAGGCACAAACATCAGTTCTCATATACAACCAGCAGCACATCCTAGAGGAAAAGGCTGAATTTTCACTGCTACCTCAAAACAGAGACAGAAAACTTAAGAAAGAGTAGCAAAATGTGTATTTAATGCTTAGCTTGCTTTAATGGTCTCATATACGACTTCTTCATTTACAATGTGAATGATATGGCAGTTCATCTCTGCCCTATAACAGTAACACTAGGGAATATGGCATCACGTAGCTACAGCTCAATCTGTAGCTCATGAAGTTTTATTGACTGTGTACAGTAGGTGACAGCTGTATAGCTGATCAGTTCTTCAAGTTTTACTATCATGATAACCATTTAGCAAAACTCACTAGATTTTAGCAGTGATCAACACTTGAAGAATCACAGTGATGAGGAATGTTTAAGACAGGCCAGTCCAAGCCAGATATGCAAGAGCAATTGTAAAAAAATCTTTAAATACTGTATCTTTTGGAGTGGTATCCATGATAATTCAGATCTTTTATTCAGATCAGATAATAATCTTGATATACTAGAACCACTTTTACTGAACCTGAAATTCACTAGGATTTTTCGTCATAGTCGTCACTATTAAAAACACATTTATATGACTACGTTATTTTACCATAACCAATAGAAAATCAGTATAAAACTGATGAAGTAACAGTTTCTTCAGAAACAGAAACCACTGGAAAAAAATGATAATAATATTTTATCAAAAAGGACAATATGTAGTGCCTAAAAAAGTATGAGTAATGTAGAAATTGTTATTTTCCAAGGAAAATCTGCTAGTTCTTTAAAAAATTATACAATTCCAAAAAAATTTGTTATGAAATTGTTCAAATGAAAAAGTCTGCATTTTCCACCAAAAGGTTTGAAGAATTGCCATTTTTAGTTCACAAGCCATCTTGGCTTTCTCCAATTTTCAGATTATTTTCTCAAACAGAAAATCCAGAGGAAAAAAATAAACCGGTTTGCTACACATCTTGGCAAAAATTACCAAAAAAAAATTGGTTCTGCTATGAACTACCTAATTTCACAAATGATAGGATAGCCATTTGGATGATTCAGCTTTCCATTTCTGTTCCACAAAGGGTCATAGGTATTTTTCTCCCCATAACTATTCCACTTTGGGGATCACTATCTTGTGTGGTTTGCATTATCATCTCCACGTAATGCCTGATAAAACCCAGCAGAAAGTAGAAAACTGGCTTAACTACACAATATCACTGATGAATACAAGTACCAGAACCAAGTTATTTGTAAAGCTCTCCTCCTCTTACATATGGAAGACTTTTGAAGCAGATGTATGCCAACCTGTGCTACTGTTACCTACTTGAAATAATCCACATTCAAGCAAACTTCAAAAGTGTCCGAGTAGAACCACAAACAAGCAAAACAGCAAACCTGGCTGATACTACATCAAAGGATTTCTCCTTTGTTTCTAGTACAGGCCCAAGTTTCCTTCAGTAAAAATATATGCTATTTAATTACAGTAGCTACAGGCAGTTTTATAATCTGTGCCCTCTGAAAAATGAAACTTTTAAATATATAACAGAAAACCACATTACCTCAGATCATAATCTGACAAATCAGTTGAAATGAAGCTTACAGACTGCTTTAAAATACTGAACCTGAAATAATTCTTTTTCAATATCATTGCAAGTATATCACCTATATACACAAAATGGAGGCTTACATGGTTTTCAAATGTAAAATCACAAGAGAAAAATTTAAACACATTCTAATCTAGTATCATTGACATTAATAGTTATGGAAACAGAAACATTAATTATAATTTAAATTTTAACTGTGATTTGCTTATATGAAGATGTAAGATGAAGTTCCATTTTTTCCAATATCAAAACAACAGTAAGATCTTGCACACACGCTAGTTATTAATAGCTATAATTTGTTAACATTATAGCCATATTATTGTATCATGCACCAATCTGCTGTGAAGAAGAAGGTCTTTGTTAATCCATTATAAAAAGTAAAATCAGTGACGTTGTGGCATGAGCACCATTTTTTTTAATGGTACAGTAACTTTAAAATCATGATAACGTAAACCTCTATCTTAAGCAACATTAAAAAGGTGACTGTAAGCCTGGTAAAAATTTGCTTTTATGAAAAATTTCTTACCCAGTAACATTTCTTCCCATCACTTTAAAAACAGACAGATATATTTAAATTATACTAATAAATTCATATGAAGTTATGTAAGTATGAAATAATTTCTTCCTCCTCACCTCAGATCAATAATTTTGACTATAACTATGGTGCCCAGATCTAATCCTGATGTGACAAATAGAAATCTCTTATTCTGATTGATTATTTCCCATTCAGAAAACCTGAACTCTCAGATGGTCTGTAATTAACCTGGAAATACAGGAGAAAGAGTAACGGCTATCTGTGAACAAGGTATCTGCGATAAACAACTTTTCTAAAAAGCTTTTCAAGAGACAATCAAGCAAGTCTATCAGGTATTATACCATTAAAATATATGCTTATATCTGCTGTGTTCCAATTTTGAAATTGGCCATTTGGTAATTGGAGCCAATGATTATGTAAGGTGGCACTACATGTAGAGGAATAAAAAGTCAAAAACGTATTATTGAGAGTTCAGTGGATCCTAATACACTGTCAACATTCCTAGAGATGAAAGCGATGGCTTTTTGGAAGTGTGAAGGGACTACAGTTTTCCAAATACAGGCATAGCCAGAAGGCAGCGAAGAGGCTTATCCAAAAAAAAACGTATCACTGATGTGGCATGGATGATACTGGGAGCAGGACGCATGATAGGTGCTGTGCCCCAGTGACTGATCAGGATTGGTGGCTGAAGGCGTTTTAGCCCTAACCAAGCTTACTACGAGCTATGCTGATAATCCTGTTTCAGATCCTGGTATAGGTTGGAAAGTTACAGAGGTGGTTCACAGACCACCATAAAGGTTGCCAGCTTAGAAGTGTGCTTCCTGTAAGTACAGAACAAAATTACATCTCAGCCACTTCTGTCTGGAACAAGATTCAAGAAAATTTTCCCACAATTATTGGAAAATCAGTAACATGTTTTGAAATGAGACATGATTTATGTTAAAAGCAGTTGTGGAATCATTATACGAAGGCGTGATCAAAGAATCCTGCAAATCGTGCACTATAAAATGCATAGAAATATTACCTTCCGCATCTAAGTTATCTATTGATTGACGTTTTAGTGTAGTTGCATGAAACTGGCAACTCTAAGACATGCTTCTCCTAAAAGGATTTGAATTATCCAGATTTAAGGCAGAATTGTATATTTTGTGACTGTGCAATACATAAGAGGCTAAATATCCAGCCAATGTTAGGTTTATCCTGTTAATTTAATGTTACATTATGTATCAAAACAGAAAGAGTTTGTTTTGTTTTTCTTTAATATGAGGAAATAATAGAGGATAATATGAGGAAATAATAAGTGTGGATCTGATTTGAACAAAAGCTTCTTTATCTTATAAAACTGGTGAAAAAGATTTTTAAAGGTGAGTACATACAGTTGATATGTATCTTAAAAACTGTGTTTTAAATCTAATTTGATGCATTCTAACATCTTCTTTAAGCCAGATGTGAAAATGCCACGTGTCAGAACCTTGCCTTTCATCAGCACAGTTCCAAAGATGCTTTGAAAAGTTATAAATAAAATACTACTAAAAAATTATCACTAGACTAGAATGTGCATCATACTTGTAAAACACTGATTCTGATAACATCTCTATGTTACTCCTTTCAGTCAGAATATCAACAGAACATCACTAAAGATGACAGGCAAAATAAGAACACCTAAATACATTCATCTGCAGTGTTAGAACGTACTTCCCACTGTAAGGATATACATTAGCTTCCTCTGACATGCTAAGCAAGTTATTACAGAATACACTTGATAATTTCAATGCAATTATCACGTTCATGTAACATTTAGTCTCTCATGACTAGCAGTAACAAAAGGAAACAAAACACAAAATGAAATGTGACTATAAAAATGGCCTTGAGATTTTGCTAAATGTGCTTCTCATTACTTTGGCTAACAAAATGTTTTAAACTGTCTTAACACGCTTTTGTTTCCTTATTTTTTTTCTAGAGGCAACCAACACCCAGATAAAAAGCTTTTCAGTCTCCATGAAGAAAACATTTTTCTCCAAAACTTGTTTAAAGAAGATAATACGCAAACTTAAATGCTTAGGTTTTACATAAATACTTTCACAAGGGCTAGTGCAGAAGTCTTACATCTGTTTATAAGCTACTTACTGGGCAGTTACAATCTTCAAACTTTCCTGCTTATAGGCTTGAAGATACATTCCTGCTTATAGGTTTGAAGATATACAAATCACAGCCCATTTCATTTTATTTTAGAAAAAGTCATAAAATATATTAGAACACTGACAAAAACAGTTCCTTAACCTTCTCATACAGACTGTATATAAATGCTAACAATATTGCACTAGGTCAGAATTTTTTCTTTCCATCACACTGAGTGTTATTCATCCATCTTCGCAAACACTGGTTTGTGTCTGGACTCATTTGAGAAGCCAAACTGTACACAGACAGTGAAAGAAAATTTATCTAGGTTTTCAGTTGCTTTTAAAATAAAAGTGGCTCACTCATGAGAAATAAGTAGACATTAAAAAACTAAATTTGTTTTGAACTTAACTCCTACAATATTGTGTTATTTAATACTAATATGTCCACATGCAAAAGCTGGAGAAAAGGAATTTTTTTCTTTTGGTTCAATTTTGTTTTAATAAGGTAAACCAAGAGTCAGAAAACAACGTAGGACTCAGATGTAAGACTCAGATCTTATCATTGTAATTTTTCAAGCAGGGCTTAGAAAAGTTGCACACCTAATTTCTCTAAAGTCATTCACAGAGCCTGTGGTTCAGCAGTTACCAGGAATCACTTAACAATTCTGTGGAAAGCTTCCCGGGAACTGTAGGCATCTAAGCATGTAGAGAAATACTGCAACATAAGAAGCTCATACTAGTATCCTTCAACATATAAAGATGAAACAGAAAAGTGCCTAAGCTTCAGAGAAGTCAGAAGGCTCTTAATTGGTAGAAGCTCAAAGCACAGCTTACGTGAAAAAACGCCTTCAAAGAAATATACTGCTTGTGATTTTATGGTTATTAAATATTTTTGAACAAACAACATGTTAAAGCGCTTGCCTATAAAGCAGAAAACAAATTCTATTATATTCCAAACTCTAAACCCGTGTCCTTCACTGTTCAGAACAATGCCCTAACTAGAAGGCAATATAATGACATATAACTTTCAACTTAGATTAAAAGATAGGCTACCATATAGACAGGAATTTTCAGTCAGCAAGAGTCAGAAAACAAGAGCAAGCCTGAAGTTACCATATACTTCCATACACCTCTGCTAGGTATGAAACTAGAGCCAGCCCATGCTTGTTATCCAATCAATTTCTTGTAGAAAATGCTTACATAGATGAGAAAGTCAGGGTTAGGACTCAGGTTCTCTTCCTGAGTAGCCTACAGTCCCAGCCTGTAGCTTCTAACTTGCTTTCTTATTTTATCCTACGCTTCCTCCCACAATACTAGTACACCTTACTGGACTGGTGTTATATAGTTAAGGTCACTTTCTGTTTGCTCTTTTTGGTCAAGTAATTCCTAATGCATCTTCAGCATCAAATATCAGCATGTCCTAGCCAGAAGTACCTTCAGAGTGAACTCCCAGTTACCAAGATAATCCGGCTCACCCTGCTATGACCCAACACTGCAGCTAATTTAAAAGCAACAAAGCAAGCACTGCAGGATCTAGCAAATGAGAATCACATATGCATTATAAATTTTTTTTCTAAAGAAAAAAACCCTGATTCTCACATTTAAGGCCTATATAAATCTTAAAAATAACTAGCTTTCATTTCCTCTTTCCAAAACTATCAAGAAACAAAAATGTTATTGCAATTACCCACAAAAGCTTAAATTACAACATGTCATAGAAGATCAATTTTTCTCTTCAAATAAACAGTAAGAGTACCCATTCTCATGGCCTGGACATTAAAAAAAAGCTCAATAAAAGTTTATTTGCAATCACAGAAGACTAAAACTTGGATCCTGCAAACGGATATAGAACAAAATGCCTGACCTGAGCTCTGCTGAATGTCATGACCTCTGTTAATGTAATTGAAATTTGAGCATCTGGATCGCTGAGCAGAATCTTTTTCAGAAGTAAAATGTGTAACAGATTATCATCAGCTTCAGAATGATTTTTTATTTTTAATGCTGAATATTTAAATATTCAGCAGCTTGTAGATATTTAAGTGATTTGAGCAGGTTCAAAAACTGCATTTTCACATTTTTGTTCCTTATCTCAAGATTTTCACAGACGGAATCCTTCAGTAATCTGAAACAATTCTTAGGAAATGTATTATCTAAGTTAAGAGAGAGGAAAAGAAAAAGGATATAGCTAGGCTTAAATATATGTATACACATACACATATGTAACAGAAGAGATGCAAAGTACCAAGTATCATTCAGTGAATAGTATGAACTGTATGTACTTTTCCCTGTCCACAGAATAATCCCTTTCATAAATGGTTTTGGTTTTGTAATAGTTCTTAATAGTCATTCTTTCGCTAATGAGATAGTGTTTAAAATTCTATTGTTGGAGAAGGGTGCTATGACTGATTATTTAAAAGGATCCATATTGTTATTATTTAGTGAAATAATTTCTCTTTCCACAGACATTTCAGACAAAAAGGAAGATTGTGGTATTTTTGCTATGCATAGGCAAAGTAACCTCTAAAGAATCAACACAAATTTGTTTCTTAATGCAAAAAAAGTAGAACTCTATAAGTGTTCCTACATGATCCCTAAACAAGCAGAGGCAAGAACTGGTGAATCCACTTGTTTAGCAGGGACTAGAGGCAGTGTGGTTTTGTTTTCTAAGGACTTTATACATCAAATACAAAATAAAGGTTTCTTGTCCTGCATATGGCACTGTAGACTGACAAAAATGAAGGTTTTCAGTTATTTCTATTTTTCAGGAAAATATTTTCATTTCAGTTTGCTACACTGTGGCTACATTATTTCATAGTAATACATTACTACTTCTAACACTGCCATGTTACAGTGCATTAACTAGAACAGTTTATTGTTTGCATTTCGTCCTTAAAGCTATTAAAAGATAGATTGTCTTCAGTACTGCTTGGAGCATTTAATCATCTTTTCAAAGTGTTTCCTGACTGTACTACAATTAAACAGTTTGAAATCACTGCTATAGAAATGCTGTGAAATAACTGGAAAAGTTACAATAGTCATAAAAATTAAAAGACAAGCTTTGAAATCAGACTGATGGAAAAGTTTTAAATGTGACAAACACTTTTTTTAATGATGTTTTACTTCAGTATTCAAATGTTCAGTTTCCAAAAATGTTTGAATTAGTTGCTTAGAAATTAAGTCATTATCTTTTCACCTTTTGCCAAAAGTATTGCTACTCTGGCTAAAATATGGTATATGCTGCTACAGGATTATGGTTTAAATACTCCAAAGTAATTTTCAGAAGACAAAGGTGGGTTGTTCAATATTATTTGGAAAAATCTTCACTGCTCCTGTCCCTAACATAACAGCTGCTTGAATTGCATAGAAAAATAAAAAAGCGCTGTACCATGAGTACAGAAACAAGCAAATAGCATAAGCAAACAAATAAGTATTAGGTGCTGATGATAAAAGTTCCAAGGAACGAGAAAGATAGATCTGTAGTGAGATAGTTAAATGCTAATGTGGATAAGAGGAAGCTAAACAAAACAAAACAAAAAAAAGCTTCTTATCTTTGAAAGCAGAGATCCTAGATGTATCTGCTGCTAGACTGTACAAATTTATTTTTTAAGTTTTAAAAATACATTGCTTCAGAATCCTTCAGCTCAGCTATTTCATGTTACACCAACAGTGAAACATACTACATCTTATAATGTGACCTAAGATAAATTATGCATCTCAGTATGCCTTATACAAACAAGATATTAGCAGAAGAAATGAAGACATTGCTCTCCAAAGAAATGAATGAAATGTACTACATCAACTCCATAAATAAAAAGAAATGTAATTATAAATGTAAACCTTCTTGAAAGCTTTTGCATGCTATTTATCTTCTAAATATTACACAAAAGATCCACAAATTTTGTCACAGATTCATGTTCTTAAAGTCATTAAATTAATATAAATATCAATAACAAGCATGTTAATGCGTATGAAAGTGGAGTGCTTCAGAAACTGATAATTTGTGGCAAATTCATGTAGAGAACAGATTCTAGTGGGATCTTAAAGTAAACAAGCAAAAATGTTTAATGAGGCACAAGAGGGTCTGTTTCAGTATGACACATTTCAGAGATACTGATTCTCAAGTGATAAACCGGTGGTGTTTAATTCACAGCCTCAGAAATATTATTGGAGGGGCTGGGGAAAAGTGTCGTACAGAAGCAGAAGGTAAAAACATTTGATCTGAAGCACAGAGATACTGAGTACTTTACACTCCTCTCTCATTTGCAGTACATTTGGCTGTCATTTGTTTTTCTTAATAATTACCCAATTAATCTTTTCCATGAGAGGGAAGGTGTTTATGTTCCTAATGACTGAGATGTGATCTAGATGTGCAAATGAAGCTTCCACAGTATATCCTTTCACTCTGCTTCCATCTATATTCCAGAATTCAGCACTAGTTGTATCTAGAGTTTGGGTTTAGATTGATCATCAGTTATATTCAAATATTTTGTTTTATTAAGTGTCTAAATGCTAAGAAGCTATTAGGTAATATGATAATTATGCTCTAAAAAGTTGTTCATTAATTTGATAATTAAATTTTAATCACTGAATTAGAAACCTTTTGGGAAAAATAGGAAAGTTGTTTTGGCAGGAAAGCAGGAGTCATGCATCTCACCTTATCTGAACCCAATATATGGATTAAATATTAACTGTTATCTGATGTAAAGTAACTCTTCATTTTTATTATCCCTTCTATATATTTTTCGAGTACATGGCCAAACTTCCAGGCAGATACATCTTTAACCAGAAAACTGTCTTATCTAGTGTGATCACAGTATTAATTTACTTTTTTATTCACAAGGATATACTTCTAAAAAATTCTAAAATGCTTTAAACTGCTTTCTCCACAGGAAAGACTTGTGTATGTTACAACAGAAGACTAGGCAGTAAAAATACTCCATGTTTTTCTTCTAATTTACATGGTTTAATAAGAAATTATTTTTCTCATCCAGGCTTTTTTTTTTTTTTTTTTTTTTTTTTTTTTTTGCTTTAAACACCTCCATGGAGGAGACTTTTTTTTTCCAGAAGGAAAAACTTGTTCCATGAACCACAGGTATCATATGAAATGTTTTCTCAAGGAATTTATCTTACAACTGAATCTGTCAGTGTCGAGCAAAAAGACCACTTTGTTTTAGGGATATGGACAGGCTACCTAGCCATCTTTTTCACAACACTTGCCTCTGCAATCTCTGTTTTCAGGTATTCAAGCAAGGAAGCATACTTAGCACAGAGGTAGGATATCGATGGACTCATTCCAACTATTTCCATTAAGAAAACAGTCTAAAAATCAGCAACAAAACGGGGTGGGGGAGAGGATTTGAAACAGCAATCTGGAAGATAAATTCTACAATAGTGTATAGTGTGGAAGTTCTACTTTCATGCTGATATCTTGCACCTTGCACATAGTGTTAATCCCCTCCAGGGTGTGTGTGTGGGGGACACGGAGGGACTGACAAGTTGAAGAGTATGACATCTATGTTTAAAGGCAACAGGTGTGCTAGAAGTGCAAGTTCCCATCTTGGAGAACAGTTCAGTTTACCTGAGCACAATCAGCTATGACTCAATGCATATGTCTACATATGGGCTACCTGACAATGCTGAAGCAACGCCTCCTGGCCTCTGGCAGAGAAAAGGATTGTGTCCTTCCCACATCTCGTGTCTTATCTACACAGGTTTTCTAAAACACAAATAAATCTCAAATGTTATCAGTCCTTTTGCAGCTTATCTGTACAGCTTGCCCGCTTCACATGCTAACTTCCATTAACTAAAAGGGGAGTCTGAGTACTTGGCACACATACGTATCTGAACCTTGAACAAAATCTGACTCATTTCAAAAATGACATAACAGATCTGGAAAAGGTAAAGAGAAAGGCAACAAAATATTTAATTAATTTCACATAAGGAGTGAATGAGAAAGGATCATTCAGCCTGGAAAAGAGACAGCTTGGAGTAAGATAAGAGTTCTGCATAAACATGCGTGTCATGTAAATGGTGGGTACCATTTTCTTATTCACTCTTTCTTCACATACAAGAATTAGAGAGCCTTACTTGATGCTAATTATATTCAATGCAAGTTTTCACTTTTTGCAGAGGTATGACTTGGGGAAACCAAACAAGAGGGAGATTTCATCGTAGCAGACAGTGGATATAGGTTACCATCTCCTAAAGTGGCTTAAAATCCAGTAACATTACAATAGGTCTTCTTTCTGGAGCTTGGGAATTTTGCTGCTTTCTGATGATGTGAAGTTGTGATATTTGCAGTAAACAACGTTATGTGATACAGGTTTATCTAATAGGTGTTTTTTATGCTGAGAACATCTTTGAAACTGTTATCTGAATTCTCTCCATTTCACATTTATTGTGGAGAGATATATTTGTTCACAAGAAGCAGGAGTTTATCTAGAAAATTTAATATTTCTCAAGCACAGCTGACAGATAGAAGTCCTAATAAATTTGCCTTTAGTGACACACAATAGAATTGAAACACATTATTAGAATTTATCAAGCAGAAAGTTCAGAGACAATTATATGTAATATTTTGGTGATGTCAAAACATAGCTGCATTTTTACCAGTTTCTAGACCCCTAACACATTTCTTCTACACCAAAGAGAAATGTGATTGACCTTCATTATTTTTCTATTTAGACCTTTATATTAATATGAGTATTTCTGTGTTGATGCACTATCTTTTCTAAATATGGAAAAAAATGAAATCATTTTTATAACTGAACAAAGCAACAGTTTATTTGAGGTTTTACTATTAGATTTCCTTTTAGCAACAGAAGTGATCAAAGCCTCATTATTAAACCAATTTTACAGTGTACGTTTTGGGTAGTATTTAAGACCAAAAACCACCAGCTTTTTGAGTATTTGTCTCACGTAACAGTTGGTCCTCTGACTGTCATCATTCAGAAATTACATTGACCTCAGAAAACAAGGCTTCGGTACCTTCACGCTTCTGTGTGGCAAGGAGTAGCTTTTTAGTGCAGATACTGAATATGACCATCTTTATATTTTAAAATGTTCATTTAGCTTTTGTAGTCTTTGAAGAGTCACACATTCCAGCAGTAAAACCTCAGTGACAATTCTGAGCCAAAGGGTTACTTATGTTATGCTGGTTTCAATGACTTCTTGTAGTTGCTTTTGGTTGGTTGGTTTGTATCTTGGGCTCATCTGCCCAGATATTTAAGGTTATTTGCAGTCACAGTTAATACTTTAACACTGAGTTGTAAAGAGGAATGTTGGGGAGACAAGCAAAATTCAGTTGCCTGAAAACAGGCATCTACTGCCTTTTTAGACTGCCTGAGACTCTGTTAGGGTGCAACCTGTAGAGGCTGCCAGATGTGGCAAAGGGCTCATCGGAGTTGCAAGCGCTTTTGTAACTGTGGCAGGGGCAACATGTCTCACAACACATACATTGTGGCAGCTGAATCTCATCCACTGGGTTGGATTCAATTTCACCTGCTCTGAGTTTTCTATAAGGTGGATGTCCCTTCTGAGCTGGTTATTGTAAGCACCCTTTATAGCATTCCTTAAGATGAGATTAATTGTATCCTGAAAGTACTATTTAAAAGAGGTCATATTTCTCCACAGTTCATTGTTGAACACACAAATCCAGCATTCTTAAATACTCTCGCATAATCCTCAATGATTTCCTGCAGGTGAACCTCATTAACTGTTCTTCACTAGAGAAAAATTAAAATCTTGTTTCAGCAGCCTTTCTGAAGATGATACACAAAAGAGATGCATACAAAGTGGTATTAGCCAGTATCAGGCATGCTGACCTGCATCCACTTCAAAAAAAGTAAATTTTGTCTGGGTTTGCTACCTTTCACACATTTCAGACAACTAAGACATTGATACTTGACAATGGCTGCTCAAATAACTAATAAAAACCAAGTTACATGGAAGTGGTCACCTTCTGATCCAGCTAAACAGAATTTACTCCCTGGAGTAGAAATTCATTTTTCTTAAGCCAGTGTATACACATTGATTAAAATAAAATTAGTTATTTATATAAAAATAATTTTCTGGTCTTATGGAGGTGTGTTGAAAACATCTGTAAAGATAGACCTTGCCCACTAAAAATTATACAGGTGACACAGAATACACTGACGTGTACAAAATTCATCCTACTAGAAGACTGTTGAAGTTAGTGCGATAGTTCCCGCTATAGTAAAAAAGAAAGGCACATGCAGGGACTGATTCAAAATAGGTAGAATGAAAGGCTTTTGGTGTGTGTCCTTTATCTTCTTGCTCATTATAGAGTTTAGATGAGATGAATTAAAGCTTGTCCTCTGAGTCTCTTTCCTGCTGGTTCTCCTCTGTGTGTATGTATCTGCTTGTGGGTACAGGAGACAAACGCACATGAGCTGGTAACAATATAAAGGTCCTACAGCAGGAGCTTTCTGACACAGTACACTTGTATACTGATAATTAATTTCATATTTATACTGCAGTGTGTTTATTACTTATTCTTTACCAGTGGCCCTTTGTTACCTCGTTGCTATTTAACACAGATATAAATATTTATTCTGATGTTGCAGAATACTGTTTTAGTTGTTATTGTGGTTTAATTATTTACTGTTAACTGCATTTTGAAACAGACAGCTGTCATAAAACATATTTTGTCTTTTATGAGGGTCCTTCCTTATAGCTGTTTTCCCCCATTAATCTAAAATGAAAGATTCCATGCAGTGATTGTCCCATGAATAGTATGTTGTAAAATGTGCTGACAAATCATAGCTTTCCATATGCAGTAAGTAGCAGGGATTTTTTTAGAACTGACACAGGTAGAAGCATATCACTCTACAGCAAAAAAAGAGCAGGATTAAGTTGTCATACATATAAAGATATCATGTAAATTACATTTAAATAACATTGTCTTAAATTATTAGCCTATCATTGTTAGTGACCACTTTTGAGAAAAACAGGTTTTCTAGCCTTTCATATTGATTTATGTAAACGACTAAAGTCAGTGTCTTTATAATTAAATTCAAATCTGTAATGAGTCAGATCTGTGGAAAGGGCTGTTCAGAATGAACAGTGACAACTTAGTTGAAATGCTGCTCATGCCATGGAAACAATGAAGTGTGACATTTTGTCTTTTACATCTGGCAACAGGTTTACTGGGAAAGAAAGTAAGAATCATTTATTCTGTTTTTCAGAAAGGTGGCAATACGGATAGGAGAATTAAACATTTACTCTGGGGGAGTGCAAACTCTCTTTGCCTTTTTCACAGTTGTATTAAGCAGTTTTCTAAATTTATTTGCTACCTTGAATATTCATTTATTTACAGCTTTTCCTGCATCGAAGTCTATACATAACGCCCTCTGAAAAGCTTCTGTGATGTTTAAGATACTTCTTAAAAAACATTTTTCCTTCAAATGAAGCCTGATCTCCAAAATGCATCTTTCATTTTGCCTGTGTTGAGGTGTTTACCTATGAATAAAAGAAACTAGAAGCATGTCTTGAAAACAAGGCTACTGTTTCAAAATCTTCAGTGACTTCAGATTTTTCTGTCATATAAATTAACCTAGGTAAATAATTGTGAATTCGTAAAAAAAAAATTTAAATGAAATTACATATATCTTTTGCCCATGCTAGTTTGTTGGTAAAATAATATCCTTAGACAAAAAATTTATGCATCCTGTTTCCAGAAGGATTTTAATCTCTGATTCAGATTTCCCCAAGCCCTATTAACGTATTTTTTAATTTGGTGCTATTTTGTACAACATAATGTAGAGCTATGAAAGTTCAGATTTCGTGTTAATACGGGGTAATCTTAAGGATTAGCTGTAATCTTGCATTCTGTTTTTTTAAACCTTTGATTAAAAGGTTGTTTTCAAAACTTGCAGGGGCTTAAAGTCAAATTCTGTCTTCCCTCAGCTCCATATAGTATTTCATTAGACATGGGGCAATATATATATGTCTCTGCTCTGCTCGGGTCCACTTGCAGGTTTGTTCTTTCAAACCAGCAGGCTAATGAAGTTAGCTAATTATTTGCTAATGAAGCAATAATTTAAGACTACATGTGGAATGCAGTATTGCTTATGCTAGAGAGCAGATATACAGGCAGTGTATTGCAAAAATAATGCAGAAATGTATAACCAAACCACTGATCCAAAACAAGCAAGGAATGTGGAGATATCAGCTGGTCACCTAAGCCTAAAATAAGACCCCTGCTCCAATCCCCATTTCTGCAACCTGCTTCTGGATCCTTCAGAAACAACGTAACTGGATATTTTTCAATTTATGTATCTTCAGAAACAACAAATGATTTAAATAAATGCATTCTAAATATATTTGAACTCAGTTCTCTATTCTGAATCATTCAGCTCCAAGATCTTATGCTCTGGGCTAGAAATTGCTTGTTGATTGTGCCTTGTATGGCTTTAACAAACGACAGGCAACTGTGACCAGAAAGGACTCTAATCAGCAGGAGAGTTTCACATGGGCTCTTATGCATGCTATTGTAGGTGATCACTGCTGCTGGAATTAGAGAATCCTTCAGATAAAATAACTGTTGCGGTCTCATTCAGCTATTTGATTACATATCAAAAAATACAAGGAGTGATTTAGACTTCAGGTGATGTTTTATTGTGTACTTATTTTATATTTGCAAAATACAGATTTGACATCAGTAAGATTTGCTAATTGAGCAAATTATGGTAATTTTTTATTTCGAAAAAGGTTGGTTTGTTTGGGGTTTTTAATTACATTTCAGACTTTTACATTTCCACTTTTACTCAAGTTCTTTTATACTTATGTTTTAGTTATTTTAAATTGCCCTTTAACAAAAACTGAAGAATAAAATTTTCATATTGAAATTTCAGAATATTATGTTGTCACATCTTCTTAAATTTGGTATGTTGGTAGTCTGTCTTCATAGGAGAGGTTCTCCCACCCTCTGATCATCTTCATGACCCTCCTCTGGAGTCACTCCAACAGGTCCATGTCTTTCTTATGTTGGGGGCCCCAGAGCTGAAGGCAGTACACCAGGTGAGACCTCACGAGAGCGGAACAGAGGGGCAGAATCACCTTCCTCAGCCTGCTGGCCACACTTCTTTTAACGCAGCCCAGGATTTGGTTGGCTTTCTGGGCTGCAAGCACACATTGCTGGGCCATGTTAAGCTTTTTGTCCATCAACACCCTCAAGTCCTTCTCCTCAGGGCTGCTCTCAATCCATTCTCTGCTCAGCCTACATTGATACTGGGGTTGGCCCAAATCAGGTGCAGGACCTTGCACTTGGCCTTGTTGAACTTCACGAGGTTTGCACAGGCCCAGCTCTCAAGCATCTCCAGGACCCTCTGGATGGCATCCCTTCCCTCCAGCATGTTGACTGCACTGCACAGCTTGGTGTTGTCAGCAAACTTGCTGAGGGTGCACTCGATCCCTCTGTCTGTGTTGCCGACAAAGATGTTGAACAGCACCAGTCCCAGTATGGACCACTGAGGAACACCACTTGTCAGTGGTCTCCACTTGGACATTGAGCCATTCACCACAACTCTTTGAGTGCGACCATGCAGCCAATTCCTTATCCACTGAGAAGTCCACCCATTAAATCCATGTCTTTCCAGTTTAGAGACAAGGATGTTGTATGGGACAGCGTCAAATGCTTCGCGCAAGTCCAGGTAGACTATGTCAGTTGCTCTTCCCTGACTGTTAATGCTGTAACCCAATTGTAGGTGGCCACCAGATTTGTCAGACATGACTTGCCCTTAGTGAAACCATGTTGGCTGTCACCAATCACCTTATTTTCCACGTGTCTAAACACAGTTTACAGGAAGATCTGCTCCATGATCTTGCTGGGCACGGAGGCGAGACTGACTGGCTTGTAGTTTCCTGGATATTCCTTTGTAAAAATGGGGGTTACATTTCCCCTTTTCCAGTCTGTAGGAACTTCACAGGACTGCCATGACTTCTCAAATATCATGGATAGCAGCTTAGCCACTTCATCCGCCAGTTCCCTGAGGACCCATGGATGCATCTCACCACCTTCCATGGACTTGTGCACCTTCAATTTTCTAAAATGGTCTCAAAGCTGATCTTCTCCTATAACAGGCAGTTCTTCATTCTCCTAGCCCCTGCCTTTGCCGTCTGCAACTTGGTCAGTGTGGCTGGAGCACTTCTCGGTGAAGAACAAGCTGAAAAAGTCACTAGGTACCTCGGCCTTCTCCATGTCCCAGGTAATCAGGTCTCCTGTTTCCTTCTTGAGAGGGCCCATGCTTTCCCTAGTCTTCCTTTTATCACATTGCAAATACTTCTCTTGGTTACAAGTGTATAGCATCTAGAACTGTTATATCCAATTGATTCACAGATGAGAATAAGCAGTAAATTCCCTGTAGCTTTGTGTTATTTATTAAATAATCTCTGCTATTTAACTATTGTATTTTAGATCATCGTCGTTGTTGTTATTATTATTAAGAAATACATTGTCCTAGTAAACACAATGAATTGAAAAACTGAAACGTTTGATAGTCTGAATACTTACATAAGAAATAAATGGAAGGTTAGATTTACCTAGCAAAAAGTATATCTAAGTGTCATTAGTGATGATCTTTTCTCCCTTATTTCCAGCTTAGTTGTTCTATGGCATTCCATTTTCTTTCTTTTAGCAGCTTGTTAACTTCTATGTTCCCCATACATTGACATTCCTTGCTTCAGTACATTGCCAATATTCATCATTATCTTTGTCAGTGTACCTGAAAAATTGTTTTAAGAACGTCCATTTGGTCCTAAAACCTGGACGATACTTGCTCAATCTTTTTGGAAGTGAGCAATTTCCTTGGATAGCACTGACTTATTATTTTAGAGTTCTGAAACCCCAAATGACACAAAATTTTAGAAATTTTAGAAGGAAAAGAAGACAGACACAGAACCAGTCAAAATTTGTATCAATTTTTCTCACTTCGCTACTATAATTGTGTTTGCAGGAGAGTATAAGGAAGTCTGCATAGTCACAGGCCAAATCAATTTCTGTTCAGCCAGACCTACAATTTTAATCAAAAGAAAGATAAGGTGTGAAAAAGAGACTTTCTGGAAACCATTGTTGCAGCAATATGATCTCAGCATTCATTTTGCCTTCATTCAGTAGCTGATACACATCACAGTTGCCTCAACCCTTCTCCTGCAACTCCTACCTTGTCCTCTGCAGTCAGATCCCCTGATAGTACAGGAACACTGTATTCTATTCCAGAAACATTATTTGCTCACAGCATCAAGCTATAGATACAGCTTGTTAGCAGTTGTTCCAGACACAAGCTTAGAGCAAAATGAATTAATGCCCACCATGTGTGTACTACTAAAAATGTGCATTTAACAAAGCACTTCACAAATACACATTTGAAAATTAATTGTTTGTCTGGGACGTGAACCCTCTTGCCAGCAGAAGGCCATTAACAAAGGGCAGTAAAAGGCAAGCGTAATACCTGTCCTGAGGATCACTATTAGGTTCAACTCTATTAATTACTTGAGAGTGAGGGTAAAAGCACATTAATTACATCAACACAGCACCTGAACTGGAAGGTTCTGCAACTACTACTGAAAGCAGGAATAACACGCAATCAACAAAACAGATTCCATTAAACAAAAAAGTGTGTGTCAGCTGGAGTGAAAGCAAGGCAAAGCATTATAATCAAAGATACTTCATTTAAATCATTAAAAGAACAACAAAAAAAATTATGCTAAATGCTAGGTGTGATGTTTCACCCATCTGCAATGCAATATGTTGGATATGAAGCATCACATTAAAGACCACAGGGGTTATGGCTGTAAAAAGAATCTACCTGAAGCAGTGTGCAAAACTAAATGCTTAAGAGGAAAGCAGACTGTAGGGAGGAGAAAATTCAGCCCAGAAAGCCTTGGTGAAGATCATCATAATAGCAAAGAGATAGGAAAGTCAAGATCTGCAAAATTTATGATTCTGCAAACATGGTGTGTTATTTTCAAAAACTCTCAGAGCACAATCTTTTAACTCAAGTGCATGGGATTTGCCTCTCAGCTATGGATGAGGAGACTACTATGTGGGTGGGTTGGTTTGTTTAAAAAAACTCTCCTATAATAGCCAATAGAATGGCGTAGAAAGGCCAAATACCTGAGCTCAGACTCAGAAACAGAAGGGATTTCCTTCACACATATACATATAACTTAATTCCTTTATGGCTCGTTCAGCTATTGCACTTCCAAATTATAGCCCTCTATAGTTCATGTCAATGAAATTAAGATTCTTGCAGCCTTTTATTAAACCTATTTGAATGCTTACCTCTAAAGGACAGTGAATACTTGCCAAAATAATCTGCTAGCTGCTTGCCCCTGTTGGTGCCTGCTTAACTCCCTCACCGCGTTAAATCCCTGTCCCTCAAAAGTCCCAAACTCAAAACTCCCACCTCAAAACATCCGCTCCCTTTCATCTGCACCTCAAGCTTTCCTGCCCTCTACTCTGCACTTCCAGAATCCGGCAATGCATTTTCTACAGTCAAAGGTGATAGCTGCAAGCTGTCCCACAGCTGCAGAACCCATCCACACCAGAGATGGCTGAGAATAATCAACATCTCCACTTGAGGTCATGCATATGTTTGACAACCTGTGTCTCTTGTGCCAAGGTAAGAACAATACAGCAAGACTATCTATAGCCCATACGTCATGCAGGCTGTTCAGCGATACCATTCACAATTTCATGTCACTTAGGAATAATTTATCACAAGCAGAAATGAAAACTAATATCAAGTTGGCAAACAAGGTTTCTCAGCCTTTAGGAGCTCAACCCAGGCAAAGACAGAGTTACTAATAAGATGAAGGGAGAAAAACTGAAATAGGCAATTCAAAAGAGACTAAGTAGAAATCTTTAAAACTCTTACTCACCAGAACAGCCTGAGTCAATAACATCTACACAAGTATACCCTAGCATTCCCGGTGACTTTCTGTGAAACCTCTTTCATATATTTACTTCATTACTGTAAGCTCCTAAAACATGCATCAAGCATTGAAGAACGAGTTACTACTGCAAAGAGTAGAATACATACTGTGGCAGCAGGCTACAGTCCAAAAAGCAAAGATTTATGCCCTCTCCCCAGATTCACTCATATTTTCCAGAAAAGGAGATAAATACTTGTTTTTGATAATAGTAAACTAGCTTTTAGAAATGCTACAAGTTCAGCTTTCACATTTCCAGAGGAGTCAGCATCTCCTACTCGCAGTGACTTTATCGTGTATGGTAGAAAAGCCATTATCTTGGAGGTTCTCAGGTTTTTTGCTTGTTTTCTTAACAATCAGATCCATATTTTATTATCTCTTAAAAGACAAATCCCAGTGTTATTCTATATTGACTTGGGATAAAAGCTTTTAATTAGAAAAAAAGAAGAAATGAACAAATCCTGGCATGCTACTGTCTTAAAAAGCAGTTAGAAATCAACTTTGTTATTTCGTTCTGTGGTTATGTTGAATTTATTTACAATGATAATCTATGATTACTGACTTTCCCTCTGTACTCATCCCAGTTTAACCCCTATAAAATCTCACCTACATTGAAAGGTACAGAAATTTCCTACACAAACCAGATGTTTTTATAAATGAAGACCTGTGGTTCTGTAACTAGGCTCACAAAAGACCTTCCAATCAATGTTTGAGCTGAAAGGAAGCTATCAAGAATTTAATAAGGAGGTGATAACGGGTAGGAAAACTGCCATCTATGAATGCTCCCTGTATCAAATTTTCAAGCCCAAAACCAGATTTAAGCCCAAACCCAGGTTTCATGTCCCAAAATGAAGAAATAAAATAACCTGACTAGCTGGGCTTGCATTGATTATAAAAATAAATAACAAGTAGCATGGATATTGGCTCTTTACAGAGACAGCAGATGATAGTATGCTAGAAATTACTGTAATAAAAGTAGTTTCAATGATATGTTACCAAACTATAGAGTAGGTAAATGCTAAAAGACATTATAGTAGAGGGCACATTATGAAGTTTTTTGAATACTCTTATTGAGTAAAGAATGACTGACATTTAGTCCTCTAGTTGTTAAAAAAGCAATTAAGAGTTATAATTTCCTCACTTCTATTTCAACAAATTAAATGGATAAATAGCTTGCATATTCCATATCTTTCCAGCTTTCTCAACTATTCCAATGTTATTCTTATTATGTTTTAGTCTAGATTTATTTTCAGTATCCATAAAAGATGAATGTTCAAGCAGATATTAAGTTCCACTAAAGTGCCAAAGTATTTCTTTTATGTACAGATATTACAATATTTGTTTTATGAATCTTATTTGAATCAAGGGAAAATTTACCAAGAAAAAAAAAAAAAGTGAATTTCTTCATAACACTATCAGTTCATTACAAAATGAAGCATATCTTCCTTCTTTAGGAAGATAAATTGGTTAATGCCTTTGCAAACAACGTCTGTATGCCATTAAAAAAAGTGTATTCCAGTTTCATAACCCAACAAGAGACTCCCTCAACAGTTCATTACTTCCTTTATATTCTGGACATATTTTACACAATGGATATTGTTAACAATTTTTTTAAAAAAAATCACTTACAAAGCATCTAGGAATGAGAATGTGGTTTGGTGAAGGAAAATTTACAGTACAAAGCCAGCTGTTTATGTAGGATGATTGTGATGATCTCTTATTGATTTGGCACATTGCCACTTTATTAATAATGCATCTTTAGCAGGATCCTTATTGATTATTGTTAGTAACAGTGATATATTACAAACCGGTGTAAAAAATCCTAAGGCAGGTGTCTGATGAGGCTTTTTAATACATGGTGAGCATATTTCTCTGAATATATCATAACTGAGTGCTCAGTGTATAGCATTATTTAATTCCTCATTATAACAGCAATTTGACATTCTAGACTCAGACAGCATAGAATCATAGATTCATAGAACAGTTTGGGTTAGAAGGGACCTTTAAAGGTCGTCTAGTCCAACCCCCCCTGCAATGAGCAGGGACATCTTCAACTAGATCAGGTTGGTCAGAGCCCTGTCCAACCCTGAATTTTTCCAGCGATGAGACATCTACCACTTCCCTGGGCAACCTGTTCCAGTGTTTCACCACCCTGAGGATGTTTCAGCTGCAACAGTTAGAAGCTAGATGTAAACACATTGCCATACAAATATTGTCATTGTTAGAGCCTGAGAACTAATTACTTTATACGTGGGTTTTATTTTATTTTTTTCTCTTTCTACACAGTTGGGAAAACTGGAGTGCTACTGAGTCAGCTCAGTCCAGACATAAATTATGAACTAGAGCAGGGAATCTCTGCCTGGACAGGAAAATTTTTTGGTGAAGTCTACATGGTCATTAACCTTTCTGATCAGTGCTATCAAACAGCTTCCTAAGGGTGCTATTTTCTTTCTCAGCTGAATGATAGATCTTCCATGGGAAAAGTAACCATCAGTGTAATGAGTAAGTCTGGTCTGTACACAGTGCCTTTCAACTTAGTCTTGTTGGGCCCTGTGTAGTGGTGGACAGGAGTTCCTACATCAGAAAAGGTTATCTACCAAGATCCACAGCTCTCATGACCTCCCAGCTTTCAGATTGTTTTCCTTTTTAGTGTGTTACACTTGCCAAGCACTGTCCTCCCCCACAGGGCTAGAAGTGCTTGTGAGGCTGCAGCCTCCTGGTGCCTTCGGTCTCCGCAGGTGGGACAGAACATCACACTACTGCCTCCTGTAGACAATAGTTCTGAAAAGTTAAAAGATGTTCCTGACTCAAAACACTTCTTATAGATATAAAAATAACTTCAAATGAAACATGAATGGTTGTTACCTGGCTCCTAATGTTTAAATGAATAATGCAGTCCAACAATATTTTAATCGTTAAAGGCAGGCTCACCATTCTGTAAGCAAAATAATAGTATAGCAAGTCTCTCCAATAACACTTTTGTTACAGCTGGGATGATCCTAAAATACAAAGGATCAGCGTCATTCAGTTGTATGTTACAGGTTCTAGGAAAGAAGAAAAAAAAATATCTCTGAGGACACTGTAACTTCCTACATACCTTTTTAACTGCTAGAGTACATAAGCTGACAGACAATAGTGACAAAAGCATCACTCAGCTGGGGGATCAGATAACAATCATATAAAAAGCTATCCTGTGTCAGATTAAAGACCTGTCTAGCCCAATATACTATACCCACAAATGGCCAGTCACAATCATCCAGGAAGAAAGTATGCAAGGGGATGCATATAGGGATAATTGTATTATTCTTACAGGATTTAGTAAGTCCTTCATGTGAACCAGAGGTTTCATTGTGCAAATCCGTGGAATAAAGACCCATTAGATGCAGTCACTGTCTGAATATACATGAACTTCTAGTACCTACAATGTTTTGTGGCAGGAATTCCCACTGAACCTGTTGCCTGTTAGAGTCATTTGAGGTCTCATGGTTCTTGTATTGGAAGAAAGGGTGAACAGTCATTCTATATTCACCTTTATATTCACCTTCTCCATGCTACTCATTATTTTACAGTCCTCTGTTATAAGCCCATTCAGCTGTCTCTTTTTTGTGGGTTAAGAGAAGTGTCCTACTGAATTATTTCTTACGTGGAAGCCAGTGAATGTCTTTGATCATTCTCTTCTGAAGCTTTTCAGAACTAATATACTTCAACTAGGTATTAAAACTATCACAACTGTATCTTTTAACTACAGAACTATATAGACAGTTCAAACACTCTTTTTGAGAAAAGCATGCAACAACAACAAAAAAAAAAAACCAGGGTCACCCATTAGACTTGTACAAAGGCATAAAGATAAACACAGAGATACCCATGGAGCGCTGTCTATCTTTCTTACCTCACCTGCACATTTTCCAAACACCGCCTTAAAGGTACATGTACAGTACCATCAATGCTCTTGCCATTTTAACTCCTTTCACCTTTTCATTTCTCCTGTAATGAATAGAAATATTTTTCTGCCACTGCTGCTAAATCCACCATGCCAATACCTACCAGTCTTATTGTATCAAAAGGTCTTATCTGGGCTTCAAGCCCTTCATAATATGTTCTGGCAAAACAAGTACTGGAAAAATTGCTAATAGCTGTTATCACCAATAACAGAATATTTGCTAGCTGTACATAATACATAAAAATTCCACATATTTGTGTACTGAAGAGGAACCACATTGCTAAGATGATTGTTCACCAGTTACCTCCCACCCTAAGGTCAGAGAATCCCAGATGCCACAGACACCAACTACATGGCTGTATAGTTTTAGAGCCTGCACTCCATGATCATCCACTAGTTAATTCTCCTGACTGACTGCTAATCCCAGCTCCTGGTACCAACTTTATTCTTTTTTTTTTTTTTTAAATAGTGACAGCAGATGATTCCTTTTCCAGGAATAAGACAAACCCATTTTATCCCTGACAACCTACAGATTCCGCTTTCAAAGGAGAAGAGGAAAATAATTGTTACAGAACATCTCACTGGACCTCTGTGCGGTTGTGATCATCAACAATAATGTACTGTTTTGTTACTAATGAAACATTTCCATCTTTATTATTTTCCTCGATCTGAATTCCTTTTATAATCCCCATCACCGCACTTTTGAAAAGCTTTTATCGTATTTGCCTGTCACCCAGGGAGTGTTTATACACCCAAGCAGAAAGCATGGTTCAAAAAAAGAAATTGCTGCCTATAAAAACCACTTTAGAAACAATCCTCTTGCTATGTTAGTCATGCATGTAGGCTTGCTTTTTATTGATCTGGAAGTATTTATATAGGTCATTTTCCTATGCAATTTATCCACTGGCCTCAGATTCAGCAGTGCGTATTGAGAAAGACAGACATTAAATTGTAAGACTTGTAGCCTTATTCTTTATGTTAAAGACTGACTTTCAGGCACTTGGTCTGCATTTTTAGAAGCAGTCTCTGCTTTTTGCAGCCGTGATACGTCGTGGAAATTAAGCACTATTTAACTGCTAATAAACAATACAGCACTGAATAAAATACACAAAATTAATTGCAAGAATAAAATGGTCCTAAAAGCTTTATTTTTAATTTTATTTGCATTCTGGCCACCACTTAGGATGAGAGGAGGGGAAATCTACTTGTGTTTTTTCCTACTCCTCTTTCAGAGGATCATAGCCCTTAAACAGCCTAAAAATGTATACCATCTCCTCAGTATGCATTGTGATAGAACCACAATATCTGCTATAAATCTGTTTCATTGACCTTTGGGTAGGAAAGGGTGGACATCTGCATGAAGGGAAGCTGTAGGTGGATGAATGTGGCTTAAAATTAACAAGAGCATCTGTGAGATAGACAGCTGGGAATCACCATCTTTCATTTTGCATTGTTGCAGGCGTGTTCTTTATAATACAAACAGTATCCTACAGAAGTAAGATATTCCATTCCTAAGAGAACACTAAACATAGAAAAAAATAGACATAAAAGACATCTCAGTATACAAAACACAGAAAGCACAGTATTCTGTACATGCAGGACTAAAGGAATCTGTACATGGTGTTGGAGCATTGGTTTAGCATTGTGTCAAACACAAGTTTTACATTAAGATTTTTAAAAAAATCTTATTCTAAGTGTTAACATCCAAATAATTTGTTCCAAATGCAGCAAAACATTACTAGAATAATTGAATCATTTTTTGAAATCATACTGATATAGTACTGATACTGTAATACTATATACAGTATTTATGTATATTATATATATTAAAAATATATAATAATATTTATAATATTTACTAAAAAATTACATGCTTAGAGTTAAGCAGGTGGTTAAGTGTCTTGCTGAATCACTAACACTAGTTCTTAGGCATATCTTGAAAAGCCTCTGTAGAACTCCTTTAATGTTGCCATCCCTTAAATTTTAGCCCAGGATATTATGGACTTACTTGTCTAGAACCTACTAACAGTAGAATTATTAAATAAATGCACAATTAAACACAAACATCACCTAACAAATAGTTTACCTACCAGAAGGATGTTTTCATTTTGTATCTCATTAATGTAACAGCAAAAATGGATTTCCAGCTTTAAAGATACAGTGCAGTGAATGTTGAATACATAAGGCTTACACTACTCAGGAGCTCACGCAATGAACTTAAATGAAATATTTTTCTTCTATAGCCTGAAGCATTTGAATTAAAAAAAAAAAATTCTGTCAGTCATTTTGATCTTTAGACAAATAAAAAAATTCTGAAAAAACATAATATTGTCTATGGATTTTTTCTAACCCTTAGAGTATCTTCAAACATTTAAGTTCTTGTAGCAATATTAAGATCCCTGTACAGAGTGGCAGAAATTACATATACCTATTAGCATTTAAACTACAGTTGTTGAATGTAGATTTAAACTTTAGGGAATAGTCTATTATTATTTATTTATACAGATGAAAAACCCCAGTGAAATTATAATTATCCCAAAGGTTACACATAGTCAAGAGCAGTTAATTGTCCCTTAAATTTCATTTTATTGCTCAAGTACTTTTCATGTCTTTAGGATTTCCTGCATAAAATGACTGAAGTCTTTATTACGAATTCATGAGTTGCTTTGCAGACTTTAATAGCTGGCTCACAGTGATCTGTGTGAAGAGTTCAATACTATTTCTTTTTTCTGCCCTGGAAAGAGAAAGTGTTTTGCATGAGACAGAAGAAAACCCAGCCATTCCAGAAATGGCATTGCTTATATAAATGCATGACAGCTACAACTAACAAAAACAGAGACAAATAAGATGTGCCCCTGTCTAGATTCAGGCATGATACCATGATACCAACATTAAAATTCTTATTAGATATTCTTACCTGTTTTAATTCTCCTTCGAAACATAACTTGAATTGTCACTGTCAGCAAGAATTTGGCTAGACCTCTGACAGAGTTAAAAAGTGGAGTAATGCTAGATCCTTATTTAGTAGAAAGTCAAAATTACCATCAGTACTTCTGGGCTCTGTACAAAACAGCCATTTTCTATGAAAATAAATGGTTTGGGGTTTTTTGGTCTGACCACTGAAGGTCAAATTGCCTAGGATGCAGGTTCCAAGTCCTCTTTTGTGCAAGAGGGTTCAGGTCCATATTTCTTGCCTTGCATGAGAACGCTATCTCCTGGAAGATGGTCTAGGCTAGGAATATGCACGAGCCATATCCTCCTCCTCCTCTTCCTCCTCTCTGTGACACAGTGTCTATAGGAGAATGGAATAAACATGACCAAAGAGGAGTAGGAAAAAGCACAGATTTCTTAACCTATTCATTAACTCATTCAGCTAAGAATTACAAAGAGAATCTGACTGCTGGTCCCTGTTCACAGAAAAGCTCATGCAAACTTGCCTCACTTTCTAAAGGAACGGTTTTGAACTGAAACTTAGATGAGTTTCAGACTGTTGAATTTGATCTGATATAAGCTCCTCAAGCCCATCGGTTAGAGGAGGCCAAGTTCAAAAAACACTTCTGAGAAAGCTGATTTTCAGGTTTTTTCATGGTTGTTGCTTGACATAGAATCATAGCATCATTTAGGTTGGAAAAGACCTTTAAGGTCATCAAGTCCAACCATTAACTCAGGACTGCCAAGTCTATCACTATACCAGGTTCCTAAGCGCCACATCTACACATTTTTAAACACTTCCAGGGGTGGTGATTCCACTACCTCCCCGGGCAGCCTGTTCCAATGCTTGACCACCCTTTCAAGGAAGAAATTTTTCCTAATATCCAATCTGAACCTCCCCTAGCATAACCTGAGGCTGTTTCTTCTTGTCTTGTTGCGTGTTATGTGGGTGAAGAGACCTACCCCCACCTTGCTACAATCTCCTTTCAGGTAGTTGTAGAGAGCAATAACATCCCCTCCGAGTCTTCTCCTCTCCAGACTAAACAACCCCAGTTCCATCTGCTACTTCTCACAGGACTTGTGCTCTAGACCCTTCACTAGCTTCATTGCCCTTCTTTGGAGATGCTCCAGCACTTCTTACATCCCTCTTGAATGAGGGGCCCAAACCTGAATACGATATTTGAGGTACTGTCTCACCAGTGCTGAGTACAGGGGAACAATGAATTCCCTTGTCCTGCTGGCCACACTATTTGTGATACAAGCCAGGATGCTGTTGGCCTCCTTGGCCACCTGGGTACGCTGCTCGCTAATGCTTGTCTGGCTGTCGACCAGCACCCCCAGGTCCTTCCCCCCAGGCAGCTTTCCAGCCACCCTTCCCCAAGGTGGTAGCATTGCATGAGGTTGTGACCAAGTGCAGGACCCGGTACTTCTTGTTGAACTTCATACTATTTTCCTTGGCCCATTGATCCAGCCTGTCCAGATCTCTCTGCAGAGCCTTCCTACCCTCAAGCAGGTCAACACTCCCACCCAACTTGGCGTCATCTGCAAACATTCTAAGGGTGCACTCAATCCCCTCATCCAGATCATCGATAAAGATACTAAACAGACTGGCCCCAGCACTGAACCCTGGAGAATACCACTTGTGACCGATCACCACCTGGATGTAACTCCATTCACCACCACTCTTTGGGCTCGGCCATCCAGCCAGGTTTTTACCCAGAGAACATCACACCCATCCAAGGCATGAGCAGCCGGTTTCTCAAGGAGAATGCTGTAGGAAATGAAGTCAAAGGCTTTACTAAGGTCCAGGTAGGCAACATCCACAGCCTTTCCACTGGGTGTGTCACCTTGTTGTAGAAGATCAGGTTAGTCAAGCAGGACCTGCCTTTCATAAACCCATGCCAGCTGCGCCTGATACCCCAGCTGTGCTGCATGTGCCATGTGACAGCACTCAGAATGACCTGCTCCATCACTTTCCCCAGCACTGAGGTCAGACTGACAGCCCTGTAGCTCCTCAGATCCTCCTTCCAGCCCTTCTTGTAGATGGGTGTCACACTGGCTAACCTCCAGTCTTCTGGGACCTCCCCAGTTAGCCAGGACTGCTGGTAAATGATGGAGAGTGGCTCGGTGAGCGCCTCCACCATCTCCCTCAGTACCCTCGGGTGGATCCCATCCAGCCCCATAGGCTTGTGTGTGTCTAAGTGGAGGTCACTAACTGTTTCCTCCCTGAAGGGACTTCATTCTGCTCCTCCCCATCCCTGTCTTCCAGCTCAGGGGGCTGAGTACCCAGAGAGTAGGTGAATTTGGTAAAGTGCTACTTTTTGATTTACCTTGTACCCCAGGGTGACTGGAGTCTCAGTCACATACTACAGAAGGAGTTAAGTAAATTAGAATTCAGAAGTGCTGTGAGTCTGTGTGTTTTCTCTTACAGCCTTCCCACACAACAAGGTGATTGATACTGCAGTACCAAGCCTAAGTCAGCTTGGTTGTAACACAGTTCTCTCCACCCCCTCAAACTCCAGGTCGAAGTATTGCATGGAACAGATTTTTACTGAAGCTGAATCCATCCAAGCCCACTAGCTATCCTTTACTCCAAAGACAAAATATTAGAAGTTGTTTTCAATTTAGTAAAGGTAGGAAGGAAAAATACAACTTTTATTTTTTTTTTAGACAAGTATGAAAGCTCAGAGATAAAATGTATAATAATGCCTGGTTGTTATAATCTGTACATATGGAAAACCCTAGGCTTAACCATCTACATATCTTTGGTGACTTAGCTGGAAATGAAATTCAGGCAAGAGTTAAAACACAAAATGACAAGCTGACTATGCAGAAAACATAGTCAAAAGACAAACAGGACACTCAAATTCATCTTATTCATTGCAGATTTACGCATGTAATCTAGGTGCTATTAGATTTTGCAGTGCAAAGCAGCAGGAACCTATTTCAGCTACCTGGTTAACTTCCTCACTTAAGACAATGTTCAGGATCACACAGAAAATCTACAGCAAAGTGGCAAACTGAACTGGGAAAGCACTGCCATTAGTCACCGCCCCTATGATTCCACCAGTGCGGTGCTGTGGTGAAGCAGCAAGGAGACCGAAGAGCACGGCACAGCGTCTGCAGGCAGTGCCTTATAGTGCACTTTCCACAAAGCCAGTTTCTCACAGCTGATTAAGTAGGCACATAATTTTCGTTTGCTTGATCATCTGTGAAAAGAGGAGGTTTCAAGACAATACAAGAACGTTATGTTTCTGATGGGGCTGCTGTAAATCTCTGCTACTAGTCTGGCCAACCATAAGATATATATAAAACATATCTTTGTGTTTGCCTGCAGCAGCCCTAAAATGCAAGTCTGCCAGTGAAGTAAGTCACTTTAAAGACTGTGGAAGATGTATTGATTAAGAAAAGGTCAATCAATCTTTGCCTTTTAGTTATGCACCTGCAGGTGTCGAATGTAGTAACACACCCCCATCTTGTAAATTCCAGAGATTAAATCAACACAGACATGCCATTATGTTTTACAGATGCTGAAGGTTCTTAAAAACAGAAACTAGAAAACAATTAGGGAAAACTGTTATTTCTTAGCTAGAAGGCTAAAAGAAATTCAGGCAGCTCAGATCTAGTGCTTAGTTCACACCCAGCAATAGTTTTACTTGTACAAAATTGATATTAAAAAAAAATGCTAAGATATTTTCAAAACTGAGAAACTACCCTGACGGGGGAAAGGGAAACATCGCTCAAATACTTCTCTCTCTAGTTTTTCAGTTGTTCTATTAATGAACAACAGAAATACTAAATCCCATGGAAAAAGTACTGTTTTATTAAAAATTAAAGTGTAATTACTTCATATTTTGCATTGCAGTGCTGAAATAAAATTATTTTGGTTTAGCTAGCACTAGTTCTTAATGGCAAAACATGTCAGCTAGGGTAATGTTTGTTTCTTATTCTGTACAGCATAAACTGTACAAACAGTGAAAAACCCTTTTGTCTCCCTGGCAACAAGTAATTCACCTACATATACAGTAGGAAGTAAGTAAATGCTGATGAAGTCATTGAGATGTGTGAAAATGTTACTCTGCGTGAAATGGTGATAGAGAAATCAATATTTTATCAATGTATTTACACTACAGTTGTATTGAGCGTCTGTGCCTAAATGCTGGCAGCAGGGGTGGCTTCTGTGAGGGGGGGTGGGGGGGGAAGAACAATAAACTGAAACAGCCCTGTTAACACCAAGGTGAGAGCAGAAGGAGGTGAGCAGGTGCTCCAGGTGCAAGAGCAGAGATCGTCCTGCAGCCCATGGAGGACCATGGTGGAGCAGATATCCACACAGCAGCCCAGGGATGACCACATGCTAAAGCAGGTGTATATTCCCTGAAATAAATGTGACCTGTGAAAGACCCACACCAGAGCAATTTGTGAAGGACCATATCCCATGGGAAGGACCCACACTGGAGCAAGGGAAAAGTGTGAGGAGGAAGGAGCAAGCAGAGAGAAACTGCCATGGTCACAACCCCTATTCCCCATCCCCCAATGGAAAGAGTTTAAGTTCTTTCCATTGATTTTTCTGATGTGGGTTGAAAACAAAAGAAAGATTTAGTTTTGATGAAGAATCCACCTTCCACATTTACAAATGTAGAGTGAAATTTATCTATTTGACTATAAGAAACTGAATAATTAGTCTGTCTTGGAAAGAATCTCAAATGCACATGGTTGTTTGCATCTTGTATTTTAAACTGCACACCTGCTTGGTCAGTGGAAGAATTTATGTATGTGGAGCATGTGATTGAAAAGCCATCAATGAAGATGACATACAGTCACCTTTAAACACAGTAAGTAACCTCTTACTTAATTGTTAATTGTAATCTTAACTGTTGACAATTAGTTCCAACACAGCTGAAGTTACAATTTAGTGTGGAGAAGGATGGCAGCATATGATCCATAATGTGTTATAGAAACAAAAAACCCACTGTCTGGCAAAACACACCTAATCAAAGATATGAAGAAGAATAGTGAAGAAGGCAAAGATAAATACATAAGAATAAGGGACTTGTTTGAGATCGTTGGTAATGCTAATGATGAATTCTGGACAGATTGTATCAGGGTGACAGACAATTTAAAATCAGTTCCCTGGTTCCATCTTTCTCTCTCAGCAGGAGGTAAAGTAAAACTTTCAAAGTAAATGTTTGATTTACAAATAAATCTATAGATGTAGATTTTAAAACATTATAAAAACAAACGCATTGGTAATTGCCTGCCAAGTTGATAAGAATCTGGCTAGGATTTCCGTACTCCTGCTCACTCAAAGCTACTTTGCGATCCTGCTAGCTGGTTTCTTTTTCAGCAAAAATAATCACATATGGGCAAGAATGGAATTATGCCTGGAACTTGAAATGAATTTTCATTTTCATGTGATGCAAGCAGAAAGTTATATGCCTCTAACTGACAAATCCTGCATTACTACAATGCTGATATAGTCTGGGTTTCAGCCTATTTCATGAATGTTGCTCATTTCTATGCAAGATTTATAGATATCAAGAGTAAACACATTATCTATGGGATTTTCTTCCTTCACTTTTAACATAGACCTTAGTGTTGTACTTTGCTACTTCAATGCAATTTCTATTTTACCATGCTGCAACATAATTATTTTCTCTGAGCAAAATCTATATAATGTCTTTAACAGAGAAAATGCAGGTTATTACACTACAAGAGTGAAAGCATTTCTGATTCAGTCATGAGCGGTATGTTAATGATGTAGTACAGAGCTCAGCAAAATAATGTCAACATTATCCGCAATCTGCACAGCAAAAATGAAATGTCAGCCAATTCCACCAAATGGCAAATGGTTTTACTGTTCAAGGAGCTGGTTTATAAATCCGTTAGTTCAGACAAGATGACATAAAATAGGAAATCGGACATGGGAAGAGGAGGAAAGAAAAGAAAAATCAACAGAACTACTACTTTAGCATTTCCTCTACAGTAAATTGTTGGATTTTGTAGATGTTATTTTTTCAGTAGTAAACTTGAACAACCTAATAATAAAGGTAGAAGAATCAATATAGTTTAAATGTTTAAAGAAAACTGTTCTAAGAAAAAGTTGTTTAATCTTTGCATAAATGTAACCTACTTATACACAAAATAAGCCCTGCAAGTATTTTTAAGGTCATGAGCCTTTTCCATAAAATCCATCTTTTATATTGAATAGCAATAGGAAGTATAAGCTGGACAGACTTGTGTCTCCTCCAGTCTACTTAACGTGGGAGTTGCATAGGATTTGCCTCCTATAGCACAATAGTAAATATGACTGAGTTGTTCAGACAGAAAGCAGCATTTACATAGACAAGTGAATTCTCTAACAGATCTTGCCCTAAAAATTACATAGATTAGCATCTGGTATAGTGACTCTCACCAGTTACTGCAGCATCAGTCACGTTAGTTGCAACAGTTAATAGGAAGTGTGGACAATTTCCTTCAAAATCCCTGATGGAATTCAAATACATCAGATTAAATCTTTCAAGCTAGGTCACTGAGCCTCTTTGATCATTTCTACCCTCTTACCTACACTGTCAAATCATAACAGAAAATTGAATAGAAATCATTGCAGAACATTCTTAATATTGAAGTAGTGCAGATCAGTTAGCTAAACTGGCAAACATAGCTCAGGCTATAGAATCCAATAGGCAGAAAAACTACTTTGCACTGCACTACATACATGCTATGACTGATGCAGTTCTGAAAATCACACCTAATAATGCCACAATTAATGAAGGATATATAATAATTATATTTTTAAATAAATTTAGCTATTTTGTGGAACTGACAGTAAAGATTTTCCAAAAACATTCAATAGCATTTTCCTTATTCAACCAAGTCTCTTACAAAAGCAGTTTGTGGTACTGAAAATTTGTTATTTGAGACTATTTTGGTTTAGTGTTATTGCGTCCTGAGAGAATGAATAAGGACAAACTCTACATGTTTACCTCTTGGCAAAACTGAAGTGACTTGTCTTTGCAGTGTTTCCACAGTGCTGTTAGATGGCTCACACATTTTTCTATCTGAAGGTGGAAAAAGTGTCCCTATCCAGCAGTTGAAATAAGGTCTCGGTCAGAAGAGTCTCTTCTTCAGAATTGATTTAAGGCCAAAATACAGCATTTACAAAAATGAGTGAAAGATTGCCATAAAATACAACGGGGGAGGCAGAGGGGAGGGAATCCTTGTCCTAGAGCACAATTGTCCTGGTACAGCTGCAGCTAAACCCTACCTTCCCTAACACATTTTTCTACCCCACGGTTGTGATACCAGCTGCTCTGAATTAACTCAGAGCCATACTCGTTTATACCAGCTGAGAAACTGACTCCACTTTCTGTAGTGAGAGATTGTCCATCTTCCACCAGACCTTCCTGCAAAAGGAGGGAGAATCTGGACCATATTGTGCCTTACTTCCCCAAGCCTAAAGTATAGATTACCAGAAATTCTAATTTGTCTGCTAATTCTGGAGGCACTTGGTTTTCAAGACTAAACCTTTTTTTAACCCCGGAGTACTTCTTGAGCTTGTCACACCTCTGGACTGTAAGGTTTCACACAAAACATTACATAAAAAATATGCACAGCTATACTCAAAGAACACCTTAAACCATTTGCTGAAGGAGGTGGATTAGTACTTGAATTTTTAACCAGTAGCTTAGTATTGTGTAAGAAATGTAGAATTCAGTCCCTCTTTTCCATCAGTGAAGACTGGAACTGCCATTTACCGAATGTCAGCAGAGTGTCTTTTACTGAGGGACAGGCTTTATTAAAATGAGGTCCCTGGTACTTAAGCGCAGGAAATACTCAAGTATTTTAGTTACTATCACCACTGTTCTTCTGCCACTTTCTGTGATATAAACAGTGATTATCCTTCCACATATACTAGATTTTCTACACCATACACCTATTATAAAATTCTCCTTGGGCGTTAAAGCTTATGTACCTATTTCAGAACTGTGAATTCTTGTTATCAGCAGGTATCTGAAAATTAGGCACTATAATGTTCAGTACTGTGATGTTTCAATACTTTTATACTTAAGTTCTTTTATGTATTCCCTAAATTCATTACTAGATACCACACAGAGCTATGAATTCACAGGGTTAAAGCTTAGGAAAGGGAAAAAACCTGACCAAAATCCCACATTTCTGCAAGAATCCAAAAATACTCAGTGGCAAAAAAACAACAGGAAAACCACAACAGATGCAAAGAAACTGAGGTGCTGTTGAAAGTTAGAAGACATGCGTAGCACTCGCTGGTTATTCGGAAAGCAATGATTAATCATCTATTTTAAAGTGAGTGGGGGTTCTGCTTAGTGCTAATGTGTTTCCCAAGATCATCATCCAGACCTTCACACTCATTGAGTAAATAGCAGCAGATGTTGAGCTGTAAGACCACATCATTCAGCTAAGATTAGATATTTAATAAAAATAGACATGCTTGACAGAATCTTGCCCTTAGTTTACTAAAGCTATACTGAAATGGTAGGAGGAAGCTGTTCTCAGAATTACGCTGTATATTGTCTCTTCAATGTTCCTTTCTGTGACTACTATTGCAACTAGTATGTGTCAGATAGACTCTACATCTCATCTACAAGTAAAAATTTTATCAAATAATGGCTAAAAAAACTACCAGATAGAGTAAATCCTTGAGAGACACCTTCTGTCAGTGTTTGCATAGACATTATTTAAAAAGAAGTAGAAAAGAGTAAATATTTTTAAAGGGTGATCAAAGGGTATCTGCTTATAAATCAGTTTGCTCTGATCATATCTTTTTTATTATTTTCTTCCATGTAGTAATTGTAAAAGCATTGTTACCCTTTTCTTGGTTTTTTGTGAACTGTGAGTCTGCAGCCAAATGAAATGTGGAAGCAGAGTGACTGTAGTTTGTCTTGGACTGGCATGTGGACATGGGAGTAACACGAAATGCATTTACCAGTCCCACTTGCAAAACCCAAACATTTCTGTTTCATTTCTGGTCATTAAAACTGTATTTTTATTTTTTTATTATTTTTTTTTATTATTTTTTTGATTCATATTCTGAGATCTTTAATACAGGAGATATGTTTCAGAATGTACTATTTTGAAGAATTTTACACAAGGGCAAGTCCAGCTTTGGCCAGTACAGCTCAGCAGTGAAAATAAGCATGCTTAACTAGATAGAAAAATTAATTAAATCAGGAAAACATAGGACAGAATAAATTTATTCCTGTGTGTGTCCTTGAGGAATTTAAATTAGAGGTACAGACCAATTTGTCTGGGATTACAGTTTAAAGCGTTCCATAGTCACCAGCCCTAAGAAAACACAAATCCATGACCTTAGTGAGCACTTTAATTCAGGAGCATATGCAGTGCTGGTAGATGGGCAAAATGTAACTGCACAGCTGTCAGAATAACAAACACAGGAAATGGAGACAAACAAATGTTGTTGCCTTTTATAGCTCCAACTAGACAGAGGAACCAAGCAATTTTTCTTAATGAATAGACTTCCTAGAGAGAAAGCAGCATACAAGAGGAATTAGGATAAAACATTTTTTTTTAAATCCAAAACTTAAAAAATGAGATGTCACTGCACTTCTGAAACTTACTTAGAGTTCAAGCAATACCAAAAGTACAACAGACTGAACTTAGTCGATACTGACCAACAAACATCTACTAGTTGAAGCCATCTAGAACTTCGTGTCTTTACCCCAAAACTAAGAAATATAAAATAAAAATTGGCCACATGAATAAGCTTACCCTCTGAGTTCAGAGATTCATTCAAAATTGAAATTCGTATTAGATGAGTAGTCTATATCATAGCTTGTCTACAGAAGGACATAAGTAAATAGCAATCATTTGCATAAAAAGACATGTTCCAAAGGCTCTGATCTGTGCAAAGATAGCTCCTAGAAAGCTCCTACTTCCCACTTCAGATTCTGTAGTCTACCCAACAGCAACTTAGTATTGAATATATAAACTACTTCTTCAAAGAAGAACTGGAATTCAGATGGGTGCTTTATCCAGTGTGAAATATCTCCATCATTTAAAATTAAGTCATTCAAGAATGAAACCACTTAAAAAAATAAAAAGGATTGAAAAACCTCCCCCTTTGCTTTTCCTTAAACGAATCAAATGGCTACATGTTTACCATTTAGACACTGGGACTTTTGAGAATTTGGCACCTCAGAAAAGAGGAGCTCAAACATGCAGTATATTACCAAACTACTAAATAAAACATTTAGTACAAATTACTAAACAGAAATGACATTACGACAAAAACTTTTTTCTCAAACTGGTACATTTGGTGTGATGACCATTCCTGTATTTTTCATATTGTACTGAGAACAGAGGAGCTGAACTCCCAGCCAGCCCTCAGCACCAAAAGCAAACTTATCTCGAGCTCTTGAGGCCATGCAGAGTATAGCCATACAGCTAGAAATTAGATTACCTACTCTGCTCCATCATCTATCATCCCTTAAGAGTCCAACATAACAGTGAAATAGACAATCCCTAAGTGACTGAAGATATAAACTAATACATATTCCAGCATTATACGGCATATACACAGATGCTAGCTTGCATCTGGAAACAATACAGATTTCTCAGCAGGATGCCAGAGTTACACTGCTATATTGTTTTCAGCCTCAAATAGCTCAAGCACCACAGCAAAACTTGTCTGGATTGGCATACAACTGGCCAAATCAAGTATCTCTGATCCAAAATTATTTTACACCCTAAATAAACTTGAATCTTCCAAAATTCTCCCCTTTATGTCCCTAAGGTTTCCTTAGAAAGGAAAAGATTTTGATATCTCAAGTAAAGTGGGAAAATTATGACCTTACATACATCAGAAAGTTCAAGCTCAAATCTAAAAGGAATCCCTAAACCATTAATCACTGACTTCAAAGGATGTAAAATTAGATCACAGGCAAAGGAAAAATCTAGCATGTGATGGTTCATATCCACAACCATCTGAGTTATTTTTTAATATTAATTCCATTACATCTCCACTGTATGTTTTTGTCACAGTGTAAGACTAGATAGGAGTTATTTAAAAGTAATTAATCACATTCACCACTTGCACCACTATTTGAACAGCATTTGCTTTGCTAAATTATTCTGTTAGAATATTTAGTGACTGTCAGATTTTCCAAACAATGAAAGATAACAATATCAGCCAAGAAATCCCCATAAAGCAATCAGAGAAGAAACTAATAAATGTTAGATCTCAGAGAACAAAACAATTGCCTTCATGGTGTGTAAGCAAGGGATTATCTTTTTTTTAACATTTCTCATCCAAAAAAGTGTCATCCAAAAACCAGGTAAAATTGTTTTTTGTGACTATACCTCATATGTGAGGTATGTCTAGGATTGTTGAAGTTAGTCTTATATTCATTGAATGGAATTACTGCATTATTGTCAAATATTTCAACTTTTTAATCACACAAAACATAAGCAGTTCAAGAGGTTTCTCAGCAATTTCTGTAGCTTAAGTAAAAAAATGCACTCATTTTGACAGAAGTAGTTGTACCCTTTTATAATAAGCACAACTGCCTTATAAACCTATAGCTACAGCTATTTAAATCAAAATTCTTCTTTTTATTAATGTTATTTGCTGATATTTATTATTTTATCTTCAAACTATATTTCAATATTAAATAGGTCATTTAGAACCTATTTTTAAAGAGATTTTAAACTACATCATTTTTATAAGAGCACATGCAAATTATGATTTTCCTATGAAACTACCTGATATTCTAGATTAAATGGAAAGTAGAATATCTAAATTATATCTTTATTACTAGTAATTCCATAGATGTTAAACTTGTGATCAATACACTTTTTTCTGTTTCATATTGTTAATTATTTTCACTACTCTAAAAATGTAATTAATAAGTTTTTATACTTGAAAAGCAGAAAGAGAATGGTACGTAGAGCTGGGAGATACACAGAGCAGAAGAACATCTCAACAAGAATTTCCATTGCGAAGAAAGCATAGAGCTTTGGTCCTCTCAAAATTCCAGTTGCAGCTAATATCTTGCTGTTTTCCATAAAGTACAATATTTTCTCTCAGAGAAGTCTCAAAGTATTTGTAAGATGGTCATAACAACAGATACTTTCCAAAAGAACTTGGGACACCACTTGGCTCTGTCTTTCTGTGACCTTGTTTTCAAAATGTTTTGTACTTCCATTCTGGAATTAGGTCAGTCTTTGAAAACTGAGATACATAAAATTCCTAGTTACTTTTCAACTCTTTAGGGTGTCATTTAAAAATGTGCACATATATTGACTCTTTAAATTCCTGTACTTTTTCCATGATATTCATTTGCTTCCCCCCTAATGGAGGAAATTCAATAGGCAAGGAAAGTATTTTGCTGAAGTATTTACTGTTACTACACTGGTTACTTCAGTAATAAAGATTTAGACAACTCAGCTTTCAGTTATCAACTTACTTTTTTAGAAAAGGACAAGACACCATTTCATCAGAGAATCCAGTAAGTAGAAAGCAAATCCACATAAAAACCTCAGGCTGCTGCTTCTGCTTTGCTGCTTCACTGATGGGTAACATGGCATATGAGAGTTTTAATTAGGCAACTAGATATGAAGATTTATTCTAAAAATTATAAACATGCTAAAGAATCAGATGCAAGAAAGAAGGACATTAATTAATTTGTTCATGGCTTTGCATGATACACTATACAGATATACATACTGTGGACATGTAGGATTTTTTGATATTTTTTTTTTACTTTAAGAAGGTTATGTGGATTTTTTGCTGATTTGAATAATGTAAAACAAATCCCAGTAAATGACATACTAAAGGCATCAGTCAAGTACTTGAATTCCTAGGCCACATTGTTATCACTTCTGTGATCTATGTCATGGGATCTCCACTTTGTATTGCGGTTGGAAAGTGATTTTAAGTTAATAGCCATGTAATTTATGTTTTATTTGAATGATCACTCAAACCCAGATATTTTACTAAACTAGTGAAAGCAGACCTCATGGTGGCATGAATTTTAATGACTTAATCCTACATTCTCCGTGTTATGAAAATACATATATTTTAAGAGCTGGTTCTGAAACATTTGCTTCAGCTATACATCCATTTTTCTTTTCAATTACAAAAACAAAATAGGGGCTGATTTAAAACCCGCTTGAAGCCAATGGAGAGAAAATGTCTGGTCTTCAGCAAACATTATTTTTAACCTTGTAGTAAGCACATTGTGTAAGGCCACATGATTAGGTGATAGTCTCAGAGACTAACATTCCTATCAGGAGTTTAAGCTCACAGTGTTCCTCCATAAACAATGAAGAAAAAGGTTCTGTAAAGGGTTATTCAGAACAAGTGTCTTTAGCCCAAAGGAGGAACCTGCCCTTTGCTCCTTTAGTAGACTACAAAAGCCACCATAGGAAGTTTAACCTCCGCATCAGTTCCAGCAAGTAAATCATACCAGAAAATATTATTATAATTAAAGGTCTACCTTTGGTTGTTTCTATATATCTCTCAGCTTAAATGTACATGTCCATGCAATAAGCTATGCTCAGTTTTGGTGGGTTTTTTTCTTTCATTGCATCTGATACATACTGGTTTTGTCGAACTCCTATTTTCAAAATTAATATAGCAAAGAAAAACCCATTGTTTTGAAAAACTATCTGTTTAAACAAATACTAATATAACTACAAATAGGCTTTAATTCAAATCAGCTGCCTACTCAGATGTAAGACATTGCTCAAAAGAACAATTTTTTCTAGACTACTACATACAAAATATGATTATAATATAAAGAAAATCTGTAATAATTATTACATATTTGACTGGCCACAATGCATAAAAATGTTAAAACCATATGGTATAAGCCTGTTCAAAACCAAAAAAAGGAAAACATATCAGTAATTGTTTTCTTTGATTTTGTACAACAATTATTTGCTTGGGAACAATTCTTTCATTGTTATTATGAGAGAACATTAATAGACAGAAACCTAGCAATTGCGGTGAAGGCCTCAAAAGAGCAAGAGCATCAAATGTATAATTTAACAAATGATAATACAGTAGAACTGATGCCCCACAAATGCGTATCAAATTCTATGTTGATATAATTAGGTTTTGTTAAAAATACTCTGGATAACTGTAATAACATTTAGCATCATGTTTCACAACGTACACAAAATCAGAGATGACTCTTTTAACACGTGTGAACTTTAAATTGTTCTCAGATGCTAATTGTATGCCCTTATTACCTATAAACACTTCAAATCTTACCTTTTACATAACAAATGGTCTGATGGGGTTTAGTGTTCTCTGTCATTACCACAATCTAAATATTAATTCTGCCTTTTACTTTATGATTTATCATACTAACAATAAGGCACAAATTTGTATAAACTCAGTGCTTGTGAATTATTTTTTTTCCATTTTTACTTACCTCACTCACAGGAAAGACCACTTCCCCACCAAGATGAAAGCATAAAAGTCCATGTTTGCCCTTTTCATGACAAGAGGTAAATTTTATTTTACATTTCTTTTCCTGTCATCTTGGAAGAGAATTATTACGTCCCTAAACAGATTATACTATACAATCTGAAAAACATTTCTGCCAATGTTCTAAATAAAATTGATCTGGTTTATGATCAGTTATTCATAACATTTTGGTGATGAAGGATTACCAAAGTTTTTGTCCTACATTGGCTTGCAGTTAGGCTTCAAGCCAACCTATTGTTAAAATATATATGTTTGCTTCTGTCCTTCAAGATTTAAATATGAACTTAGTTCTTTATTTCAAACAGTATGTCATAGAGTTTATTAATGTATTTTTGTTGCAATTGGAAATAGAATGATTGGCCACAAGAAAGCTGAAAGGCAAAAACAACATGTTTCTAAAACAGCACAGACCTCTGTTTTATCAGCATTTCTGCCACCCACAGCAAATCTTTTTTCCAGGGTAATTTTATGAGTACATAAATTGTGCGTTATTGCTGCCAGGTGTAGATACAGAAAGAATGTCCAACAAATTTTAGCCCTTTTAGTAGGCACAGAGAAGATACTAGTAGGTAAATTTTACATCCAGCCATAGTATGTTGGCTTAACATCAACACACTCGTGGGGTGGAGGGCACAAGTGGAGGGTTTTGGGTGGGATTTTTTTGTTCCTGCATCATGGGAGAAGGGGTTGTTTGTTTTAAATACTCTCTGCTCTGTTTTTTGGGTACACCCAAATTTCCAGGTTCCATGCATAACCAAGCTTTAATATAGTATGATTTTGAGTACTTTCACTCCAAAAAGTGTATATTTATGAGATGTTATGACATGGAAATAAAATACACTATTTCATCAGTTCAAGGTAAATGAAATCATGGAAAGTCTGACCAGTGTTTGCTATGTTTGAATTGAGAAGTGTATTGCTTTGAGCTACTGCTGAACTGTTGTTATGGAAATCCAGCACAGTGATCTTTGCAAGATGAAATAATGTCCAACTATAATTTTCATATTTGGCTGAACATGTTTTCACAACCTTGAATACCACTATGAACCCACAATCAGTACTTAAATTCTACTGATTACTTGGAAATAAGTCTTGAGAAGTAGCACAATGAATTTTGGTTAGGAGATGCAAAGCATGGCAAATTAAAAGAAATACATTCAAACCTTTTCAAGTAAAGATTGATGGAAAGAGGAGATACATGAAAGAGTGAGATCAACAGATTGATGAAGAAAAGTCTGCAGAGAATTAGGCATTACAGCTGCAACTGAACAAGGAAAGAACAAAGTTTATAAGTTTATAAACTACGTTTATAAAGTTTCAGTGCAAAGTGTGGTCTGAGACCTATGATCATTTTGATTCAAACAGTAGCAAATGCTAAGTCATGTACAAAGGTTACCATGAAATAACAAGTATTTAGGAACTGCAAATACATGGAAATTTTTAATCACCTGTAGTGGCTGGCTGATTAGAGGTGTTTCTAACAGTCACAACATGGAGCCAAGACAATAGCTGTTTTCAAAAAATATACACGTCTGCCATAGATACAATGAAATGAGACAGGTATAACTGCAAGCTCTTGCAGAAGTACTTACTTATGCTAGTTTTAAATGAATTTGGATTCCATTAGCACAGTACTCACGGAGCTCGGAGAACTCCCCAAACACCTGAATAACTTAGTCTGCACTGATGTTTGCATCCAAGTTTACAAGCTTAAAGTTGTCACTGCTTTGACTATGCTTACACATGGCACGACAGCAGCGTAGTCAGAAGAAAATCAGACAAAATGTGATGGCATCTATTAGATATGGAGCTCTCTTTCCACCAAATTAGAACTTAATTGTAAATAAAGATACCACTGATTTCCACTAAGAAAAATAATTGTTCTTCTGGGCCTTTGCCTAACAATGCAATAAGCCAAGAAAGTTAACAAAACATATTCAGGAGAGGGGTTTTCTTGTGATTTTTGCTCCAATTTCCCCATCATGATCAAAGAACTTTTGGAAAACACAAACCATTTCTCTCATGTAATTCAACCAGCATCTGTTCACAACCAAGTCATGTGAAATAGGTTCCGCTTGCAAGTGAAGGGCACTGTTACTTAGATTATACATAGATAAACATCCAAAAAGCCCACCCCCCCAAGTTAAATATGTCATATTTTAAGGCTGTAGAGAAATTAATGATAATCTTCTTCATGAAAAGTCCATTACTGAATGTTGTTGCTGTTGCAAAATGTAACACTAATTTAAAAATGGCAACATAACAATTAAAAAAAAAATGTTTAAATAGCAATAGAGAAACTCAATTATTCTAATAAAAAATGTCAAGCTATGTACATTCAGAACAAAATTTCATTTTATTTCTACATTTGGGAAATTTAAATATAATTTCAAAATGGTATATACAGAAATTCTATTAAAATATATGTATGTCTTTGAAAACCATAACACTATCTCAAACAGAAGATTGACATAATCATTTGAGAAAGTAAAGCCAGCAAAAATTCAAAAAGTGCTGCATAACAGTGACAAATATTTTGACACGTAACTGAATTTGCTCAGGTAAGACTAAAACAGGCTGCATCACTTATTTTTCCTTATTATTAAATTAAAAAAAAAAAAAAGATTTTAAAATGTAATTACAGGTAAGGGGGTTTTTTTCATTTTGCTTTTTTGAGCACCTGTGCCATTTGAGAAGGTAATACATTCATTTTTTAAATAAGGTCTTTCTGAACATTGCCATAAAACAGACCAGTTAAGAACTGCAAGCTTATCAGTTTACAACATTCATATCCATACTAATTACTATACATTTCATAAGTGCAAAGCCTCAAAAAATAAACTAACCCTCAGTATATTACATAATTTTGATTCTATCATGATTTCATAAAAAGAGGGAAAGAACATACACAAGAAGTAACAAGAAACTATATTTACTAATCCAGAATTACTGTTCAGCTCAACTCTGTTCAAATCACACGCAATCTCTTTTGGCGGATTTATCAGAAGGTTGAAGATGGCCTTGCTAAGTTCCATTGCAAACATATTCTTTTACTTATACACGAATGCCAAAATCACAAAATTCATGTCTAGTCTTAGGTCTTCAACAGTCATATCAGATTTAATCAACAGTCCTTCTCTTTCCTTATCACCGCTACATACCACCACGCAGTTTGTAAAGAACAGATATCTATAGCCACATCTGTGTAGAAGCAAGTGTTTCCCAGGCTACATAAACAAAATATTTCCAGAGGAATGGTATCAAGCAGCAGTTGCTCCCATCAACATGGCATGAGTTAACAGACTGATGGCCGCTGAAAACAATCAAGGATGACTTCAAACTGCCCTTTGCAACAATCACATGTTGAGCAAAGGTGAATTTTACTGCCACAACTAAGATTTTGACCTAGATCTGCCAAAATAACGCTTTGCATTCATATAGCACCTGTCACCTTTCATCCCTAAGGATTTAGAGTACTTTTCAATAGGGCAGTACTGCTGGAATAAATAATCAGGAAGACATTTTAAGAAGTATTCTCCAAGCAGAACCTTTGACACTAGCCAGACTGATTTTGTTTTCAGAACTACTGGATAAGAGTTGGGAGGAAAAAAAGAACTCCAAGCAAAATTCTAAAAATAAAATAGCCACAGAAGTTCAATAAATCCATAATTACTCCTAGTAATAGTCAGCCTGTAGCCCTGTAAAGTATTGCAAGAAGAACTTTTTATTTAATATGAAGATATTTACTTCTAAAAGCTAGTATTTTAAAATCCCATTTTATTTCTAACAAAAGGTATAAAAACATAGCTGTGATGAGTTCGTCTTTCACCTCTAAGTAAAAACCATGCTTCTCAGAGCCGCATGCTTAGAATAAGGTGGGTCTTTATAAACTATCTTTGAATTTTACAGGTTAGATCACAGGTGTCTCATCCACATACAGTACATGAACTTGTGCCATGTGTGTGGATGCTGGCAAATTTTGTGCATTCCAGCTCTGGCCAGTTTGGTTCTTCCAAGGTGAAGAACATAACAGACTTTGTACTCACTTGGGAGATGAAGCCCACAGTAACCCAAGTAAAGGCTGAAAATACTCCCCTGTCCTTACACACCACCAAAGACTTGCTGCATCCACATTTCTCAACAGACAAGACATCTTTTGATGTTTTTTTATTCCACGGGAACTTGTAGTACTCCCACCATAACTTGCCTAGTACTTGCTGTTGTTCTGTCCAGAAGGCATTCCCTTTTACAATAACTTCCTTATGAGAGGCAAATGGTGGTGAAGAAGTGTGAGCAAAAAGTTTGGCATCTGGGCTAGATACCTCCAGTCCTGGTCTGCAGTGGTCAGCTACACCAGTATGGGCTGATGTTTGGCCCTCCAAAATGCTGTCATGGAGCCAGACACCCCTGTATTTATTTCAAAGCCTAGAACTCCTAGAGACGTGTAGACTCATTTAAAACATGTCTATGGCAAGTGTTATTTTCCTCCTTGGAGACAGATTACAGGGTAGACCTAGTGTCAACAGTGGTCATCAGCATCCAAAGAGACAGCACGAGTCAAAGGGAAGTGGAGGGGAGAAACTCCTCCATAGTATGTAGTAAAGTATACCTTTTATCTTCCAAAAGTGAGTAAAAATTTGTATTAGAATTCTCTGAAATCAGGTGCAGGTCAGGAAATGACATGCAGACCGAGGGTAGATGTCCTTGCCCTTCAGTGTTAACAGTAACCACATGGACGTTAGCCTCATAAGATTTGAGTTAACTTTGTCCCTGTACCAGCAGCTTACAGAACCCGCAACCTCAGCTACATCAACACCCTGTCCTTTCAGTTTGACCTCTAGATGAAGACCTATGGCTTCCTGGTGTTCAGGCAGCTTATTTATACCAAGCAACAAAAAAGCTCCTTGATAAAATAACCACTTCTCAAAACACAGCTCATCCAAAATAGTTCCTTTCCAACACTTCAGTTCTTGGACCTCAAGGCTGGGTTTCTTCTGGGATTGCTTCAGAAAGGCTGTTTCTCAGACACAACTATGCAGAATGCAATGGAAACCTTCTCTAGACTCATTAATTATTACACCCAATGCAGCTGATCCTAGACCTATTCTCAGGTTCAAAGCCCCGACCTCCACAGAACATGAATACTGTTTGACTGTTCTTGTTACACTTCTCCTTTCATGCTTGTCCTTGTGCAGCAGGAGGCAGGCACAGACTATAGATATAACCACGTGCAAAAACTTCCTATGTTGACAACCCTGCATAAAATTTTTTGTAGGGCAATGGGTATATTTTACTTGCACGGCAGTGAGCTCAGTCCAGGAAAAGCAGGGCAGGATTTACTGACCTGTACTTAAAAATACATGAAGAGGAATCCCATGCAGAAGAGTCACAAGTAGGTGACTTAAGGCAGGGCAGTGCAGACTGTGCTGTGTTGCCTTATGCAATGTAAGTTAATGGTTCCAATGTTCTAGATAAATAGACCAAAGTGAAAGATTATCCCGTCTGCCCAGTAGACAGCATTGGTTTGGTCTTCATAGCTGTTGAAATTGTACCATATTCAGAAAATGTTCAGTAAAATCCTTAACATGCTACTTTAAAACAAACACGCAAACAAACAAACGTGTCAGCTGCAGTAATGTTCCAAAGCCTCATCCCGATCAGGGTGACAACTTTTTTGCCTATAGAAACATACACACAGAATACAAATTTTTTCAGAAGACCTTCCACTTCACTGTCCTGAAATGAGCAATTAGAACTGACCACAAAAATGACACAGTCAGGCAACTATTGCCATTCCTGCACAGCTACTGTTAATTTTGGATAGACAGTGTTCAGCAGCACTTAATATATTAATGCTATGCTTTTGAAGATGGCTTTTTTTCCCCCCTTAAGTGTTCAGCTTCTAAACTTCTGAACCAGTGAAGTTAATTTGGGTTTACATAACTATGACTGAGGGAGAGTTGTGGCCTCTAGTTATTCATTTCACTTAGAGAGCTTTAAATCAGACATTTTGATATAAAATGGTCAATAAATATGAAAAATCCTGAGAACTGCCTTCCATGGAAATGAGTAGGAGTAGCAGGTGTCCATCAGCTGTCAGGGGTTGATGTTTCCTGCAGGGCAAAAGGTATTAAATAGAAAAACAGTCTTTGAAATGGAATTAAAGTCCATGAGGCACTTTACCATCTAATTTCTAAATCATTGTTTGCACTCAAATATACTTGCAACCAGAAACACAGCTTAAATCTCCAGCAATATTATATCTTGCTGAATCAAAACTGATATCTTATTTTTGTGATATAAGCTACACTTGAGATGGGAGGTGGGAAGAAGTGTGGTTTGGGGATTTTTTGTTTGGTTTTAGTAATTGAATCCTATAGTAGACTTGCAGCTTCCCTATACAGTGAGCAAGAAGTACTACAGCTTAGCAAAGAATATGCTCTGAGCTTAATTTTGTTACATTTTAGATAGCATTTTTTCTAAATTAATCTTTCACACAGTGTATTTACTGACATTGACTAGATATCCAGCTGAACTGACAAAGCATAAGACAGGAATCGGTATCAAGTAGTTTATTCTTAATGGATCTGGCATGTCATTCTATGGGAAGATACCATTAGTGTCTGCTGGCATAGATTTAATTAATTACTAATCAGAAGCCATGCCAACTACTTGACACAAGTTTGGGTCAGAGCCAATTGTTTGTGGGCACATGCTTAATTATCTGCATGTCAACATTTTTTTGCCCTCAGGTAGATAAGCAGAGTGTCACCTCCCTCATAGTTTAAGAATGAAGAGCTAGATGGGTAGATACAATGGGAAAGAAAGGATTTGGTTGCCAAGTTCTTTTTCAATATTTGAAAATAATGGCTAATATTATAATCTTTCAAAATTTTGTCAAGATGACAACTTCAGTGGTTAGAGGATGCTTAAATGTTTTCTTTCAGTCTTTGGAGAGTGCACTATTTTTAAGAGGAATCCAGCAGTTTAAAATTCCTGCAGAGTTGCTTTGTTTCTGCCACTTATGCTACAAACAAGTCCAAGTTTCTTTTATTTTGAGCTCAGCATGACAATTGCAGCTGGTTTCCCCTCCTACAGTGCCAGAACTTTGGTTTCCTCATCTTTATTTCTCTGGTCTTCCCTACCCCAGTAAAAAAAGAATGATGCTGCCTTTGCAAATTGTATCACTTTTTCCTTGTTGTCACCATAACGGTCAGTTTAATCAAACATGTGGGCTGTTGGGGTGGGGTTTTTTCCCCCTGTTTATCCTTGTTGATTGATTTTGTCACGTTTTCAACGAGGAACGTGAAGGTAGAAAATTACATTTAATTAAAACTTCAAATAACATAAAAAAGGTTAGAGAGATGCAATGAGCACAAAAGCAAGAAATCCAAGTCAATTTCCACCTCTAATAAAGGTACATCTGCCTTTATAACACACAGAAGTGTTAATAAATGTTGCAGTACATTAACAATGACAGTTTTCTCACCAAATACAATTAAACAAACACTTGCAGTGACATTTTGAAACTTTATTGTCAACATGTTTGTCTTTACAAGGAGACACACTTTGATCTAAGCTATCATGCAATATTAAGGTTGCAGACTAGACTTCCAGAGTTCTTTTATATAAATATATATATATATATATAAAGAGTATACTATACTAAAGTATTCCTTTCAGCATGTTTGTTAATAAAAAAGGTTGACTTAAAATCAGATTAAAGTACCTGGACCATAAATGCAATACTTAAATCTGGAATAACATACTCTATTGGGGCTATAGTTTATTGTAGAAGTAAATAACAAAAAATATTAAATACATAGACCTTCATGGACTAGAACAAAAAAGGCATTTGTGTTGTAGTAACAGTAGCTGGACACGCAGACCTGACATTTTTTCCTAGGGAATGCATGAAAATATTAGATAGTTCATATACAAATCCTGCCTCAAAAAGTCCAACATGTAATTCAACAATGCTGTAACTAGACTAATTATAAAAATTATCACACTCCTATTAAAAATATACATATCTCTGTTCAAGTAACCAGAAAAGAGCAAATTCAGATTTCAGCAGTGCTTGGGATTTAAGGCTGTGCTGAATGGTGTGGGTTTGGGTGGTGGTCAGCAAGAAATCTAAGACAGAACTTATAATACAGTGTTTTAAACGTAACAATAAACTTATTAACACATACTAGAAGAAAAAGACCAGAGAATGAAGGGGATCTATGTTTAATTCAGGCCAAACCCACACACCTTTAATCTCAATTAATTCAGCACAACTATCTTGAACACTTACCCTTAACTTTACCAAAGCTTCAAGCAGGGTGTGCAGGCTTCCTGGATGAGGGGGTATAACAAGAACTAATGTCTGTTGTGTTTGTTCCATACCATCTTTATGGTACCTTATGGTATGGAAGCATCCCAAGGTTACTTTTAGGAAGACTGAAATGGGCTTCCTGTTTTTTGGTGAAGAGCAGTGTAACTATTTTTTCACATTACATTTGATGGAAAAACATTGTTTAACTAATGCTTCCTGTCTGACTAATGAAATGTTTTCCAAATGGCCTGGAGCTGAAAATGCACATATACACATATTGGCATGAAACACAGTTTGCTTAGACGATAGTCATTGAATATTGTACGGAACTTTTGAACTTGCAAGAAAGAAAAAACCACAGAAAAGTCAGTGTTTTTTCCTATATCAACTAAGTTTAAAATATGAAGTAAATGTAATTTTTACCCCAAAATGTGTATATGTAGTAGTGTGGATTCTGGTCAACTTTCATTTCTCCCTTATGAACTGACTATATAGTTCAAGTTCAGGAGCTCATGATTTCTTTTTAAAGCGCTACAGAAATGAAACCATAACTTGATATATTTCTTCTTAAAAATTCTTTGCAAAAATTATTCTTCTATACTTCATAAAATTCTGAATAGATTCACGGCTATGGGTAGTAGTAGAGAGAAACATTGTTTATGATCTATTATAGCAAAGTCTGGGTATAAGTAGAATTATTGTTTTTTCAGTGCTATACCCTGAAGTGTCTTCCAAACCAGTTTTTCAATTGTAACAGTTTTTTATGAGAATATTACACATAAGACTATAATATGAATGGAAATAGTTCACACTAAAGTGACGATCTACAACTAAAGCCCTGACAAAACAAAATGTATGCTTTAAATCACTACTGCTGTAATATGAACCAGCTATTTAAGGACTCGTTGATCGATTTTCTTCTTCAGCTTTGAATTTTGAAATTTGAATTTCCTAGCTCTTTCCCATTTTAATGTTTACCTGACACATTACCTTTCTGAAATTTGTCTTGCATAGATGTTGATAGGGTAAAAGAATGAATGTGATCATTATACTAAGTTGTACACATATTCCGCTATGGCTGAAATTACTTAGCTTGTCATCCATTATATTTGACTTAGAGCAAAAAAAGTCTGGCCTGAGGAATGACTCATAAACAGTATTCTGAGCAAAGAGGAGATAGTCAACTAAAGACAGTTTTAAGACCCTGTTCTTTTTGACGTTAAAAAAACAGATGTAAAACTTTTCATGCAAACTTTTGTTTGCTAGTATTGCAGAGACTACTAAAACCTGAAGGCAAGGATACTTTTTTAGTTCTTGTTATAAAATAACTGCCTCTTTTCAACAGAAAATCAAAATTTATAACACAGTTATAACCAGACATATGATTGCAAAGGCTATTGTTAAAGCCCAGCAATGTGATTTTTAATAGTAGGTAATAGCATTGTACATACATCAACTACTACTGGGTATAGCTTCCTGCGAGCAAGTGTCAAGTTAAACAGCTTTGTTCCGAAATAAGTGGCGAGTGAAATGTTCATAATTCTTCCACTGACAGAACTAGAAATAGGGATACTATTCTTTTCTTGAATGCTTGGATAAATGTTGAATGGTGGTGGATAGCTTCTCATAGGTATTTATGCGCAGCAGTGTCATCCAGTGAACAGGTAATTTGAACAAAGCAGGTTTCTACTGGTGGGTTTCCATAAGAAAAGATTATACATTTGGTCAACGTACAGGTACTGGAATGAAGTATATATGGAATTAGTAGTCTCAGAAAATCATCTCACTAGCAAACAGCATACAGGCATATCAGTATTACAAAAACATGAAATGTATACATACAACTACTGCACTGATTTCCTTGATCTTGTGTACTTTTACCTAATTTCTGTTTAATAAATACTAATGTATTGTTCCCTATAAGTAAAAATATTACTTCATATACAGAAAACCTTGTATTGAAATACGTAACAATGCAAATAATTTACATAAAATGCTGTGATATTTCAAATTCTTGCCAGTGGAATGAAAAACATCATTCTTTTTCACTTAAGTTCAGTCAGATAACAAGGGCCATACTACTCTGAACTATTAAAAAAAAAATTTTTTTATCTTTCCTTCCCCTCTTCATTTTGACATGAAACTCTTCAGTGGGATTCAGGTTACCCATCATGAAGTGCAGCAACACTGAAAGCAGGAAAAAAAATCATGGTCTAGACGTCTG
>JAVJGI010000062.1:70583910-70611845 GCA_035590275.1 Ibycter americanus
ATTACAGAAAATCCAAATACATGAGTATTTAACTGGAGATTCTTGCTTGTAATTTAAGCAGCTGTGAAACAAAAATTTCAAAAATCTATAATTTACCATGTATTTTGGTGATCTTCAATTATTTACACTGTGTCCAGAATAGTATTCAGATGGACAAGACTCCCATTAAGTAAAATGAGTTTCAGATCACAGAAAAAGCGAAGATCAATATTTGAAAAGGTACTTTAAAATGTCTATGTGTATCATATTAACATTTTTGCACCTTGGTGACATCTATATGCAATTTGATCATTAGACTATTACCACAATAACACTGTAAGAAGTCAGTACTTCACTGTTGACTTATTGCTGCTCAGCTTTTAAAATTTGGAGGCAAGAATACTCCCAATGTCATCTGGAGTTTTGTTAGCATTTCGTGCTCTCACAAAATCTTCCTTACAAACTGTTTTGAAGTGATTTGGTTACCAACGCATGCATGCAAAATGAATGACTGTAGATTGAGTTAATAATAAATGCCAGTGTATTGACTAGAAGTTTCTGAAATGTCACAGTGATTTGTATTATGGATCACTATTTCATATCATGAGAGAGAAAGCATGTCAGCAAAAGTTGTTAATGCCTAATGGTAGATTCGACCTTCTTCACAGTACTATAAAGCAGCATCAGGAATGGTGCCAAAATGAGATCCTAAATTATAGTGTCAAATAATCCTACCAGGGTTTAGGAGGAATGTGAAAAGAAACAAAAAATATCTTAAGATAGTAGAAAAAGCAGGAAGAAAGCGTAGTGAAGATTAGAATCACATTTGTGCTAAGAATGGCTAATCGAGACATTACCTGTACTAACTGAAACTTGCCTGCACAACCTCATATGAAAAAGGGTAGAGTTTAGGGTACATGGAATATACAAAATCAGATATCACACGTTTTATGAAATGTGTAGAGAGAATAATTCTAACCTTGCAAGAAGCTAGACTGGATATCTGCCCTTCCCTCACGTTGTTTGGTTCTATTCATGCCCATTAATTGAAATTTTTCCCTGAGCGGTGAGGTTTTAATTCAAAGCTGGCTCAGGTGTATAACAGCATACCCACTAAGCAAAGATTGTTAGAAATTCCTAGTTTTAACCTACATTCAGTGTCAGAAAAAGATTCCTGTAACAAGGTTTTGTTAAAATAGCAAATCATTATATGTCCAGCCTTTTTTCCCAGTTTGCTATAGCAGTTTCTTGTTCCATCTTGTTTTAGTGACTTCTGTTGTCACATACTAACAAAACCCAACTCATTCAAAAACAAAATTCAGCACGCTATAATGAAGAATTCAGCTACAATCTTCACTGTACCTGTAAGACATAATCTACCTTAGCTCTAACTGAAATTCCATGATCTATTGAAACCATCCTGAATTGCCATAACAAGAAATAATAATGGATTTTTACTATTGCTCTAAGGTACAAACAGGCATTCCAGTGGTAATGTCACAGTCATTCTACAAGTTGACTGAAAATAAAAGTTTCAGGTTTTTATTATTTTACCTTTTTGAAACTCTTGACTAATTTGATAATCACTTTTCAGATAAAAGAAATTTTCTTGTGGAAGAAAATTAAATCATATGAAAGCCTACATTTTTAATGTTTTACCCCTTTAAAAAAGACAGAACATACCCATATCAGTTTATTTGGCACGTTAGTGAAGAGATGTAAACAGAGTTGCAATTCTCATATACTCATATCTCTGAAAATGTAACCACTTTTCCCTTCAATGCTTCTATTTTCCCATTTATTGAATGATCTACTGGAATGGTCTGCTGGAAAAAAACACCTTCAAAAACAGCAATAAAAATGAATTTTATCCTCCTGAAGTAAAAAGTCCTAATTCAGTATTCCTTTTTATATTCTTTAAGATATTTTATGTATTTAAGATACTTCTAAAGTATTTCAACTTATATTAAATAAAACTGTACCTAGTCTTTGACAGTACTAGGAATTCTTAATCTCTCATCGATGTTCCTGCAAAATCAACACTTCAACAGAATGCAGAGTACTTCAAAAGCTGACCTAAGATCTATATGAACCGGGTTGATTCCATCCAAATGTAGCCACTAGACGCTTGACATCAAATCTCAACTAGATATTTATGTTTTTTCTAAAAGTCAGAAAACTGCTTCCCCCACCTCCTACATTAGAGAGGGGTCTCAGGATTAGCATCTCTTCAATGGTTTTTGAGGAAGCCTCGCAGTTTGTTTAGAGTTGATGGCAAGCTTTATGATGGTGAGAGCTAAGTAAAATAAATCTCATCCTCTGCTTCTGAATATCTGATAAATAACAACTGGTCTTAGAAACACGTCTACTGTATGTATCCATTCATTGTATTCCTTCTGAAACACACACACTTTGAGTAAGCATCGTTCAGGAATGGTCATAACCAGCAACAATTAAAAATCAAGGCAAGTCCTACTGTAGTCATTTTTTCTCATCCTCCTGTATAACCATTTGGGCAAGATTAGAAAGCGGCATATTAAAAGCCAAGATCACTGGCTCACTTTGGAAGTCATCTTGAAATTACTGGTTATTTTCTACCAAGAATTAAAGATCAAAACTATAAAGTAAAGGTTGAGACTGGAAATGCTTTTATGTACAAAAACAATTCAGACGAAAAAGCCAAATCAGTAGTTGTTTCCTATTTAGCACGTGAATTGGAAACCAAGCTACTTTCATCTCTCAGGCAGAGAAGTGGGTGCAGAAAAGCTCGCCTTACCCCTGAAGTAAGGGCCATCCACATTTCTGTGCTGTGGTTCGGTGCTGTTGATGCATTTAAAAGAACATTTCATGCAACTCCTTCGAAAGAAGGAAAAGTGAGTGAACAGGGAAGCCTTCTCTGAAAAGGAAAAGTCAATATAATTTTTATAAAAGAACAAAGAAGACAATTTGAAAGGAAATGTGATGCTACCAGTTCAATAATATATCGTATTGCTGAATTATGTACTCTGCTTAAAAATTAATAAAGCGGAGTTTTACTTGCTTACTGCAACTAAATAGGTTACACAGAATTGTGTCCATTTTGTGAGCTAAATGAGTACAATGAAACCCATTTTAAATAATAACCTAAGGGACTGGCAAATGTCACTAGACTAACAGAGATGATCTTTAACTGCAAGCCAAATGAAGCTTGTACTAGAAACCTTAGAGGTTCTTTAAAATGTACTTGTCAGTTGTAGTCATACAAGTAGTCCTGGGTGATTTTTATTTTTTTTCATATGGTATTTGCACACGTTGTATTTAAGCAGTGACATGCTAATAATATGGACGTTGCTTCATAACAGCAGTTGCAGCATCTCCCCCCTCTGCTCCCACCTTGTGAAGATAAAATCTCTTATGTGTAAAAGCCTCCCATTACATTTTCTTCTACTGTCATCTGAATAGTTCAGTTTTGCACAGTGGGTACAAACATGTCTATTTAGCCTATCTAGCTTCTGTAATATATTGCTTATGCAGTGATTGCCGTTATGAATAAAATGCCACTTAACCTCAAATACACTATATAGGCAAGTTTATCTGCTGAATACTTGATATAGTAATTGGCTAATTAGCTCTCCTACACATCCTCTGAGGACATTCTTAATATACCAGCCTTACAGAGTGTAGAAACATAGCAGGGAAGATCACTGACATGGCCAGGGTCATTGGAAACATCCTTGCCAGACACATTTAAAATGTGATGGCTTATGTCCTGTGCTTAAACCATGTCACTTACTAATGAAAGTCTGTCAAAAAAATAATTTTACATCCAGAGCATATGGTGCATCATAACAATCGTCTGCAGCAGTTCCTGAAAGCTATCTGGAATAACAGTTGTTGCACGGGGAGGGTGGAGAAGGGAGAGGAGGGGTGGAGGAGGGAACACAACAGATTTTATGATAGAGAATGAAAGCAACCCATTTTGCTTAAAGTTATTAGTTCCCAATTCCCTTTATGGTAAAGAAAAGCTTGCAGATGTGTCTACAAGTTATTCTGCTAACACCATCAGGCAGTAACATACACTCAAACAGACCTATGTTTCCCTTTTTGAGGTTGTTGAATCCACCTGCTTGACCAGAGATACCAGATTCATCGCGGCTCAGAACTACCCATGTATCTTGCTCTTCATTCATATTAGCTGAATCTAGTTATTAGATTATTAGCCAAAACTAGAAAAAAGTTACAAACAGTTATGAAGAGAAATAAGAAGACCAATGGAGCCTGGAGAGAGACAGAGAAGAGCAAGCAAAGTCTGTGGAGCCCACACTGTGCGCTAAATAGTGCACTTCTGCACACAAGGGTAAAGTGTAATCCTCAGCTCAGATACCAACTACACATCACACAATTCTCTTCTAATCTCCAAGTCATAAAAGTGGTTTTCAGTCACATCCAGAACAAGTGCCACATAAACTGAGTAGACTGACAGGTACTTCCTAAAGCATTTGAACTTGAACAAGAACCAGGAAGTTTTGGGTATTTCCTCCTCTCTTAATCCAGCATTTGTCAATCAGATCCTTCAGTCAATTGTCATATGAAACAAATCATTGCTTGATGTCTTCTGATGGTAGACATAGCATTCTTTTCTGATTATTCTCACAGTAAGCCCTTTCAACAAATCTAACAGTTTTATAGCTCAGTATTGCAGTAGATTCCATAATAGGCAACATCAAAAATATATTTTTGGATTTTTTAAAAATAAAACAAAACCAAAAACTTATGAAAAAGATGCAATGATGTAACTGTTTAAGTAACCCAGTAACCCTTCCAGTTCTACGCTTCTACAGAATTAAAGCTGGGCTGTTTTCCTAAATATCATATATGTTAGGCATTGTGGAATCTGGTAGCACAGTACAGGTAAGGCTGCTGCAGCTTCATACCACCACATCCAAGCAGTTGTGAGGCTGCGCATGTACGCGCAGTAGGCTCACAAGCACAGATGTGCAATGCACATACACAGCTGGCCACACAGAACAGCACAGAAACACTCAACATTCACATGAACACAAGCAGCACCAACAGCCTCATTCTGCTGTCCTCTGAGGGCAGATTAGGATGGATGCCTGTTAGTGGGAAATACATATATATGTACATGCGTACAATGTGGATCCCTGCAGCAGCTGGGGTCAGACACTCAGTCTACATGATAGCTGGCCCCTGGATCCCAGTCTCCTCAGTTACCGGCACCTGGACATACGAGCCCCTGGGGCTGCAGCCCCACTACAGTTGCTGGTACAACGCCCCCACTCACACACACCGTAACACTAACACCCTGCATCTCTCCAGTACCTGCCTTTAGATGTACAATCCATCCAACACTTGGCCTTGGATCCTCACTCTCCCCAGTGGCCTCCTGCACAGGAGCACACACACAGGTGTCTCAGCCTCTCCAGAATTTGGCCTTGATCCCCTGGTCCCTCCAGTAGCCAACTCCTCCTGTGCTATCACTTTCAGCGACACATACACGCACCCCTTGTTCCCAAGCACTTCACTTACAGGCTACTCCAGCTTGATCTTTGCTAACAATCGCACACTCACACACCCACACAAACACAGACACACACACGATAGCCTCTCACCCAGGAAAAGAGGTAGAAATACAGTTTTAGAAGAAGACAGGACAGACTGTACTGATCAGGGACAGGGCATGGCCAGAGAAAGGTACTCACCAGTCCTTGTTCATATGACTGGCCCCTTTTATCCCCTTATCCCTTTGATTCTTCCCCATGCATGTTCCTCCCCAAACCACCGTGATCCCTCCCCAAAATATCCCATAAGTCTCACACAATCCCAAAATTCTTTTTTCCTGTATCCCATAACAAGTTCCATAGCCCTAGGTAGTAACCTCCTCAGTCAGTGAGGTGACCCGGAAAACTGCTTCCACTGACTCACAGTCATGGCTCTTACCCAGCCCATAGGGCTGATGCACTCCTGGGATGCCCAGGGACTGGCTTGTTCCCCTGACTGGGATACCGGGGTTCCCCCACCTGCCATCCTGCCTCTGTGCATCCCTGTGCCTGGGGGAGTGTGAACTTTTCACGGGCTGATCACATTCCTGTGGTGGCCCAGAGAGCAGCTGGAGCAGGGTATTACTCAGATCTCCCCATGTGCCCTATGCTCCTTGGTGTGTGTGCAGAGAACAGCTTTTTTATTGTGTAGCCTAACAGTATGCAAATTTCCACATCTTTTTAATCTTTAAGGGTTGATGTTTGTAAAAACCCTTAGATCTTTTATAGGATCTGTTTTCTTATAAACAGGAAAAAAATCTTTCACATCAATAGCTTAAATTCAAGGATGCCACATGGGCTCACAAGTCCGCTCAGACAGAACATCTTGCAGATTTGGGATCCAAATGGACTTATGTAACTAATTCTACACAAATGCAATGCTATGGAAATTAGAATACGAAATTTGCTGGGTTAATATAAATTAGAGATATCAGTATTTTATTGTATACTGCGAAGCCTCTAAACCTTTTGATTGATTGTGCTTTTCTTCATCACCAATTCACTCTATTAGAGCATTACAGTGTCTAAGAATATTTACAATCGTAAGTGAAGAAACTTCTTTTCTTAAAGAGATTTATCTGAATGTCACTACCTTTGCAATACATGTGCACACCAGCATTGTTTGTATAGTAAACAGAATTGTTTACTAATACAAAAAATAATAATTAGAAAATTAGTTGCAAACATCAGTAAGAAAAAATATTTGTTTCAGGTATGGAAAATCCATTATGAGTTATCTAAATTCATCTGAGTAATCTAATTTATAGGAGTCTAGTCTTCAGAAAAAAAGGCAATTCTCCATGAGGTTAGTGGAAGTTTTATTTGTTCACTACCTGTGAAATCAAGGCCTCTTTACTCATCATGATTTAAATCTCTACTTTAGATAACTACAATTAAAATGTATTTACTCCAAATAGCAATATTTATGTAACTTTTTAAAGGACATTTAGATTATCTAACAACTGCATGCATTTACTCCAACTACATTGACTAAAAATCAAATTAATGAGGTGTGGGATTCAAGGTATCCAAGACTAGTAAGGATCCTCTGTGAACAAGCAACTGAAATTTAACACCTTTCTGGTAGAAACCTGAATATTAATTAGACATCGAGAATCTCTGAGGCTATAACATCCAGGGGGAAATTTTGCATGTTTCATATTTCCTTAAAGGTTTCATACCGCTGTTAGCTTCCTATATCTACTCCAGTATAAAAGGTTTCTGCTGGTGAAAAATAAGTTGAAGAAAACATATTGGTGGAAAATAAATTAGAAAAAATAACACATTGACATAATCCCTACTTTTATCTATATTTGACATTTTTATTCAGCAGTGTTCATATTTTCATTTTTTTACTCTCGTTTTATCAGAAATAACAATTTTAGCCAAATTACTTTTCCAAGACTGAAAACCTGTAATGAATCATATTTTTAAAATATATTTATTCCCCTCAAAGCTATTGCAATAGTAATTTTGACCAATTAGCAGAGCAAAGAACTGGATGTCAGATACCCCAGGTTCCATTTCCATCTCTGCCACTGAGAATTTTTTTAATTGCATCATTTTATCTGTGCTTTGATTCCTATCCTAGGCTTCATTTTCCTGTATACTATAAAGCAGACATAGCTTCTAATTTCATGACCGTCTAGCACAATGCTGCAAAGACCTTAGCTGGGTCTGTAAGTCTAACTGCATTAAAAAAAATACAAAACAAACAAACGAAAAAGGATAGTCTTATCCTATGCACCAGATTCTAACATCAGAGACATGATATAATTTATATATTTTATTATTTATGCTGGGCTCTATTAGGCTTGAGTGGAGTTACCACATTCTCCTGATTTATCATGTCACAGAACTGTACAGGAGACAGTTTCTCCCTCTTTATGTACACAAAACATTGGGGTCTGTTTCCTCAATGTAGAGTTCAGGAATAAGATTAGCAGGCTGTTGCATATAATACACTAAATTGTAGAACCACATGCTTTGTGAAACACTTTCATTGCAAAGGATTTTACTGTGTTCAGCAGAACACATTAGAAACTATTTCTCTAAATATTAATGCATTTGGTTTTTATTAAGCAACTCTGAAAAGCTCTGAATTGAACAGTAGACAAGCACGTATTTCCAAAATTTTGCAGAGAGACAATTACATCTGAAGATTAGGTTCTGGGCTTGTAGTATAAAGAAAGAACAGTAAGAACAGTAATCCAACAAAATAAAAATGTGTATAACATTGAAGAGTCATGGACAGTGAACACAGTGAGATTGTTCTAGAAAAGAAACAAGTGTAAACAATGTATTTCTCATCTAAGTTAGCCAACATGATCCCATGGAAAAGTTTGTGCACTTATATAATTGCTTTTTATGTAATTGCAACCTAAATATTCCCCTCTGAATACTGGCAATGTAATCCAGACTATAACCCGAACTATACCATAAATTGCCAGGTGTTATGTATGGTGAGAGAATAATACATTATGCAGCATCTCTTAATGACAGAAGCTGAAAAAACCCAAAATCTCAGGCAAAAATAAACAGAAGGAATACTCAATTTTTCTTTTAGTAAGTCATAACCTTTCAGTGATGGATTGTATTTAGGTACTTGGACACCACTGCAGCCACTTAGTCACTGGACTGCAGCATGCTATAAATTCTTTGGGAGACAGAGGGCACAAATGCTTGAAGCAGGCTAAGGGTTAGTAACCGGCTGCTGCCAAAGGCAGCTGGAGCCCTGCTTCTCCCTATATGTCTAACCCAGTCTTTTCATCCAGGCTCCCATTGCTTCCAATGCATTGGGTTTGGCACTTGTTTGATTCTTCAGTGAGCTCATTTAATTCACTAATTAGCAGAAAAGCAACCAGATAAAAAGCCTAAAACTGCTGGCTTGGCAAGCTGCATTGGCTCCCTGGAAGCAGGGCCAGACAAGGGCCAGGAGTAGTACAAGGGACAAGACAGGTTCACAAAGCTGGGAACGGAAGGCAGAAGTCAGTCAACAGCATCAGGCTACTAAGCTACCAGAAAGGATAGTCTTACATGACCTCGTTGTGGCAAGTAAGTATTAAGCCCTTTTCTTCCCTTATAATACAGAACATCAGCTGCCCACTGTGCCAAACTCTTCGTACCTCATAATCACACTACAAAGCAGCCACAACACTGAGCAATTTTCTTGTATTTGTATAGCTGTCTGACATAGTAGGAAAGTACTGAAAAGAAGAATAATCTTTTGAGATGTAACCCCAGTGGGGGTGACAGCAGCAACAGAAACAATGGTAGCAGTATGCCTTCTATAAAACAGTCACTGGGTACAAGGCTTAGAAGTTCTAAGAGGAGAGTACTCAAGATTTTTTTTCTTTTCCCTATTTTTTCCTATTTTTTTAAAACATTTCCTTATGCCATTTCATCTCTTTAATTAATGCTGCATGCTGAACTGATTGCTTGGGGTACGAGGCTCTTTCTTAAATAGCTGCAGTCTATCTTTTCTGGTCAATAGATCTCAGCTTTTTTGCAGTTTTACTACAATACTGGTTTGCATTCTTGCTGTTTACCAAGCCAAACTAGGACAAATTGGAGTTACATCAGTAAACAGTAAAATTTAATATGGTTAAGTGATTTTAAGGTCAACATTCTATGTACTTATATATGTGTAAAAGAAGGTTGTTGTGTATATGTTGATATCTTCTGTATATTCATTTACAAACATTCACCCACACAACTCACTGTTCTTAAGAATCCCATTTCTTCATTGTTAGCTAAGAAATGAACTCCTGTTAGGACAGTATTGCACTTAGCTGCATGCCTTGAAAGAGTAATCATCATTATCTGACTAACCTAGTGGCCTTCTACAATGGAGTAACTGTATCAGTGGACAAGAGAAGAGCTACAGATGTCATCTACCTAGACTTCTGTAAGGTCTTTGATATGGTTCCCTGCAATATTCTTGCTGCTAAATTGGAGAGGTAAGAGTTTGATGGATGGACTGTTAGATGTATAAGGAACTGGTTGGATGACTGCATCCGAAGAGTTATAGTGAAGGTTCGAATGTCCAGATGGAAATCAGTAATGAGTGGTGTCCCTTAAGGGTCCACATTGGGACCAATACTAATATCTTCATCAATGACAGACAGTGGCACTGAGTGCGCGCTCAGCAAGTTTGCTGATGACACTAAGCTGAGTGGTGTAGCTGATTCACTAGAGGGAAGGGCTGCCATTCAGAAGGACGTGGACAGGCTTGAAGCGTGGGCCTGTGCAAACCTGATGAAGTTCAACAAAGTCAAGTGCAGGGTCCTGCAGCTGGACTAGGGCAATCCCCAATATCAGTACAGACTGGGGGATGAACAGGTTGAGAGCATGCCTCTAGAAAATCACTTAGCGATACTGGCAGACAAAAAAAATCGGACGGGAGTTGGCAAAAAGCCAACAGTATCCTGGGCTGCATAAAAGGAAGCTTGGCCAGCAGGTTGAAGGAGGTGATTCTGCCTCTCTACTCTGCACTGGTGAGACCCCACCTGGAGTATTGCACCCAGCTCTAGAGTCCCCAGTAAAATAAAAAAATGGACTTGTTAGAGCAGGTCTAGAGGAGGGCCACAAAATAGGCCAGAGGGCTGAAACGCCTCTCCTATGAAGAAAGGCTGAGTTGGGGTTGTTCAGCATGGAGAAGAGAAGGCTTCAGGGAGACTGTATTGCAGCCATTCAATATATAAAGGGGGCTTATAAGAAAGATGGAGAGAGACTTTTTACAAAGGCCTATAGGGACAGGACAAGGGGCAGTGGCTTTAAACTGAAAGATGGTAGGTTTAGATTGGGTATAAGGAATAAATTTTTTACAGTGAGGGTAGTGAGGCAGGGGAAAAGATTGCCCAGAGAAGTTCTGGATGTCCCATCATTGGAAACATTCAAGGCCAGGTTGGACAGAGCTTTGAGCAACCTGGTCTAGTGAAAGATATCCTTGTCCATGGCAGGAAGGTTGAACTAGATAATCTTCAAAGGTCCCTTCAAACCCAAATCATTCGATGATTCTATGATCCAAACATACCATCATAGTATTACAATCAGGGAACGTGTAAGACATTCCTTAAGAACTATTGATAATCTGAACAGGCAAAAGGTTACCTCACTACTGTTGATTCTAATCAACACATAAAATAGTATTAAATATATATATATAAAACTTTGAGAGTAAAATGGATAAAGATTTAGTACCTGGAAAGTACCTACTACAAACTCATTTCCTTAGCTAAACTGAGGGAATACATTCTTTTTTATGGGTCTGACCTTTGAAGTAGACACTGCTGTTTTAAAGTTACTTTTCTTTCAAAATCCTCCACTGATTCCAAAATCAGTAAGCATAGTCTACTGATTAATTTACATTCAAAGCAGCCTATATCACCCTTTCTAAAATGAGCTAGATTTATAACATATTCCATTTTCTTATTTGACTAACCGTTCTGTTCCTTACTGGGCAAACTGCTTTATGCCAACTATCATAGACTCTCACTTTCATCAAAAGATTCCAGTTTGAAATTTTAGCAAAACCTGTCTATGATTGCCATAAAAAACTGCTCACCATCTATTCTTGCAAAACCTTTGTCGAATTCCACTGAGAGAAGGAACTGTGCTGTTAAAGAAATTACGGGGAAAAATAAAATTGACAAAGCAACAGAGAAGGGACACCCCTTTGCCTTACACATTAAAAGAAAAGAAAGAGGTTTGCAGGTTAGGCTATAGAAGCATTGTTGATCTAAATCTAAGATAGACTGGATTTAGCTGATTTTAATGATTCTGTGCCAGCTGATATCCTGTGAAGGTCATTAGGGTTGTCAGCAATCAGAATAATATGAGAAAGGTGAAGCCAATTTGAATTTGAAATTTCTTGACCCAGTTGATTTACAGCTTCTTGGAAGACTATAGGGAAGTATACCTTTTCTAATTAAAAAAAGCTGTCACACTTACGGACTTTTTCAGACATAAACTATGTGCTGAAAGGAGGTGAAATTTTGTTGTTCTAAGTTGACTCCATAGATATATGCATGAACATTTTTTTAATTCCACAGAGAAAAACTTCCACCATCAAACATTAATTAAAGAATAACTTAACTTCTGACATCAGTTTCTAGATTTATCCTAAAAAGGAATAACCTGAATCCACCTCTTACCCTTTGAGAATGAAAAGAATTGTACTTTATTACCATTTTCCCCCAAAAGCTGTCTTTATTTTCATTTTAGGCAGATGTAAACTATAGGAATTGTTTTAAAATTCAAAACAAGATTTCTCTGTTTTCAGAATCCTGACCCTTCTGCTTTGGTCAAGTCTCAGGAAGGTCTGTTTTGGCACCTAGACTTAACATCACAATCCCCTAGAATAATAAAAACACTCAGTCCTTCTGCTTTTTCTGTTCCATCTGTCAGACTAATATCTTAACATTGCCGTATCAGCTTTTTCTGTATAAGCTAACAAAAGTGAAAAAAATGTTTAGCTAACATATCACAGACTATAATAAATATGAAACCAAATTAATAAATGCCTGCATAGTAACTCTTCTGTGCAATCCAAAGATCAATAGAATGGCATACACTGGCACTTCGAAAGAGTCTTTAGCCTTTCTCCTTAAAAATACCCCTGCAGACCTATATTTTTGAAATGTGTAATTAATTGACTGTCACATACTAAAGCAATGGAAAACCAGAAAACCGTTCTCAGGTTTTAGAGACTGATTTTGGATTCAGGTTACATTTAATTAAAATACAAACAATCTATAGAGATCTCACTATTAAATAATGCACTGAATAATTTATCTGTCATGGACAGTATGATATTTTAGAACTAAATGTATATTGCTAAAATGAAGATTGTGGCTATTCCTCTTCCTCATTTCAATTGCTGCAGTAAATCTGAAAGAAATGAGAGGAAGTTAGCAGCAAGCAAAGATATAAAGTCACCCTACTAGAACGGAGGCTAAAAGCCAACACTGGTGATTTCCCTGGTGTGAAACTAACAAGACTACAGAGATGGACCTCTACTACATATCACAAATAACTGAAAGGTATTTATTTTTAGATCAAAGCTGGTTTGGTTTTTGGTTTGGGGTTTGGTTTTTTTTTTTGGGGGGGGGGGGGGGGGTGGTTTGTTTGGGTTTTTTTGTTTGTTTGTTTTGGGGGATTTTTTTTGTGAACTACAGCTGTGGTTGAGGTTCGCTGGGCACCCTGTCATATTCTTATAGGAGTTTTTTCCATTTTCACTACAGCCTTGGTCAACCACTCTGGAAATATGGAGAAAAGATGAAAGTGGAGAAAAGTGCAGTTTTATCTGTTTTAAGGTCCCTTTGCAGATCAACAACATAAAGAGAATTCAGTGTAAATAAAACTCCTTAAAATTTTCACTTAGCTGCTAGAGAAAAAGGATTAGAAAATATAGTCATATTCCATTTCTAAAGGTGAATACCTTGACCTATTTGAAATTAGGTTCCCTTTCAGAGAAGAAGCTTATTTAATGTCTGATTATATGCTATGTTCTAATCCTATGTTGTGTTAATTTCAATTCCTTGTAAATATATATCTTTTACATTTCAGAAAATAATTTCACTTAACAGTGAAATACTTATTAATATTAATAGTTCTTTTAAGTATTTTACATCAAGGTCAGAAATTGAGGTTGCAGAGAACAGGACCATATTTGAAGGAGGTGCCTTCTTAACCTTCAATTTTAATCAGTTTCAGAAGAATCCTGTACCTTTCTAAATCACAGATCACTTTTTACAAAAATATAAACAATCTTTCAGGGTAACATATTTACATTTATGACTGTTTTCTTAAACATCATCTCTTTAGCACTGAATATATAACCTGTAGCATTCAAGTTTGAATTCTGTTTTACTTCCAGGCACAGTGGTGTTAAAAAGTTGATCATTAGTGCGATTCAGACCTGTTTAGAAGAATTATACAAATAAAAACCTGCCTTCAAGAGTTTATCATATTTCCTTAGAATATCATATTTAATGTATACTAGTATTTTCTACTATGTTATTTCACATGAAATTGTACAGACAGAAAAGCACTGTAACTGTATGTGTGCATGTTTGAGTATCATATGATTTTGACAGGAGCAGGTGAATATGTGGATTTTAAAGACAAGCAGACAGTAACACATTTTTCTGTCAAGTCAGGATTTTAAGACATTCAAATTTATAAGAAAGAAAAAATAGGTATATGTTCCATTTAAGCCTAGTGGCTATGAAAGCAGATGTCTTAAGTGGTTCAGTCTTGATCTCTTTAAACTATTACTGCTTTCTAGACCCCTGTCAGAAATTCATAAACGTGGCTTATATAAGCAGGTCCAAATACCAGATCAAAAAACCCCTGGTGTACTAACGTTAAAGGAATAGAAAACTGAATATGTTCCCAGCAAATAAAAACCTACATTGATTTACAATGAGTCTCATGGAAGACATACTCCCGTTACAAAATATATTCCTTTGGCTCTTGCTTGAAGGATGCAGGATTCTCAAATAATTCCAGGACTTGAGAGAAAGGAAGTACCAGGACAAAGAACTGATAGGACAGGTGTTTGCTTCAGGGAACACTGTCTCTTTATTTATATATATATATATATATATACAGATAAAATATTTTTAATGACTGTGAACTGTAAGGAGGAGGGGTTTAGCTATGAAATGAATTCCTGTTTTAAATGGACTTTGGAAGGAAAGTTACTGTGAAGAAAGGACTTTGTTAAAGTAATTTTAATGGACTTTATGTCCAAAAAACTACAGGCCAAAGCTGAGCTGTAACCAGAAACATGGAAGTATGGTCACCATAATTGCGTGTTCTCCAGTTACATGGATACATTTTCTCTGTAATAGATTACTGTCCCCTTTATGTCTCTTCTTGATTGTATCCCTTTTAAGAAACTGAGAAACAGACACAGTTTTCAGTTTTATTGGAAGAGCTACAATAATGTTACTTCATCTTGCTAATTAGAGGATAGTTACATTTTAAAAAGCTAATTGTATAAAATTGATTCTTTCTTATTTTCTACATCAGTCCCTTCCTTGCTTTTCAGAAATCTCTGCTCATTTAACTGGCCAAAAAAATTGAAGGGAGAAAAAAAAGAAAAGAAACTTCTGCTAGCCCCACACAGCCCTAAAAAGGAAAAGATTCAAGATGATACTCAGCAACTGCACTCACATAAATGTATTGCAGACAGTAGAGGTGTAAGTGTTACTGAGGCCACTGAGGATACAACTGAAAGCTTAATTTGACATTCACAACTTTTTCACTCATGACAGCACAAGGGAAAAGCACAGCTTCCCAGACTTTAAATTGGATGGGTAGGATTAACAGTTAATATATGTATTTATAAAATTAATATATTCGTTAGAGAAGTGAAAGGTACTAAATATAGAACCATATCATTTTTAGAGTCTTTTTTTATAGCAGAAGCACACACAGTGCGGTACAAATGTTAATATCTCTTTTTTTAGGATGAAACTCAGCTCTAGTATATCTCAGTGAATATGCATGTGGGGTCAGGGAAGATGGTCTGAAAAGGGTTTACCCTTAATAGCTTTACCCATACTCTTGAGCAAGAAATAAATCGTAGCTCCCTCTTAAATGCACAACCAGGCAGCTGAAGCAAACCCATTTCTTCCCCAAACGGAAATTGGTTCAGGCTGTAATTTTTATTTATTTATTTATTAATGAGAGAAGACGTTGCTCTTTTGAAGTGTTGTTGAACTTGAACTAGAACTAAACTGGAATGACTTCAGCCACAGCTGAACAAAATGGAACAATACACTACTTCATCTCCTAGCACATAACACTGTCATTCAGATATGGCCATGGCCACCCTTGGCACAGTTGGAAGAAATGTGAATAGGAGCAGAGGCTAAATGGAGTCTGCAGTCTGCTACTGGAATCGTGCTAAACTGGGGAAGGATTTCATTGCATTGTAGGAGGGTGCTTTGCTGCTCCTGTGAGCAGCAGGATTGTGTGCCCCCGGGCTAGTGGTTCTTGCTGACTATAGCTTACACACAAGCTGGGTAGAAAGTTTGATTTACGACACTTTCTTAGAGCGTGATGCTGAGCTTCAGTATTAGCCCATGCTGCTGACAAATTTTGCTACACTGACGTCTAGAAACTCATAAAAATGTAGCCCCGATTAACTGCTGCTGCTGCTGCAGAAGACTGCATCTGGTTTCCATCGGTGACAGAAATGTCAGTCTAATAGCTTCTAAAGTGTCACAAAATTGTTCTAAGTGGGAAATGAGAGAAATGTTAACAATATAAACATGCACATTAGTGCCCTTAACTTTTTAATTGCCAAGTCTCCTAGGCTTGATTTTTCACTGTTTTATTACATTGATATATCATAATATAATTGCTTTTATTTAGGGCTGCTTAAGAAGTAACTTTCTGTGGTAGTTTCATGCCATATATCTCCTTTCTGTCTTAAGAGCAAGGGCCAGGAGTACCCCTGTACATGGGGTATCTCTTGACATAGCTCTGTTTATCTACATTTCATGGTGCTGCAATATACACTTACTGGTATAAAAAAAAAAAAAAAAAAAAAAAAAAGCCAAAGTAGGGATATCTACAAATCCCATCTGTCCTTTTTTGTACACAACCTGCCACCAGGTACATGACATTGCCACAGGAACAGATTGTATGTGCATGATTAGTTTCATACCTGACCCAGCTATATGCTAGGTAGGGCATGCAAAGTCAGAGCTGAGAAAAGAATAGTATGCATCCATGCTCCTCTTTCTTAGTCATGCTGCAAAGTTAAAAGCCTCCTCCTAAAAATGAAGAAGTCTGGAAATGGCTTGAAAAATATGACGGAGGAAAATGAATGCATGCTTTTCCTTTTATTGTCTCTGCTGGGATTTTTATTGCCCATATAATTAAAGGAGGAAGTGAACAGCATGAAAATAGACGCTCAACACCTGTAAAAGCACCTTAGAAAAAAGGGAAGGACAAAGAAAAAAATGTTACAAGGTTAAGGAACACTGTCTAAGAGTCAAGACCACAGCTGACAATGGAGGCTATTTAGTTAGTAATGAACAGACTAAAAATAGTGACTGAAGTACACTTGCTTGGAGACTGATCATCGTTTTAATCTGAGCAGGTATAAGGCAGTTACATTTTTATTACTTTGTTTTCACTTGTCAGAATTGATTATAAAGCAGTAAACTTCTTAAAGGTCATTTCCAACCTAAATGATTCTATGATTCTATACATTTAGATTGGATATTAGGAACAATTTCTTGCCCAAAACGGTTGTCAAGTATTGGAACAGGCTGCCCAGCGAAGTGGTGGAGTCACCATCCCAGGAGGTATTTAAAAGACCTGTAGATGTGGTGCTTAGGGACATGGTTTAGTGGTGGACTTGGCAGTGTTAGGTTAACAATTGGCCTCAGTGATCTTAAAGGTCTTTTCCAATCTAAACGATTCTATGATTCTAAAGTCTTTATTCAAAAAAAAAAAAAAAAAGAAACAAGCACCTAGAATTAAACCATGAGGTCGTCCAGAATATTTCGCTCACTACAGACCTGGAGCAAATGAAGTTGGCTTTACAGCAGCTGCAACATTAGGGGCATCAATAAAGAAATTAACTACTCACATTTGAAATAAGGGAAAACTTATGCTTACAATCACCCAATCCAAAAATTGCTGTGAGAGCAAAGCAAACATCCAGCTCATAAACCTATCTGTATAATTTTTTGGAAATGGTTAGAGGTCAGCATTGAAATTCTGAGTAGAGCCAAAACCACCAGTGACTGAGGGAAGCAATTTAAAAGTGATGTCAGTTCTCATTGGCCAAATAGTAAATCAACCCGTATTTTTGAGTTCATGTTGAGATACATGATATCACCAGACACAAATCTAGAATTTTGTAACAAGTGGAGTGGAAAAAATCTGTCACAACTTTCTTCTGTCCACAGTGTGTTTCTGCCACTATTCTAAGTAGCTTTTATCCCTTCTGCTATCCCCAGGCTGCTAATCATCAGCCTGTCTCTGACCTCCACCTGTATCTTCGTAATTTTAGTGCTTTGAGAAAGTAGAAACCAGTCAATTATTAGGTTTTTTGCTTTTTTTCATTCCTGGGTTACTTGATTTTCCCAAGCATGAGAAGATAACTATGATTTTTTTAAAAATCAATATATAGCAAATGACTATGCTTGTTTGAATATTCAATTCAAACAACCTTATCATGACCAGTTTGTACACTAAGAAGATGTAAAAATGTAATCAAATGTAAATTTTGTTTTCCTGTTCTGAAAGACTGCAGAACTTCGAGTATAATTTTGAAAAGCAGATGTTTCCAAATTTAAGTGAGTAAGAGAGCTCTTCAGTTCCTCAGAGGCAGTTGCATTTTTTAATCTCCTTTATTAGAGTACGAACACTCTGGTCATGAAAAGGCCATATTCAATCATTCATTCTACGGTTATTAATTATGTGTTTTATTTAGCTCATGCTCTCTGAATAAATAAGTGTAAATGTTCTTTGTAACTCATGGAAGGTGTAGGTTTCTTTTTTGTAATTATTTTGGGAGAAATACGTCATGATGTGTATATATATACACACACTTTATTTTGCTGTAATTAACAGGTTTTGATAGAGACTACAAATTTGTAACAGACCTTTTTATCAAAATATTTCAGCACATATTTCTACGGATCAGATAGTTTAAAACAACTGATAAAAATCAAAGCTGGTATGAGTGCTGAATCACTGAACTTACACATGAGTGAGATCTATTGCCTTCATGCTTAGGGAAGGGTTTCCCAGTGCATACTGTATATAGTCAGATATTCCCAAATGCAAACAAAGCTGAAAATAGAAATGTACTGCATGAAACACTCATAACACTACAAGAAAAAAAAGTACACATCTGCAAATCTGAAAATCTGATATCTTAACATTATCTGTGGTCTGATAGGTGTCAGAATCAATTAAGATTTCTCCTATTAAGTTCCTTCTGAAAGTGTCTGAAATTGAAAGACATTCTCTTTTGACTGCTGCTCATTTGAAATTGGCATTTTCATGTGGCAGATGGTGACCTTATCCCTGTGCTTTAGCAAAAATGATTTTTATTAAGCCTAAACAAGTGTGAACAGTGCTAATTTCCTGCAGCAGGCAGAATTTGAATGTGAGCATATAATGATTGGAAGAGTGCTGCCTCACCACATGGAAAAATGTGCATTATGCCAACAGAGTAGATTACTAACAAGGCAGCCCCTTACAATTATACCAGACTTTCCATTTTATCGATACTCATGAAGAGCATATTTATTTTAAGATTTCTAGGAGCTGCTGAGGGCTGTTTGCAGCTAGGTCATATCCTAAAAACAAAACGCAAAATAACAGAAGACATTGGAAGGACTACATGAATTCTAAATTGTAGTTAAAAATTATCAGATGAACAGAACAACTGCTGGTTTCTATCAAAATACAAAGACTTAATCCTTTGCTAGTCAGGAACACTGTTGCTCTCAACAAAGACTGTTTAAAAGTATAGACATTGTCTTGAAAGTGTAGGTTTGAGATCTACACTGCAAAGTTGTTAGTAAATTTGATACTGTGGATAAGGATCTTATTGCTGTCTCTAAATAACCAATAAGAAAGTACAGAGAAAACAAGGCCAGGCTCTTCTTGGAGGTGCACGGTGACAGAACAAGAAGCAATAGACGTAAGTTGTAAGAAGTGAAATTCTGAGTAGATTCTGGTAAAAAAACTTCCCAGAGGTATTCATAAGCCTTGGTATAGGTTTCTCAATGAGGTTCTGAAATACCTGGAGATATTTAAAACTGAAATGGAGAAGGCTCCAGTCCACCTGCTCAGAGTTGGCCCTCTTTGGGGTGGAGGGTGGACCAAATGACCTTCAGAGATGCATTCAAATCTAAATTATTCTGTGCATCTCTAAGGGCAGGCACTATCTTTTAAACATCGTTAATCTAGAAGCAAAACTAGAAGCAGCGTGACTTTTCATGAAATGACAGATTTCACTCTCTGGTTTCTTACTGAACCTAATAAGAACACCGATTAGCTGAACGTAAGGAAGAAAGGCAATCATTAATGTTGCAAAAGTCTTCTGTCTTCTGAAAGGTTTCCTTACTGATACTGTCCAGGACTTGTTTAATATTTTAGAATATATGATGGAAATGTAAACAGGATTTCTAAGAACTGGAAATCCTAGGAGTCCTTTTCCTTACTTAGATAAAGATCTAAATTTCCAAAACATAAAACTGTCATTGTAAAGTTTATGTTGCAAGCAAATCATGACAGCGGTTCCCATCCACTGACTATAAGAATGTGAGCTTCTTAAAGAAGAAAGATAATATATGTCTCTCTCTTAATGTGAGGAAGAAAAGGAATAAAAGTCACTTCCACTAGAAGCTTGAACCTTTTGACCACCTCCTTTACAATCAAATAGATTGCCAGTTTTGTTTTCAGCTGTTTAGTAGCTCGTGACAGAAAAAATATTACAAACGTACTAATGTTTATTTTTGCAGTAACTCCATTATGGCTGTGACCTCTAGGTGGGACTGAGGCATCTACTGTTTGATGAGGAGCTCAAGAGCACTCTTGAGGGCACTGAAGAAACTCTCAGGCTGGGTAGAAAACTGAAAGTCACCACCTGACTTTAAAATGTCAGTGAAGATGAAATGAACATTCCTTCAGGGAAAACAAAGCAGAAGGGGAAGACAGAGAGCAAAGCTGGCCAAAGTCACCCAAGCGACTGTTCCCCCTATATGATAGTTATTATTATTTTGATTTACTGAGACAGACACGTTATTCAGGGACATAAATGTTTCCTCTTCAAGAATGAAAAATCTATTCCAGTCCTACATCAGTTTAACTGTTGTAGTGCCTAAATACCTGATTACGGGTGCCTGAATGAAAAAAATTGTATAGTGACACATATTGCAATGTGTCTCACATGACATTCACCTCTTACATCTTTTATGGGAAAGCTTGTATGATAGCTTGTCATGATTTGATTTATTTGTGATTTACACTTCATTCAGAAGTGTAGATGTTATCTGAATATTCCTGGGTATTGGGAAACATAAAATCCAGATTTTGCTTTAAAAAGAGACACAACTGATATATATGGTAAGTGAAAAAAGTATGAAATGTTCACAGTTTTTCTAGCACTTTGCACAATACAGAGGGTGAGGCTCCTTGTAGCAGTCAGCTAATTCCTTTCTCTGGTCATTCCCCGATTGTAATGAAGCCAGTCCTATTGTCTTGAGACTCTTTTTCTAGTGTTTAAATGTCAGTCTCCAGTTTATCTCAAACCTTTCCTGCCTTCTTTTACCAGTCTTACGCCTGTTGTGTGATTCACACCTTCCTTGTATGAAAATACACACTCTTCTTTCCCATCTTGCTTGAAATAGCTCTAAGTTTATACAAAAAGGGCAGGGGAAAAAACATATATTGGGAGTACAAGAAACAGGCTCTGGTTGCTTACAGAAGCCAGTATTACAGCCAGAGTCAAGCCTTTCCCTATGAGCTTGCACCTTTGGCATCAGGACAGAACATGTTTACTCTGTGAAAGAGCTGCATGTATTAGTCATCAGCTATCTCAGAGAAACTTAGCAATGCCCAAAAAGAGTAGCATTTTGGGAGATAACAGCTACTAAAACAAAGATGTTCCCACTGAGTAGATTTGGACTGTGATTTTATTTTTTATCCAAACTTTCACTCTGTAATCAAAGTTATACATATTTTCATGGAAGTGATAAAAGTGACACTCTATAATAATTTCAGACTGCTGTTCAAAAGCGTCAGAATACAAGATGCATGCAAGGAAGAGGGGTAAATATAAAGCAGGATCAGTATGTTACCTGTGCTCTTAAGCCTCACTGGCTGAATTGTCTAAAATACTCCTGCCTGAACTTTCCAGAAAATAGTCTTCCAGAGGCAGCCATTCTGTATAACAGGTATCAACCCAAATGGCAAGTAATTTAAATACTCTTTCTTTTTTTTTTTTAATGTGACACTACAGGTGGCCTTAAAAATAAGCAAAAGTACTATTTCTTTAGTTTGTGTTTTGTGTTTTGACATTTTGCATTTGTTTTTATGTGCACCACCTAGCCTCAGAGTGATGTTTGTCAGCGGACAAGTTTGCATGATGAAAGAAGGCAAGGGCAGGAATACACAGGAAAAAAGGAAACACTGAAAGACACACTTCAAAGTGCTTTTTTTAGCAGTAAGCAAGTGAATGAATAAATAAAGGAGGAACAACCAGAGAGAGAGCAAAATAAAAGGCTTGACCCCTAAAAGACAACTTTAAAATGTTACTTGTAGCTCAGAAAAAAATAAGACACGCAAAAGAAAATAAGATTGAATAATAAAATATTCATTAAACTAGCTTCAGCCAAAATATTAATATTTCGTATTTTAAATGCTGGAGTTCTTTATAGCCAAAATTACATCCTTAAGCAATTTTTTCTTAGAATTTCTTCTTCTTCCAAATTCCCTAACATATAAATAAAAACATATTCTGACAAGTGTCCATTCTGCATAAAAAATTAGGAATAAAAATCATATCACTCTCTGCAACCAGAAGCTTTTCTATTCCTGTCCTTCAGTGTCAAAATCTGATGAGAAACAATGAAGGAAAAGGGAATGTAACCCTGTTCCTTTTGAAAGATTATTTACTCAATTCTCAGTATGAATAAGAAAGGAAAACAGGGCATAAACTGAAAGGAACTGTGCTTCAGCTGCCTGCATCTCCACAGGTGTCCTGACCTAGTCTTCCCTCCCTCAATTTTTTATATCAGTGATATTCCCATCTATAGAAATATTTTTTTACATTATTGTCAATGATCATAAAATCCCTATATATTTAAAATTTCAGAAGATATACTTACATAGCACAGAAGTTAGTTGGAATTTAATAACTTGGTTATTTATTTAAAAAAAATTATCTGTACCAGTCATTCATTCAAGGAAGTGAGCCCTTTAGATGGGATTCTTCTAGATCCTGGATATAAGGGTTTATTATCATTTTCTCATTAAGGCCATTGTCTGCACACTTGAGTAAAAAAACAAGGATGACTTCTGCATTCATAAGTATCTTTTTATGCACATTGCCATGGTGGCGTTGGTACTTGCTCCTGTTCAGCAGTTTGTGAGATGCTACGTTACAGTTGCCTGAATACAATGAAGAAGTTCTAGAATGAAAGAAGAGCGGCTCAATAAGACAGAATTATGCTGGAAAGGCTTTGATTTCTCTGAAAGTAAGCCAGGCAAATCTCAGTGCAATTAAAACAGATTGCTAACAGCAGACATGCAACCTTAGGGAGTCTGTGTAATATATTTTTGTAGGGTAACCCTTACATAGGTCAGAGACCTAAAGACTGCTGTAAGCAAACAGTGCTATGTAAATACTCCGACAATTACAGAGACAGATCTTCAAATGACAGTAGAAAAAGCCAAAATGGCAAGTTCAGCGAGGGAGCTAAAGGTGAAGAAACTGAATCATTTAGTGGCCCAAGGACTGGCATCTGTAGTTTTAATTTAGACTTCATAAGGAAAAGTGAAATAGTTGAATTTGTTACACAGGTACCTCTTTGCAGTTCAGTGATTGATCACCAAATTTGCTTTCCTGAATCCAAAGGACTGAAGTGCTTTTCTCTAGAACTAAGCTGATAAATATTATGTCTAACATACCTAAAGGCACAAAAGGTCCTTTAAAAATGTCACTAGAACAAAGTTTATCGTGGAACTAATAATACCAAAGAGAGGTTGAGATGTTTTAGAACTGTTGCAAGGGCAGTAAAAACAACCCTCAGAAACAATCCATGTTACTTCATCTGTAGATGACAAACTAGGTTTTTAAATATTACAAAACTTGGCATGAGATTTTTTACTTTGTCTCTTCTTAGAGAATTAAAAAAAATAAAATTACCAAACAAAAACCAAACAACTAAAACTACTGAAATACAAAGGAAGAAACCATGTTAATATAAAATTGAACGACTCAAGATCAATAGCAGGAGACAAATTCTCAGCAGCAGGAAATAAATAGAAGCATTTATTAGACACCAAATTCTGATCTTTAACAGAATGAAAAAAGTAGGCAGGTAATCAGTTTTGTGAAACATTAAGTTTGCACAAATAACACAATGTCACACTGTAAATTCTATAACCATCTTCTCTAAAAAAGGATTTCCAAACTTTATCTTTAATTGAAGAAAACTGATTTAAATTTTTACATGTCAGTTCTTATCTCTTCTGTCCCATATAATGGGTAGAAGTCCATATGCTCTGTATGCAGACAGAAAGGTTTAACAGACCGCAAGTGTTTGCTTTCAGGATGAAAATCTATTTCTCAGTCCAACAAATTAAAATTGCATGGAAATAGTTTGTCCAGACCTTTGCAGATATATTCTCAACATTATGTGTAGGACTTTTTTGCATCATTCATCTTACTTAAGGGTTAACATTCAAGTTAAAATGAAAATTAATATGGTTTTTAACAACTCAAGTCGCTAAAGTAAAACATATCTCAAACTTTATCTTTCTTTAAAATTAGCAGTCATGTAACTCTGAAAAGGGATTGTGGAACAAATTGTGTAATGTTTTAAAATCATCCTGCTGAAGGACTGCCAATCAACTAATTATAATTACATATTGTAGTTTTAAAATAAAAACCCAAAATAGAAATGTGTCCTCATTCATACTCAGAAGTATGTAATCTGTAACTTCATGAATTTTGAACTGATGTACTGCCTTTTCTTGTATCTTGAATGTATAAGACCGAAGTTATATAAAGCAAAATAGAAAGACCTGACATAAAATATACATTCTGTTAACAATACTATTGTGCACATGTGGATAACCTTCCATGGTTCTCCCTACAAACAACTTTTGAATTCTCCTTAGTGCTTACATTCAGTTTAGGAAAGCTAAAATTTGTCCCTTAAGGTCAGGTAGTGAATATTTAAGTGTAAACAAATAACTTTGAAGGAAAAATAACACAACAGTCAGGCCTAACTATATTTGTTTTTGAGCCATGGTATCTCTCCGTATACAACACAGGAAAAAGATGACTTTGAGAGGATAAATCCTCAACAGTATTAAAACCTCCAAGGAAAAATATCTTCCCAATGGGAAGAATGTCAGAAAAAATAACCACTTTTATCTTGGGTTTAAGAAAGTGAATGTTACCAAAGACAATCCATAAATACTTATCCTGTTTTTTCTAGAAAGGAGTCCAGTGCAACTTATTAAACACTGAGGAGCTAAACCTACTTGAAAATGCCACATTCCAAATGGAAAAACTGTTGGGGGTTTTGTAGTTTTAATGATCAGATTAAGATGGGGCACAAGGAACAACAAGTTTTTTAAATATGCCACTGAGCTCCAGGAGTATGGCAAAGAGAAGGCAATTGTCCTTAAACTGGCTTCTGCCATTTGTATTTTCAGTACTGCCAGATGTATACAAGACTGAGCCACTTACCAGGTTTAGACCTCCTGATAGTTGTTTCCATTGCATTAGTGGGGATACCACTACCCCCAAGGCATATCCTGCTCTGGGGGCTGGGGCAGACTGGAACTAGTATCTTACATATGAATAGTCAACAGGATCCCAAGTGTATGAATTCATATAACACAGCCAGTGAAAATGCATGTTTTTAGCCACACCGTGTTTACTTTCCTTGTTATTAACATGTTATCCAGGTTGTAGAATAGAACTTTTCAAACACTTTGTAATGCAGACGACAACTTTACAGAAGCAGTTGTTCCTCATATACTTTCCTAACCTACTGCATAGTCCAGGTCCTCTCCCTGTCATTGAAATGTAACATTTCCTAGCTAGAGTTCTGTATTACACAAAAGACTGATTAGAGAGTCAGTTGGTTTCTCTTTAAACTCCCAGATTAACACAGATAAACAGTAACACAGGTAACTATGATGTTATGTCAGAACAGACAGTTTAAGCCCCTATTCAGGGGACAATCACATCCATCCAGGAGAAAGCTTTTCCCTCACAGAAACTGCTCAGAATCAGTGTCTTCCTCTGCTTTGACTATCTCCAAAGGTTTCATCTAAGGTGAGAGACCTGGATGCTGTAAAAAATGAATGACTTTTTACGTGTAAGTGGGCTTCTATGAGTGTATTGACCCATACGCTGAGGAACACAGTACTACTGGTTCTGGAGTTCTCCCTTCTGTGGAAGGGAGAAAAAACACGTGTCACATTATCCTAAATCATAAGGCTGCAGTAACAACTACAGGGCAATTCAGCTGCTGCTTAGCACAGGAAAGGAGGGCAACTTTCTGCAGAGCTCTTCAGCACCTCGTCAACTTAGTTGTGCTGGGCAGCATATTTGGACTCTGTGCAAAGAACATAAGCTTTTATCTGAGGTATAATTCATACTTTCTCAAAAATATTTTGTAACACTCTAAATGATTGGGTGTACTTACTCCTTATAATGTGTAGTACCAAGAAAATTAGAAAGCATCTTCATGTGCTATTTGTCACCTCTGCATATGGAGGAAGAGAAAGAACTTCAATGAATATTACTGAAATCAAGATTCATTGCCAGGTCTGTGACTTTCTGACAGCACTTCTACTCAGCACTTGAAAGTAAAAGTCATGCTGGCTGGGGCAGTATCAACACAAGCAGTAACTTGAAACCAAGGATATACAAAGGTCCTGACATTCAAATTCAGGCTTCATATCAGGATGATTTCACATCCATAGTTTATGCCAGGAGGCTAGGAGGGGGAGAAAGATACACTTAAGCAGAAATTTCAGGAGTATAAGAATGCTATTTTCTAATAGAATACCTATGCTATCAAGAACAAGTCCATAAGCGTACGCCGTCTGTGACAATAAATGAAAAGTTGGCACAGACTTGTATTTGTTACTTATTTCAGCAAACCATTATTTCAATAGAGCCCTTCCAGACTCCATCGGTCAATCCTTTTCCCCTGTAGGACTTCCCTCCCCAGTTCTCAATTGCTGCCTGACCATGCAGGATATCAAACTAAAAATGTTACCCAATTTTGCAGGTCCGTAAGTCTGCAAGGTTCATTTTATTGATGTCCTCCCACCCTTTATGTCCCTTTCTGTGTTATGCTTCCTTTTTAGCAAAGGGAAAAATGAAATCCAGAAATGAAAACAAGTATCTTGATTCATCTTCCCCTTAGTTGTCTATTATTACCTTATCACTATCCATCCATCATTGACCATTACAGGTTATGTCTCCATAACTGTTTCATCCAGATATTTTAGCACTTACCATCAGAATAGTTTTTTGTTCACCCAATAATATTTTGGTTTTAAATTGATGTGACTAGCATATTATCTATGCAGCCTGGTATTCATTATTTGTGTTTATGAACATCCCTACAGAACACCTGCCAGGAAATAGTAAATTCATAATATTCACAAGATGCTATCTGCAATTAATGAACTGGATTTTTTTCCCTAGGGTTGCAATGAAAAATGTCTAGCTAATTTAAAAAATTTCACAGTAGTGTAGAACTTGTTCTGCTAGTCTACAGAGACTAAGAATAAATACATGAGCATTCATTCTATACGTATTACAGACCCAGTTGGTCTGATTACTGTATGTAACTTCCAACAATTAAAATATCAACACGAAGTATAAAGATGTGGAGAATCACACCTCAGTTTTCAAAGGATGTACACCCATATAAATTAAAGTTATAACAACTGTTTGTTAGCTTTCTTCATGGGAACTAATATAATTACATTCTTGTTCAATTAAATACCTGTTTTTATGATATTTACTTTCTTTTCTACTTATAAATAAATCACCATAATCTAAAGACTAGTTTTTGTAATTGCTTGGTTGATGGCTGTCATGGTTTCAGCTGGGATGGAGTTAATTTTCTTCTTAGTAGTTGGTGCTGTGCTGTGTTTTGGCTGTGA
>JAVJGI010000062.1:70611945-70657551 GCA_035590275.1 Ibycter americanus
GAGCGGGTGGCTGCGTGGTGCTTGGTTGCCGGCCGGGGTTAAACCAGCACAATGGCTAATAGCAGAACTTTTTAAGATTTACTTTTCCTTTGTGTACATCAGAAATTGAAATAGATTTTGGATTTACACATTCAGTATGCCAAACAGATGCTCACATATTTTAGCAAGATTAATTACAAAATGTCAGAAATTTCTATACAGAAGACAAAACTGTCATTCCATGGAACAAAAGGCTCTTTAAAGAATTCATTAAAATCCTCACAGTTCATATGACTTCAGAAGGCAATGAAACACTTGGTAGTTATTTCAGAAAGAATTTAAAGAAAAGTATTGATCCCCTTGACTTTAAGTGACATACATGACATATTGTGTTTTCTATTGGATATTTGACAGAAGTATAACATCACATTGCCACTTCCTCATTTTATAGTTTACAGTGCCCATGATGTGTTGCTTACTTGGGGATGTAGAAATATGAGGATGCTTCCTTAACAGGGTTTTCATTCATTTTCTCACTAGTTTAAATATACATATAGTACTTTTTAATGAATACCTACATTTAGAACAGTAATTCTTACTCTTTATAGTAACCAATTTTAGGTTTAAAAGCAAACGCTAAATTCTGGAATAGGATTTTTTTGTAGAATGGAATACATTTTGGTTACTTCACGTTAAGGAACAATAAAAGAAAATACAGTTTCCTAAAGATGAGCTTCAAAGTGTTGGCTAGATTATCATGCTGGATGCAAGGTAACATGAAATAAAGCAATAGGAAGAACAAAAGCTATTGAGTTTGTATGTCAGATGCTTTAGAAGTTTATTCCACAATAGAATCAAGTTTACAAAGAAAAAAGAGGTTTAAAGCACAATGGGGAAAAAAGGTATAGAATTGCATTTGTAGGACCAAAAAGCCAATAAAATAAAGAGGAATTTATCTGTTTTAATAACAAGCCAGAAAAGAGAAAAAGGAATCCAAAACTACCTAAGTGATAACAGTCCTGCCCTGCCTGTCTGTGGGCCCCACCAAGCCCAGCTCACCCACCGGCTCACATCCCGACCCAGCCTCGGCCCATTCCCAGGGAGGTGCTCAACACCCGGAGATGGGGCTGCCCCTGGTACCCCTCAGCTGCCCTGCTCCTGGCTGGGGCGGTGGGATCGGCCCAGGCTGCTGGGCGCTGCCCTGACAAACCCCAGGGGCCCCCTGCCACTGCAGCACCCTGACAGCAAAATGTGGAATAACATATTGGCACTGTTGAATTTGTTCCAAAGTGTTTGCTCACTGCTCTTTTGGACCAGACTTACCAAGTGTGTCATTTTCTCCCTTTATACCCAAGTACAGCCATGATATCCTCAAGTCAATTTATTGCACATAAAAAATCCATTGAAGTCTGAAATTCATCTTCATATCAACAATATCAGGACTAGACTGTGTATTTGAAAATGGCTGTGCCTACTTAGCTTTTTAAATTTAGTGTAGTTTAGCTTAGTTTAGCCTAGTTTAGCTTAGTTAGGGCTGCTCCTTAAGCCAGGCAGTCCAAGTGATAGATTTTCTTTGCTTTCACTAAAGACAGACTAGGGCTTCCATTTCCCTAATATGTGCGAAACCATAGATCTGTGCATGTCTTGAATCAGCTGGATTTGCTGTGCATCAATAAACCACAGTTACAACATGCATGGAGCAGTTTGGAAGCATCCAAAGGGCCATTCCTCTGGATATGTGGAATCTGACAGGTGTCCCCAGTGTCCTCAAGTTCTGCCTAAATATTTCCAGCTGGTGAATGAAGATATATTGTGCCTCAAAGAAAGAAAGTAAATTCCAGGGAACTGATTTAGTCACTCAGTGCTGATGTATAAACTCTCTTGATTTCAATGCAATAAAAGCTTAATTTGATCGCACATTGTCTAGATACACTGTATATCCTCAGAATTGATTTAGTTTTTTTTTTAAATCCATCATATTACATCTTATTGTAACTATCTGAGAGAAGAGACAAGCTCTTTCAACTAGTTTATGAGACAAAGTTCAAACCTGTAGCAAACACATTTTACCTACTACAACATGGATGCAACAGATTTGGTTTAGCAGTGCACTGAAAGATTAATACAGGCAATTCAAAAAGTTGTGAGGATTCATGTCTCAAAGAGAATCCTCATGAAGGTATAACAAACTACATGTGTGCCCTGAGGCTGAAAGCATCATCATTTCATACCCAAAGCAGAGAGTGAGATAGGAACTCAAGTGCAAGGAAAGAATGTGAATGCATCTACTGCAGATGCTCAAATTCCAGTCTTCCTCAAAACAGTATTAAAAGAAGTGGAATTACAAGCAATATAACCAATGGGCAAATTTGGAAAGGTGTAATTTATCTTATGTGAAGTTGCACAGAGAGTAGATATTTAAGGAAATTAAAGAAAAACACAGCGAGGCGAGTCCACTGAAATTTATTTTTGTATATCTAATCTCCTGTATTATTATGATGTTCTAGTGAGTGATTTCATAAGAACACAATATAAATGAAAATATCTTATTTGGCACATCTGAGAATCAGTTATTCCTCCTGGTGCATTAGAACATTAGGAGCCACAAAGTGCAGAATTGCACTAATAAAGGAAGTTATGAAGTATAAGTAATTAATAAAGTAATATAAAAATAATAAAGTAATAAAGTTATGGGGTTTTTTTCTTTCAACTGAAAAGTTTGTGAAATAAATAGAATGGTACAAGCATCAAGAAGCATGAGGACTATACAGAAATTAAAAAGTGGGTGTATATTAAGACATGTATAGAAGGCATTGGATATAAGACTAAACATGTACTGAGAAATGTGATTGACTGAGAAGTCAGTTTACTAAACTTCTGTCTACTTAATTTAAATAAATAGATTTTCTAATAAAGTAATAATACATTAAAAACAAAATTGAAAGTGAACTTAAAATACATTCCTGCTGGTTAAGCAGGAAACATACCATCCAAAACTCATGGTGTATACCTGCCATTATATTCTTGTTTAAAGATCCACATGAATAATAGTTAGGCCAGGATGACTGCATCTTGTAACAGTTTTCTCTTAATTGCTGAATAATTTATGTGAAAGTATTGTAGCTGTCTTAATTAATCAAGAAAAATCCCCCTGTGAAATGCCTAATTCAAAGCAAGAGAAACTCTTATTCCAACATCTCACTACAACCAAGTTAAACTTAAACATGCTCTTTTTTCTTGACATCACACTGTGTTTGCTTGTAAAATTAGTACACCATGTTACAAACAGCCCCGAACGCTGCATTCTGGGGTTTGTTTTGAAGGACTGTTATACACTGACAGCAATGGTTGCAGGCTGAAAAATTATTAGAAACTGCAGGACTAAACACAGAAAACATTTCTTCCCCATCACACTCCTATAGAGATATTATACAACTGCAGAAAGCAGATCAGTGTGCTGGAAATTCCAGAAGACTCTTACAATCTTTCAACAGTTCACTGCTGGTTTATAGTGACATAAAGAAATATAAAGATACATTAAAAAAAATAGGAAATGCAGCTGTGTCTACACCAGCATACTAAATTACCGTCTTGGTCCATTCAGCAAGAGGGTCCAAGGCTGGAGCACTGACTCCATTGAATCAATACAGCAAAGCTTCAAGAACAGTTAAGTCACATATATCTGATTTGTGACCAGCTTGAGGTACACTTGGACACACTTATTTTACCAGTCATATAATACACTCAGCAAAGACTCTTCTAGAATTTGACCTGCCTTCAATGCATCTTGTGTCATGAACACCTAATAAACCCACTTTGTTGTCCTCTGCAGAAGACCTGCCTTACTCTTGCTGTTATCCACAATAACATATAGCAAAAAAATAGTATACCAAGCACCTGAGAGGCCAGGATTGAAACTGAGCCAAGACTATTGGTCTCCCTTGCCCCTCACCAGACTTTTCAGCACTCTTTGCTCATTGTCCTGTTGCCTTTTAGCTCAGCCCAGGATATTCCGGGATACCTAGTCAAGAGACAGCTTGAAGCTGCCTGAGGTCTCAAGTGAAAGTTCTACTAAAAGAAACGTCTCTGTTGTACTAGAAAAGTCACTGATTTATCCACGCCTCAGACCAACAGCTTCTAGCCTTACACAAACAAGAAGCCACAAATCCACGCTCTCCTTCCAGAACAGTTCCCAAATCGAGACAGAAAAGCTGTCTGCCTGTGAGACATCACACAGCACAGATCACCCTGTGAACACAACGGTAACACACGCTTCCCCCTCAACGCAGCAGCAACATATTTGGCAGCTGTTTGTAGGAGAATCCTCAACATTTTTTCTCTGCCACCATAATAAAGATACCCCCACACAGAAGAAAAAGAATACTGGACAAGCAATAACTGCTATATTTTACCAGTACTCATATAACAACAAAGCTCATCTCAAGTTTCCAGTGGCAGTTATGAAGGATGTGAGATACATTTCAGATGAGGCCTGTATGCTGCCTTCTGTCTGCCTCTGCCTTCCGCCTACTTCTGCCTTCCAGGTCTCCCAGGTTGATGAGGCTGCCCTCTATAAGCCCCCACAAAAATAAAACAGAGCCCATCTTAGAGCCACAACCTTCTCAGGAAATACACACTGCTTTTTAAAATTCTTAGTTGCCAAACTCTATCAGTAGTAAAGATACTACTTCACATGTGATTGCTGAGTCTTAAGTTCCAGGTATTGTGTAAGGTGGTGAATGCGATAAACATCAAAGAGGCTGTGTTGTTGCTCTTCCAAAGGGGAGTGAGGTCTTGCCGACATTTGGGTGGTGCCTTTTACCAGTGCAGTATCCTGAAGCAGCAAAGACATTACCAAAGAAATTCCCTTCCTGCTCTTTCTTTTTCCTTTTCTTGTAGGGACTACGTTTGCCTTCCATACCTGTTTGTCATCACCTTTGTGTTGTTACCATACATGGAATATTTTATACACATTGGATATACAATCCTTGTTCTCTCTCTCATTCCCGTGATAATCATCTTTCTCAGCTACTAGAACTTTCTCTTGAAAATGTAATGCAGGTCTTACAATGAAGAACTCACAAATTAATTTTATGCAGTTTATCCTCTCCAGCATGGAGAAAAATCTTGAAGATTTCTCTATGAAAATTAGTAACTCAATAAACTGGAGTACTGCATGTGAAGAATGCTTAAAATATCAGAAAATGACTAGTGACATTAAGTGCTTTAGAGATCGCTCACAGAGCGTAGTCCAATTCAAAATCATTGAGTAAAGGCAACCCATGAAAAAAAAAACCAAACATTAAATTGCATTTCTTGAATTTCCCAGATGGGTAAAAAAATCCATTTGTCGCCTTCTATCAAAACACAGAGAGCACTTTTAAATAAAAAAATACAGAGGAGGTGAACACATTGCTATGTATCTGCAAAAGTAGATACTGGGGTTACAGGAAGAGAGAATAAAAAGCTTTGCCTGAAGAAAAGATTAGATTCTGTGGGAAATAAAAAGGCAGTATTTCCAAATGTTAGAATAATTATATTCAACCCAAATACTTAATAATTATTTAAAATCTTGGTAGTGATGATTCACTATCTGAAAACACTCTCTCCATCCCCACTTTGGATTATATAAAGTATATTTGGTGCTTCTCAGAAGTGGAGATCCAAGAAGGCACTTCCCCAAAGAACTTTATTTAAAATTACGCATATTTCTATCTGAAACAAATCCAATACACAAAAAAATCTGAAACGTTTTTCAGGAGCCAGTATATTAGTTACTTACATACCTACATTCATTGAGCTAGTTCTCTGCTTTGTGAGATATAAAGGCTCCTTTAACTAGCCCCACTAAATACACAATTTAAATGCCTTGGGGTACAGGTTTTCTCACCCTCTAACCTTATCCTTTTACTTACACCTAATAAAATGAAAGCTTGTTCTTTCATGGGACTTTTGTGTACTACCACTGTACAACCTTAAATAGTATCCATTCACTCATTTTTATATGTCAGTGTCATAGAAAGCCAAAGCCAAATATTTTAATTCACTGTAAGCTGCTGCCCTTAATTTCTGTGCGCTTGTTTGCTGTCCTGCCTCAACTCTTTTTCTTCTCTCTTCTTTTTCTTCTCAAAAAGCAAAATGAAAAAGAAAATTGAGAACAGAACTCTGTCAAACATATAATAGTTATATTTTAGTAAGGCACATCAATTAGCAAACCCTTTTAAAGACTTAGCTGGCCCCAAATAGGGTTATGTTCTTATACATTTATTTTGTTTTGAGTATCAAACAATTCTAACCAACAGATGAGAGTTGTCTTTGTTTAGTAGAAAATAAGAAGTATACTGACAAGTTCTTCCTCACCCATCAGCTAGATCTTTTTGTCAGAGGGATATGATAAAAGATAATATTTGTTACCTTTACTGAAATGAAGAAAAAAAGACCCAAAACCTTAACCAGTACCCAAAATAATTTCTCTCTTTTTGGGGGGACAGGCCATCATATATTTCATGACCATGATCACTATCTACTGTGTTCTCATTCCTCTGAAGTTTCTCTTTCATTATTCTCATCTTTGTTCTCCTAATCTAAATGTGCAATCTTGGCTGTGGGTTGCAACAAATATAGCCTAAAAAAATGACAAGTCATGGAGATCACTCCCTTTTAAATACTTGAAGTATGAAGAACTGTTTTATAACCTGAAAGGCTTACTGAAGTTCTTCTCTATCAAATAAAAAGATCTAAACAGACTTATGATGAAATCACCTGAGGCACAGTCTACATAGAAATACCTGCCTGTGAGGGCTGAATAGCTGTTTACCAAACCAGGTTATAATCTCATGTGTTCCTTCTTCCTTAACGCACACTTCAGCAACAGAAAAATAATAATAAATATTCAATTAATGGAGTTTCACCTACACCTTAGGAAAACATGAGCTAACAAGAGAGAGAGATGTTCAAGGTTTTACCACAGAATGCAACATCATAAGCATGTACTAACAGCTGACCACCATCCTCTAGTTCCTTTTTATAGCAAACCATGGGAAATATTCTATGCTGGACTTAGTTACCATGCGACACCTGTGTTGTTAATATCATGTGTTTTGTAATGTCTATTGAAGATAGAAGACCTACAGACTATATTAGCTAAGGTATAAGGACCTAAGATTTACTGTCCTTTGATCTTCAGACTTCTTTGTTTTCAAAGAGAATTACACCTTGATTAACCTCTGGCTGATATTAAGTGTCTTTAGTCACTACTGACAGAGCAAGAATTAAGGACAGTCTACGTTTGGGGGGATGAGGGCGTGGGGGGAAGGGGGTGGCAGGACAGGCCACACAACGAATCAAGTGCATTTTCTAGGAAGAAATAGATTTAGGATTTTTTACTTGTCCTCAATTCTTATGGTCATAAATAAAAACAATTTAGAACAGAATTTTCAAGACAATCAAGACCTTTAATACAAATCACGATTTGCCTCCCTCTTCAGGACTCAGTTTGTTGGTTGGTTTTCCTCTTTCCAGATATTTCTCATTACCTAGATATTGGATATGAAAGACTTTTTGCAGTTCTACTAAATACATTGTTTTGAGATTACTCTATAGAGTCTAAAGTGCAAAATGGAGGAAGTATTTGTTTATTTATTGTTCAATATTTTTTAAAAATAATTTTAAGTTCTATAGCTTCCTAGCTCTATGATACCTACATATGAAGTACTCCTATAATATCAATAATGACAAATCCAGAAGTATCATTAAATTACATATTAACATTCAGGCCACGGAAGAATTAAGATCTGTGAACAATAGTGATGTTTTAGTTATCTCATTTCTAAACATAAATATTTATTAATTAAAATTTGGTAAGTAAAAAAAATCAAAAATCTATTGACTCTAAACTCGGTTGTTTTTCTTCTTGGTTTGTAGTTGGTTTTTTGCGTTTTTTCTTCCTCGTTTACCACCTCTCTGCCTTCACAGCTCAAAGAACAGCTTGTGTATGGCAAGTTTTCCCTGTGGCCTTGAAAGCCTCAGGCAAAAATGAGTACTCCCAGTCCGCCCAGTTCTTCTTTGTTCATTATGCACAGTGACTATTTGCATTTTGCATTGAAAATATTTGTACCGAAAATGTTTTTCCCTCTGAGCCAGTTATTTTAAAAACCTTGCTGTCTAGGTGACTTTGGGGGCATCTGATTTTGCTTCTTTTTGTGACAAAGACTCTACTTCTGCTCCAGATATGCACTTTCTTACTAAATTTGTGTAGTTTACTTCAGATTCTGGTAGGTTTACAGGCAAGACAAAAAATATGTGTTTATGGCCCAAAATTAATTAATAAATAAGTTTTGTTATACTAAAAAAAGCACATATTTTCTTGACTTTCATCTTGTGCAAACTTCAATAATTTATACAGTGCTGCTCTTCATTCACTCTCTCTTGCTTAGTACTCAAGGAACAATCCTATTTAGACACACTGTTTTGAAAATGAATGTTGATTCCTAGATGACACTACTAATGGTTTAGAAATAAAATTGTAAATGGGAAGTAGTTGATTATCCTAGCAACTAATACGCATATACCATAACTTCCAGTTCTGCAAGAAAGTTTTCCCAGCATGCATTTGTTGGTTTGCAAGAGTCAACTACACCATTAGCAAAAGGTCTGCACAACTGGTTCTAGTGCCAGTGCCACTCCTGCTCCCTCTACGCAGCTCTTCCAGCTGAAGCCATGGTACTCTGCACATAGATATGTCACTGTTGTCTCTTGTGCCCTCTTCCTGAGTGGAAAGACGTGTCATCAAGAAATGGATATTTTTGCAGTATACTGTGAAGGGCCATCCCAAATCATAGGCAGCTACATGATGAGGTCAATATCCACATCTCTCTTTTCTTAACTGCTTTTTTTTTTTTTTTTTTTTTTCAGGTTAAAAATATTCTGCCATCTAGAAACCTTGTATTTCTTCTGGATTTCTATCTCATCATCAATATGAAGCACAACAAGTCACTGGAACACTCATGCGTTTACTGGGCAACTGAATGATTCTGCTATGTTTACATAACTTAAATATCACTACTAGGACTATTTGGAGATATGATCAGGATTATTTAGACAGGCAATTATGCATTTTTCTGCATGAAAGTTGTCAGCTGGTGCAGATCCTTACTAGCCGGCTGCATATGACTGATAAATAGGCACCGTGGGGTAACATGATTAAGTAGACATACAGTGGCTGCAGAAATACCAGAGGAAGAAGACCACCTTTCTGGAGTTATATGTTGATGCAGCTTCAACCCAACATTACAGAATCAAAACAAGAGCTACTTTGATGACAAAAAAAACTCTAATCATCTTTTTTAGTACTAGTTGCTTTTGGCTAAGGACAATAAATTGGGGTTTGTCAAACAGGGGTACAAGGACCACAAGTACATCTTACTCCATCAGGCTGTGCATCTCAGCGCTATTTGAGAAATAGTGAAAAATCCAATTGCTTCTAGTTCTTTTAATTTTGATGGGTTGTTAGTACACATATTCTACTCCTGTCTTGCTTTTCTTGCCAAAAGACACTAATCTCTTGCCTCAGAATTTATTTCTACAGTTATGCAAATACTGGTAGATACACAGAGATATTAAATTGGTATTAATTATGATTATCAGGAATGGAATTCAGTATACACATTTTCACACAGGACTTTCCCCCAGAGACACATAGGGTTATTATTCTATAACTGCCATATTCACATTAGTAGTGTTAAAATGCCACTAATAATTCTGGGAATTGATTTAACTTACAAAGCTGTGACCTGGTTAGATGAACACCAGTGAGGAAAGATTCAAATACTGTCTAAGCTAACTTTCTGCCTGCTGAATGTGCACTTTTCAAAGAGATTATTGGCGATGCTGAAAAGCTAAGCTTCAAATTGAGTAATATTTTTATTAATATTAAAATATAAATATTTGTATTTTATAGAATATTTATGTTGTACAGTATTAACTAAGCAAATGGAAACTGGGTGAAGCCAGATTTTCTACTGATTTTTGAGTTCTAGACAAAATGGAAGGTTGGAAAACCCATGCAATAAAACGTTGGACTGAGGAAGACTTAAGCAATCATCTCACAGAAATACACTGTATTTTCTGCAGTTTTCCATGTGGCTTGAAAACTCAAAATTTATAAACAGTGTAAATTAAAACCACAGAAATAAAGCTGAACTGTTCAGTGAAAACAAAGAGAAAACAGTGTTTTTACAGTTAACTTTTTTAAAAAAGCAATAACAAAGTATAATTACAATATTAAGGCAGATGCAAGCTGATATAGAGCTTGCATTGCTCAAAGATTTATAGACGTGTCATTCTGATTCTAGTTTTTCTCATCTTTGGGATTGAGCAGCTAAAACTTCTGGCTATAATTTAGGGAAATAAAGCTCTACAAAAGTGGAATTCTTTAGTGAATGCAAAAATTGTGCAGTGATTTTGGCCTAAGTTCATCCCACCATTTTCAATGGAACCTTCTCTGAAGGTGGCCTAGATATCCCATTTAAATACCTAAGATAACATGGGATAAACCTTCATTTCCTCTCTGGGTGGACTAAGCAGCTGATTGATGTGCTGATACATTTACCTAACCTTCTTACACCTCCTTATCTTGAAGCATATATTTTTCCTTAACACACAATCCCTCCAGTCCCTATTCTTTTAGCCAACAGCCTCTGAAGAGCAGAAAAACCCTGCAGATATTTCTTTCATGCTGTTTCATTTCCTAAAATAAGTCAGTCTTTCAGCAGATACGGACTGAAAGTTTAACATGGGTTATCTTGCAATTAATTGTATTCTAAAGCAGTAGCTGGAGTGTTAGTGGTACTTAAGTAAAATAGCTGTGTGATGAAAAGACTTCATTTCTATGAGCATTTTGAAGGTGAGAAATGCATTAGAAAAACTTAATTCAAAACTTCTTTTACCTACATGCTACATCCTTAATGAATATAAAGCAGGAAGACACAGTACACTACAAAGACTCTCTTATCCCTTTCATATACACTCAATTTACACATTTAAGAGTTCACATTTACAAAATGCTATTAAGAAAATCTGGTCACAGTCAATGCTGCAGAAATATCTAAGTAAAAAGTAAGGATGAACATTTATCTATTCTTCTGCTGCTAGGAGAATGAATTCTTCTCCTAGTTTGAGCATACTATAGATTTCTCCATCTTTCTGAATAAAACCCAAATGTTTCTGCACATAATTGAACAATACTCTTCCAGACAATAAAAAAAAAAAAATCTGTTACTGTTCCAAAGAGTAGAAAGTTCTGGAGAAAACTCACTTTGCCAAACAAATTACTGTCACTGCAATTCTTCTACAAAAAGCAAAAACACATACAGCAGTATATTCTTAGCCCATAGAGTGGTTTTCCCCACCTTCACCTTGTTCTTTCTTTCTTTTTCATAAATTTCCTAGATTCCAGTAAAAATCAGTCACTCTGCAACCAACGGTAACATTTTCAGAAATTATATAAAAATTATTCAGAAATTAATCAGGAAGTATATTGTTATTTTCAATAGAAATTTTCTATTTTAAATAGAAATATTAGTCTTCTGTACCGCAACCCAGCTTTTTCGCACAACAAAAAGGGGGGTTATTCATTATCTAAATAAAGTAAAAACACAGTCAAACTTGGATAGGCTCACTAAGCAATTGGAGCAGGCAAAGAAAAAGAGGAAAGAGATTTTCTGTCCTGTTTGTTTGTTTGTTTGTTTTTTTAGATGTGTCCTCTCTCTACTTAGAATTACACAATAATCATGTCAATGCAGTTAATCCCAGCTCTTGACAAAAGGTATGTCTGACCTTTTAAACCTCAGAAAACAAGAATTGTCCCAAAGGTTTAAAATGAGATTATTTGCCTAGGACCTGAGCCTCCACAGACTTTCACCTGCAACTTGCTAACCATATTCTCTGTTGTGCAATTGTTCCTTTTACCTGCTACTACTAACCATACTCAAGAAAATATGAACTTTGTGTGAACAAGAGCATGGGACTGGACTATTTAAGAACTTTCTCCTTATGTATCAGATCTCAGTCATATACATTTGCCCGTAAAAAATGTCAGTTTGGTTCATGCAAGTGATATACTTCAAATCAGCATCTTTCTAAGCCTATGCTATTACTGTGCACTGAGTAGTGCAGTACATTTTTATTCTTTTCCTACTAGATTTCTCAAGAGAAATGCAGTACATATACCTTTATTTATATATGGGTTTGGTTTTGAACATATGATTACAGCTAGGTCTATGAGCGTGGACTCAGACAGACATAACAGCACTCTCTGATACAAAAAAAAAAAAAAAAAAAAAAAGACACAAACCAACACAGAAATCCCCATAGAGAAGCCCAAGTCATTATTTCATTATTTGAAGGAATCAGTGCAACAACTGTTTATAGTATCAGCTGCCTACTAGAGAAAAAGAAAGTGTCTAACATATCTCCATATTCCATTGCCATAATATTCAACATTTTTAATATTTTTTTCTCTGTTCAAGTTTTGCTGTAACATATAAATGAAATTCAACAAGATAACTTTTTATTCTAGACAAAACATTAAATAACAGAAAAATATATACAATCTATATTTTTGGGTACAACATGTGTATATATAAACTAGATTTCTGCTGCAGATGTCATTATATATTTAATTTTCTTTATTTTTAACACTGCATATTCACTGTGTCTGCAGTTTCTCCCTATTCTTAAGACAAGTGATACTCCAGTGCTGTAAAGATTTGTGAAGCTATTTATGGCATCAGTAGAATACAGTTTTTGTCAACATAGTACCAGAACACCATGCTTTCAAATACCACCTTATTTCCCAGAATTTAAAAAGAGACATATTTATATTCAACTAAAGAATTCATTATTAGTTCATTTCTCCGGAAAAAAATAAGAAATGAGCAGTGAAAACTTAAGATTCACTGAAGGGTGATAACGTGTTGCTATTCACAGATCAAATGCAAATTCAAACCACAGGTGCTCATCTTATTTTTACGTCACCAAATATAAATGATCATTAGAGACTTACATAACATAATAATATAATAATCCAATATGATGGGTAGAATGCTAAAATCCCACTTGTAATGGTATTGTGCCTTTTTTACAATGTTTATTGTAATTCTGCAAATACATGTTGCTATTGCTACACATGCTACCATCCAGAGCTAGAAAAACCACATGGAATACTGTGGACTTTTTTTTTTTTTCAGTTTGAGTACCTGATATTCATTGATGTCCATAAAATTCATACATTGACAGATATCGTAGCAAGTTATTTTCTTTTTGATCTACCGATAGCTTTGATGGTTCAAAAAATCAAAGCTATTGATTAAACACAAGCACCCAAACAGGCTAAGTCAATTTAATACGTCAAACGATTAATCAGCCACATCCTTTTATGCAGTACAGATCCACAGCATTTCCACCTAACTTCCAAAGTACCACTCAGGGCTGAGAAAAATCTAACAAAGAGAAATTAATTTTTTCACTGTCCATGCTAGCTAGGCTGCATGTAGGAATAATAAAGAAATTCAGTCTCCACATCTGTTACTATGGTAACAGTAAATTCCCTTCAAATATATAGAAACAGAGGACCGGAGGAGACCTCTAAAACCTTTTTCATCAAACACAAGAAACTTGCCACAGAAATATTGTCTATTTTTATTTGACTCTGCCTTAAACTTAAAAGATTTTTGTTTTACTCCACTGTTCCTATAGAAGGTGAATCAAGAAACACCAGACAGACCCGTGACATTCTGAGATCAGTTGTGCTCATATGCTAGCATTCTCCTTTACATTAGATAACTTAGCCTCCCAGAAACTTAATTTTATGAGTTATTTAGAGATCATGGTCTTATTTTTCTTCAGAAAGATTTTGCATGGCCAAGACTATCCTAGCTCCTCTTTTAAGGCCAGTTTTGGTTCATTGACCATCCCCTTCCTTTTTTTTTGTACTGCTTTCACTGCTTTTTCAGTTTCTGTTAATCTTTGTTGAATATGGGTGTCCATAACAGCCAGTCTCTTTCCAAATACATTCCTTATATGCTGATATTCCCTTCCTACAAATCATTATTTCTTTTTCACATATATTCATGTCGTGGTGCATCTTAACGTATGCACAAACTGCGTTGGGTACCTCAGCCTTCTCCATGTCCCAGATAACCAGGTCTCCTGCTTCCTTCTGGAGAGCGCCCACATTTTCCCTAGTCTTCCTTTTATCACTGACATACCTATAAAAGCTTTTCTTGTTGCCCTTGATGTCCCTGGCCAGATTTAATTCTATCAGGGCTTTAGCTTTCCTAACCTGACCCCTGGGTGCTTGGACAATTTCTCTGTATTCCTCCCAGGCTACCTGTCCTTGCTTTCACCCCCTGCAGGCTTCCTTTTCATGTTTTCTTTTGTCCAGGAGCTCCTTGTTCACCCATGCAGGCTTCTTGGCTTTCTTGCCCAACTTGCTCTTTGTTGGGATGCATCACTACTGAGCTTGGAGAAGGTGATCCTGAAATATTTAACCAGCTTTCTTGGGGTGCCTCTTCACTCCAGGGCTCTATCCCACATTACTCTACCAAGCAGATCCCTGAAGAGGCCAAAGTCTGCTCTCCTGACCTCCAGGGTAGTGAGCTTGCTGTGCACCCTCCTCGCTGTCCTAAGGAATTGGAGTGCCACCGTTTTGTGGTCAGTGCAGACAAGGCTGCCCTTGAGCTTCTCCCCACCAGCCCCTCCTTGTTGGTGAGAGCAAGTTCCAGCATGCCCCATTATTTGCTAATATCCATATATATTAATATCTTGTCCTTTTTTCAATAAATAGGAAGAGGGACTATCTAAATCCTTACTATGAAATTATTAAAGTGTTTCAATTTTTTTTTTTTTCAATTTGTGGTAAATTTCATTTTCAAACTTTCAGTACAAGTTATTATTCTGGTTTTGACAGATGTTCTACTCTGTGCTATGACCATCATTAACCTTACTGAACACTGAGGAAAGTATTTCTGTTTTAGGTCATCCCAGATTATATACCATTTAGCTCATCTTCAGTAGAAAACAACTCACATCACCTATTTTATTTATTTATAAACCTAAGAAAACTGTACATATTAAGTTTCTTTGCAAGGTCTAATTCATCTTGACTTTGGACAACTTTCATTTTATCTTTATGCTTCCTCATTCCAGCTGACTACCTCAAGCCAGTTCTCACACTTTACCAAAGGTTGCCCTTTAAAATTGAGAACATTAGTTCTCTTGTTTAATTTTCAGCTTAAATGTCAGTCCTCTGTGAAGTTCCTGCCACTTCCAAAATGAAGTTTAGAGTAGAATCCTGTCCTGCTCATTCAATGACTGGTAAAGAAATCTGCCAGCCTGTTTTTTCATTATTGATAATGTATTTCTGCTTTTTTTCCCATGAGAAAATAATATTTTTTATAATTAGAATTCCTGACAACTCCTTTCTCTGTTTTGTAACACAAGTCTTTTACCAAGTGCATATATAATAGGGAGAAACAACCAAAATCATGACAGCATCGCAGTATCTCCTGCGTAACCTGTCTTCAAAACTGAGCCCAAAACAAATATCTCAACCATTGATGTCATTCATCACATTTTACAGTGTTACACTTCTAAAGTGAAGGAGTGATTTTTCTTTAGACTGCTGTTTTAAACCATGCTGATGCCACATAAATGTGCATATTAATCCATAGCAGAATGCCCATTTTAATCTAGTCAAAGTTTTGCAAAGGTTTTACTTTGGGAGATATCAAGCAAAAGACTGATACTTTTCACAAATATATCAAAAAATCGTTAGGCGAGGTAAGCTGAACTCAGAGTAAAAAAGTATTCTACTACAGTGTCCCCACAGTTTGGCGAAACATTTTAATTCTGGGAATATTAATTAATGTTAATGTTATATGAACAGCCTAATATTTCTTCTAACACTTGAAGTTGCCCAGCAGCTTGTCCTGAATCTTATGAAATAGGAAGAAGAAATCAATTATTAATGTATTTATAAAATCTTAAAAGCTACTTGAAAAAGAAAACATTTGTTTTCAAATGCCACAAAAGTGCAAGTATTTAGAAATAAATATGTGATTTCTACCACATCAATAAATATTAAATCTTGTATCTGCTACCCTACACCTTCTGTGGAAGGAACCACTGGAACAATTTTAAATAACTCTTCATATTTTTCTTTATCCTTATCAAATTTTTAATATCAATATCACAGTATTGCCCAGGCTTTTTACCAAAGAGAAATTCAGACCATGAAATTGGCAGTATTTCTTTTATTTGACTGCAGTTACAGTAGAGAAGAGAACGTTTTCCTCAAAATCATGCCACATTTTCCTCTGTTGATCTTTGTTTCAGCCAGGTTTTAGAAAAAGGAAGGAAGAATAAGGCAAAAATTAATTGGAACTTCTGGCAATTGGGATGGGAACAAAAATGTGGGAGAAGGCGAAGAACTCGTTCAGTTACACAAAGTACAAGCTCCTAGAGGGAGTTTCATAATCGTAGAAATTCAGCTAAAATAAGCGTAACAGACTTTGAAACATCTGCTAATAAAATTACCTTCTCTGCTGCACTTTGATGGATATTGTACTATCCTCACTAGCACTTTTTGCAAAATATTGGAGGACAAAGGCTTCTATTTCTATTATGTTGCAGTTTAAGACAGCAGGACATCTATATATCTATTTTCATATGGGTTAGGTTTGTTCTTGCAGTCTCCGTATGACAGTTAAAAAAACCTAGTATATATTTCAGGGACTAAAAAATCAAAACATAAGTCTGGTTTGTCTCTCTGTTAAAGAGTTATGGCAAGGAAGGAAGGTTATGCTAGTTTGCCAGTGACATCATTTTGGTGTTTCCATATTTATGTTCAAATATGTAATAACATAAAGGAGGTTACAAAATTCAATACCTCATGCTTTTCTTCTATGTGGATTCCCTTATGGTTTGACACTTACAATCACATCACTTCTGAAAATACAGAGTGGACACATGTATAAGCAACCACACAAATGAGTCCTTATTCTGACATGTGCTCCTCTAATGAATCAAAGCAAAAACCCTCAGAAAAGTCAAATCAAAATAGTCACATCTAAAACAAACTACTCTCATTTTCTTTAAACTTGAGAATGTACATTTATTTTTTGTAATCACTAATGCTAAAAACAGGGGTTTAATTTGTTTATAATCAACTGCATTTTTATTTGTATTGAAATTTTTAAATCCCTATGTGTCAATTTGGTCATAGTGTTGGACCTCAATGTGGCCTTTCTGGTCATTCAGTTTCCAGGGTACCTCTGGCACCCAAAGCATCTCCCTAGCAAGTACACACACTATCCAGGCCCAAGAGATTAAGTGTTCCAAGACTAGATAAACATCTTCAATCTAGCCTGACCCAAGAAGATAACTCAATTGAAATTAATGATGAATCCACAGTATTTCCAAAGGTCTGTTAGGTTTGGCAACTTATGTACTCAGCAGCATTTCTCATATGCTTATGGTCTACAAAATAGAGGAGTAAAACTCTGGCGCTCTCTTATGATACTCAGACCCAAACACACACACATGAAAGTGAGCATTAATAAAGTAATACAGTGATAGCAAGCTACAAATGTTACTATTCCAGAGAAAATAATTTGAGTTCTTGTTTGATATACAGTCCAAGTGGAATTAAAATTTTTAAGGATGCTAGAAAATATTTTTGACAATTTGGCAATGCCAGGGGATTTGTTTCCCAAAGCCAAGCAAAAGTTTGCCGCACTATCCCCTTCCCGCAGCTAATTCTTTCAAAGTTAATATTCACACTCTAGGACACTTTTTTTGTTCATTTGTTTTAGGAACAGCTGCTTTATAATGCATGAAATATTTCAGCGTCAAACTTTTCTCATAATCTAAGAATGTGCAAGTAAATTTTATAAAAATTACCTATATTTCGTTTCCATGTAAGTGAACATCATAACAAGCCAGCAACTAAAGTCCTAATCATTAGAGCACACCTTCTCATTACAGCAAAGTTTCTGCTTAAATCTTTCCATTGTAACAGTTTATGTTCTGTTGAAGTAAATACCATTTTCTATGTCCTTTATAAACATCAAATGCCATTTTGTTGTATATCTATGATTTCTAAGGCAAAATCTCAACAGATGATTGATTTGTCTCACACAGAAAGTTAATTTGTCTGACAGCAGATTTATTCCTGATTTATGAATGTAAGTAAAGAAATTCATATTCCCTTATTTCTTAAGGGTTGTATAGATACCGCATGCTATAAACTACTTTTGCTGTTATTGTGCTAGTCACCTCAATGAAATCACTCAGTCTCACATACATCTATTATTTAACTAGTTCTGAGATCCTTTCCCAGAAGAGATAACCCTGGGGTTTTGTTTGTTTGTTTGTTTTTCCAGAGAAAGGAGTTTTTTAACTTACTGTCAGTACTATTTTGTATTCATATTTTACTACATACCTGGAATGAAATACATGCTTTCCCAAAACAATCTTCAGAATATCAAATACATAGGCAATATGATAACTTCGGTTCTGTCTAGACATACAATATAGAATTTCAGAGAAGCTGTTGTGTATTGCACTCATCCCTATAATCTCAATTCAAACATCTATTCAGGCTGTTGTGAACCTCATCTATTATTTTGACAATCTTTAGTGCAACAAATTGCTTAAATAATAATTTTTTTAAACCTTAATATAAGAAAAAATAATTATGCCTTGATTGCTTTATGTGTTTATGAGTGATTTCCTTATGAAAGAAAATTATAATTGTCACCTCTAACTTTGGTCTGTGGGTTTTTATTTTTTAGTAACTAATTCTTATATGGTTTATTTCTATAATACTTCTTTGTAAATCTCATTCATCCCAGCAGCTGAAAAGCTGCTACCAAGTACCCAGAACTCCAAGTCACTCAAAAGAATGGGCAGAGACATAGACTGAAAACCATGGGGTTTTGAGACAGAAGGAGAAAGAAAATGAAGGAAATATGGCAAATACAATAAAAATAAGTCTTTTCAGTTTTTTCCATGGAAAAGACAACGATATCAATCCCAAAACAGCCAATAGTCTCAGAGCTGGTCTTTGCTTTGGATGTTGAAAGCTATTTGATATTCTGAATCCACATAAAGACTGCTCAAATTATCAGTCTGTTCTAGACTAGTAAATGTATTGATCAAGAATAATTTTTATATACACAGTATGATTTTGACATATGTGTGTAAGTTGTATATCTATAACATTTTTCCTATCTAGTCACAAATTATTTATATGCATCTTACAACCAGTCTTCCTTTTGTAAGTACCTTTCACCCATGCTTTGCTGCTGATGAACTTCTGCGTGGAAGAGAGGGCATACAGTCAGCTATTCTAGTTTAGAGTGTGCAGCCTTCAGTGCTTCTGGCCCATCTTGATGAGATTTACCTTGTCTGCACACATGTGCACCTGGTCCTCCTATCATAATTGCATCTGTAGATATTTGCACAAAATGAAGAGGCTTAATACTGACAACAAAGTAGGTAAGAATGACTGTGACAACAAAACTTAACATAGTGGGATTTGTCAAGGTCTTTTTATTCTGTATATTACATATACATCAGCCATATTGGTTTGGTAGACAATATTTCCACGTATTTCAATATATATTGGTGGGTGCAGTTGTTGATAATACTAACATATTAAACACCTTGCAGGAACATTGCATATGTAAGGCCTCATGGATCTCATTGACTCTGCTGATTACAGCAGCATCAATGCATATATCAATTTCCTAAACTAGCTTGAAAAAACTGTCAAATCATTGTTATTAAAACAAAGAAATTATAGAGTATCTTACTGTAAAGGCACCTGACATTAAGTTAATATGACTTTTATGTTGCTTTGTTTAGTTCAATAAAAACAACGCCCTCACTTTTATTTTTCCTTCTAATAAGCAGATCTAGTGATTACCATACCCCAAGTCCAAATGCCTAAATTGTAGACTTCAACCCACTCAGTTGTTATCTAATTCTGTTATCTAATTCTTTAACACCTAAAGCCAGTAATACTTGTTTCTTATTTTAACCTTTCCAACCTGCAAAAGGTTCTGCCTTTGTGCATGCCTGGAAGCACTTCAGGTTCAACAGCAGCAAGAGAGCTCAGTACTCAAGTCAGGCTTAGACCTACTGGAGTGAATAAATAGATGAGCAACTCCTTCATCTGTTTTGCCTGCAGTGTTTAATCTGATAGGTGGTGTTAGAGCATGCCTATTGGATTTGGCTTCACACAAAATACCACAACAGCCAGAGGATAAGATCGTTTCTCTAACTTTTTCCAGTGCTTAATACACTCACCTGCCTCAACCTTACAAGAATTTAAATCTCTGCTTTAACTCTGAAGCTGATTGTCTTAACCATCAAATCATTGAAAATTCAAAGGCAATACAATTTGGGAATGTCTTTAATCCCTTCTGTTGAAGCATTTCTGTTTTGTATAAAAGCATTCAATATTCAAAAGACCAGCAGAGGAAGAAAGAGCAGTATAAACTTGACAGATTAGGAGGAGTCATGGGGCTCAGTCTTTTGCCTCAAGGATTATTATCCTTTTAACAGTGAAGGGATAAAAAAGTTATTTTATGTCCAAGACTCTTCCAAGCAAGTCTGTTAACCTCTAAGCTAGAAAGTAATTTTCCCTCTTACAGTCTCTGCCTCGATAAATTGTTAATTAGAGTACAAAAGCTAAGACAGCGTCAGCGGTAGGTTTGCAGCAGATGTGGGTTTAAATCCCCCTCATACATAAGCAAAAATTGACCTCAGAATTTACAATATCCTGTATGAATGCATTAACCACTAGATAATTATATAAAAAACTGGCATCTTCTCTCCTAGTCTTTCAAATAGAATGTGATACAAATGTTTGTGGTTTGTTTTGGGTTTTTTTAAAGTAAGTTTGGTAGACTACTGTAAAAATAGTTCTTGAGACATGAAGCCACTTCCTCATCGCTATGAACAACATCTAATACCCGGACATGCACCATTCCCCATTTTTCTGCTTATTTTTGACAGCTCATTGTTCTACATGCTAGTTTTTGTAGCTTCCTCTTGCTCCCTTATGTACCCAATACAGATCCTGAGTACCGAACTCAGGCTGTGGGCTCTCCTTTTCAGGATGCAGCTACTCAGATTTTGGTATTGAAATAAACAATTGAATATTAACATGTCTCTGATTAGTATAAACTGTCACAAAATCTGGACATGCTGGAAAGAACTGGTCAGTATTTCCCTTTTTTTCTCATAAATGCTTGAAATAAAAATATTTTGATGCTGTTTGAATTTCTTTCATGTATGTTCAGGACCTTATATTTTCTGTTTCATTGAAAATATTTATCAGTTTAGTTTACATTTCACATCTATTACGTTGCTCAAAAAAAACCCAACTTTGCTCTGGTGCTTAAGTTACTAAATAACAGCAAATTCTCCCCACACAGAACACAACTCAATTTCTTGCAATCATTTATGTTGGAAGGAAATTACATCAATTCAAGATATAAACTTATATAAAATAATGGAAGGAAATTATAAGGAAATAAGAAGCTCACCTTTTAAATGCTGTTAGAAATCTTCACAGGGCTATTCAAATACAAACAGAGCTTGGGGCAAGTATTTAACTGAGAGGTACCATTGTCTTTATAGTAGGTTTGTGTTTCAAAGCATCTCCAGGCAAGTTGGTTCCAAGAATCAGTATTGGAAATCCTGTGAATTGCCTCAGCAGGCATCTTAGAACCGTATGAATTTTGATTACTTTCTGGAAGTGTCATATGCTTATCTGGCTGCTCAAACTGATTATCAAAACTTAAGAGGCCTAGATGAGTGTGCAAAGTTGTGGCTGAAGGTACATACTAAATCTGAGCATGCTATTGGGAGAGGAGAAGAATAAAAATGAACTACCAATACAGACATCTATGAAATATTTTCATTCACACCTTGTAAGTATATGGGTGTAAAACTACAAACCCATTTGGGTTAAAAGGTTTTCACATGCTGCTTTGTCATACCTATCGGATTCAGGAAGCTCACATCTCAGTTTTGCATTTCTTCGGGAAGCAGTGGCCGCTCAGTATTGTGCAAGCAGTCTTTCAGCCACTGTTCTTTCACTGAAGTCAGCAGAAGCCCTCCTTCCTTACATGAAAGCAGAATTAGTGAGAACTGAGTAGTGACCGTCATGTGGTTTCACTATGTCTTATTTCAAATCCATTACATTTAGCAGAAATTTTGTAAGGAGATTAACTTCCTTTTGTTATCTGATGTTTGCTGCAAAACTTCTTCTTATTAGAAGAGCACTTCCTTTTCCTGGCAGAAAAATAAGAACCGCAGTGGAATGTGGAAATGACACAGTTTTATTCCAAGAAAAGGAAACAGAAAGCAGAAATATTTACCAGGAGGTCTTTCTGGCTCCCTGTGTTCCATTGGTTTATTTTTGAGGATGATGCTCTGAACGCATATACAGAAAGAAGAGTATTGACAGCACAACAGCAGTAAAAGGGCTTAACACAAGTAATACGTATCCTATCCTCCAAGGATGCTTCTTCTTCACAAATAAAAGTAGTGGCTATGCATGTCTGCATAGTGTATCTATTCCAGAAAGGCAAAGTGGAAAAATGGATCCTTTTCACACTATCAATGATACGGTGTTTACCAGAAATTAGCTGAACAAGAGAGAAATGCTAGGCTTGTGCATTAAATACATTTATGCACATATATATACACACACATCATCCATTAGAAGTAATCACTTATCTAGTTTTCAGATGCCAGCAGTTTGTGCTACTCCAGCCCTACATGCTGTTTAGAATTTCTATGCAGTTACTCAGAGAGGAAATTAAAGATTATATCTGAAAAGTAGTTTAAAAGATGAACATAATGGGAATGAAATGAAACATCCATTTAAAATGCTGGGCAAGTTTTACTCCGATTTACAGCAGTGCTGCTGTCATGCCTGCAATGGCTTTACACTGGTATAATAAGGAGAGAAATGTGACCCAGTGAAACAATGCATTCATTTTGGAAGGAAGGCACAATCAAGGGTTAGATCCACATAGGGATTTCAAAGCTTAACCTCCGCATAAAGTCCACATCTAAAATCCCCAAATAATTTAAGGAGCCCACTAGGTGATCAGGATTAGCAACTTCATGATTCCTAACAGGTAACCAATGGGATGACACAGGATAAGGAAGGCCGTGTCTAAGATAAGTAATAGACCGGGATACAGCTGAAATTCTGCCCTTTCCTGAAGTACAGACATTTTCCTCCAGCCCTCAGTTACAAAACCAAGGAGAAGCCGAAATCCATAAGCCTGATCCATCTCCTGGATTTATTTGCATATTTTTCCTTCATGATTGTGGCTATCTTTTATATATAATCTTGCAGAGGCATAATTTATCCGGGGAGGAAGACATGCAGGTTCAATACCTTCCTTATAGTAAGGGGGTTCAAAGCTTCACCTTCTAGCTGCCTTGGGAGCATATAATCATCAGGGTAACATAGAGACCCGTAATAATACAATGCAATACTTAGATGCTGTACAAGCAGAATAAAAGCATTTAGAATCTGGTAAAAATGAAAGCCAGTATACGGCCACACACACATGATGAATACCCTGCTTCCCCAACCCCCCCCAAAAAAAAAAAAAAAAAAAAGATAGCAAATTCTGAAGCCCACCACTGGAAAGACCTGTGTCACAGAGGAGTTTTAAGGAAGTTTCAAAGGAGAGGAATAAAGGAATTTTCCTCAAAATTAAGGGCAGGAAACAGTGAAATCAAAATCATCCACAGCTGGGTGGTGGAAACTAGCATGAGGTGATGACTAGAAACTGAGGTTTGCCTATATGTATATGTAGTGAGTATGTCTGTATTTCTGTGCACATCTATACACAGACAGAGCTAAAAATACAGAATCAAAATTTCATCCGAAATCTAAGGTAAGATATGGAGCATCTCCAAGCACCTCCAAGATGCTGGAGAAACAAAACCAAAGTGCTATGCCTACATGTGCACACATGTCCCTGTTTGCAAATACACACACTTCAGCTGTAACCTCAAGATGTCTATGTCACACCTCCCTTCCCCAGACTGGACAATCTACCCTGAGGTGGTTGTCACTTAAAAGATATATTCGTAAGGTAACACTTGCTGGACAGGGCTGGGGATTTAACCCTCTTCCCATATACACCCCTGCCCCCTATTATTTGCTTTAGCTTTTCAACTGTCTTTTTCTGTATGAGATGGACAGACAGACTGGTAGACAGACACCTACATAGGCACACTGTAAAATAAGCCCAGAGTTTTATAACTCTTAAAACAAAGTTAGTTTTTGTTGGATTCTGTAGCAATATACTCCTTTAGACAGTAAAAACATATGGCCTGTAATTGCTTTTGATGAAAAACTGGAAGACAAAAAAAATATTTTGTCTCATAATTTCAGAGTCCAACAATCCAACATTCCCTGACTAACTCTGTTCCCAGAACGAGTCTTCCACCTAGTCAGTTGCTCACAGTAGAGCTCATCATAAGAAAATTAAGGCAAAATTTAAGAATTAATAGTCTGCAGTAACAAAATTTAGTTAGATAATACTCTCTTAAACTACAGAAATATTCAGGATCCAGTTTAGATTATAAAGGATTTACGACGAAATGGAAAATATGAATCTAGATTGTTATTTTTAGGTCACCTTATATGATTATATAAAAATGTATTATACGTGTTTGGATAGATAGGATCTGTTTCTAGCTAATACTTCTGGTTTATTGATTAGTCAATAGTAGATCAAGCACTGATAGCTTGCATCGCATTTAAATTTTTGAGATTATATCACATTACCTTACAAATTGTTTCTCTAAAGTGAATATGCACATAAAAATAAAATTTAAAAAGATAGCTCTCTGTTCAATATCTAGCTTTTAGTTAACTTCTGCTTTAGTCGTTAGATGCATATTCATTGCTAACCTTCCACTAAATTAAACTAACCTTAACATCAACTGTTCTTCATCTGACTGTAGGACAAAACTGAAGAAAAAATAGATTTCTGCTAGATTATCATAGGCCAGTTTATGAGCAGACACATTATTTTACTGAAAAAAAAGAAAAAAATGTACAAAGAAAAATTAGTACCTGGTTTAAACATGTTGTTCCACAGCTTCTTAGTCAAACAAAACCTTTTAAAATTCCTGGGTTAGCTTCTCTTACAGGATGTATTTCTCCCCAGAATACAATATATATTCATAGATGTTTCTCTTTTGGTTTAGTATTTAAAAATACATTTACCTTTGAATTAGTGTACTATTGAATTTGATATTCAAAGTTCCCTGCAATACAGAAAAGTGCAATGCATAAAACAAATGTTTATTCAAAACAAACGTGCTTTTTCCCTACATGCGTGACTTTATCTCTTCAGAATATTCCTTTTCCCAAAACTGTTTTGTTAAAAATGCTTTTCTTTACCTCTATAAATAACTTAGTTGCATTATGCCACAAATTTCAAATGAATTACCCACTGAATGTATCAATGCTAATAAAACAATGAAACCAATCCCTATTAAACAAAGTTAACAGCGACTGTCAATTTAGGCTATATGCCTGACAGTTCAAATACATTTTTGGCCATAAAACAGGTTTGCAAGTCTTAAATGGTTTCACATTTCTCTAAACCATACTAAGAGCATAACATGAATATTTTAAGCAGCTTAGCTTTGATTTAAATATATTTGCTCAGGATATGCTGGCAGCATCCCAAAATGTAGTGTAATACCCTTAAAGCTGGCAATCCCAAACTCAATTTAAGAGAGCAGATAATATGGACTAGCAGCATTAAAGCAAATAAAGTCAATTAACAGGGGGGTGTTTCTTAATTTGTTTTCTCTAGCTTGAAATTGCAAAGGATGGATAAAGCTGTGGGATTAATGAAGAAAGAAATTAATGGAAATGGAATATAAAACAAAAAAGGGAACGGAGAAGTCCAGAAGCTATTATTCATTACTCAACTCTTGATGGTTGTAGTTATATAGCAATATTCATTTATTTAAAGTAGCTACAGTGCAGAAGGGAAACTCCACCACTGGAATCTTGTAGACATCCACTGGAATGTTATAAGACAAGCAACATGCTAATTTGAAAGCATTTATATCCTCTGAAAAAGAAATAATGGAAAATATATATCTATTTATGGAAAACAATGTGTTTATTGTAAGAACCCTGCCAAATTATCTGTTCCTGAGATTTCCCTCATACATAAAGACTAATTCAATTCATTGTTAAATGAATTATGCAGGCTGCTGTATGTGCATATTGAGTTGTTGGCACTTAGGTGTTCCAAGATCAAGATAAGAGAGAAACAGCCAAAAATAGTCACAGAATAGTAGCACATTTGGCAAATTAAAACAAGTGCTTATATTATTTAGTTACTGCTTGAAGATATTTCATATTTTGCTGCCTACATTTCAGCCAGCCTAAGAGCAGAAAAAACAAGTTCTTTGCATGTCATGCTCTCTGCACATACACTGGAAACATTAATTAAAAAGTACTGTTGAAACATTTGCTAGTAAGTTCCCAGCACTCACTGATCTTATGTCTTCAAAGTAAAATTTTGTTTTAAAATATCTATTATATTTCCATTGATATATAAAAGTCAACAAAAGTAACTCTACCAGCAGAGCATGTTGAATTTCCCAACAATTATATATCAGGGTTCATAAGGGGTTCATTCTAAAGAACATTTTAGCATATGTATACCCATATGTTTTGTTTCTAGATCCATCTGTTTTGATTTGATATATATGCTTCAAAATAACATTTATTTTATGGAACAGATACACTAAGTGAAATAGAGTCCGCAACACTTGTATTGAACAACCCAGGGATTTTTTTAAAACCAATATTATTAGTTGAATGTACTCTCATAGATTTGGCATGGAAATTGCAGAATCTTTTCTAAAGCTTGAAATTGAATTAAGCTTCTAATCAATAATTGTAAAGTTAAGATGTAAAGCAAAATTTGTAATGATATTGCTTTGAATATTTAACTTTGATATTATTGAAGATATTCATTACAGTCTTTAAGTCACTGAATGCCGCAGTGCTAAGTAGATATGTATTTAACCATTCCCAAGTAACAAAATTTAAGCCTCCTTGCAAAACTGCTTTTTTTCACAGTTTATCTATGGTAGGGCACACTTTTCTAAGACAAACTTGTAAAACATATTGCATCATCCTAGATTCACAAAAGCCTTGAACTTGAGTAAAAATGAAATATATGATTTTCAGATTCTACTTGCCTTAAGAAGCCTCATACCACTGTGTTATAAAGACAAAATTGTTTTAGGAATATTATGTACCTATTCTGCATATACACTTTCAGGGAAGGTTTATGCATAAACATGACTGCAGGTGTAAATTATGGAAATAACATACCAATGAACCTTTGTATTAAAGGTTCAGAACAAAGAATAGATCATTCAAAATTACCAACCCAAACATCTTTTCCCTAATGAATTGGATAAACAACTTTGATTTGGATATGCTATTTTTTTCCATAGGCTAGATCACCTGTGAAAGAGATGAAACAGCAAAGGTGATTTTCAAAACCCTGTGAAATTATGCAGCCATTACTGAGACCAGAAAAGCTTATGAATGAGCAAATCTGGCCACTTTAGCAGAAAGCAGATAACATGAATTGCACCATATTTAAGAAACGTAAGATCTTCATCTTTAAGTTTGCTGTTGCAAAGTCCTATATACCTACTTAAGAGTCACTGCAAAGTGTTGCCACTTCCCATGGATTCCTATAAATAGGAGTAACAAGTGCTCACCCCCCTTGAAAACCAGGTCACATTATACAATCTTTGCTGCTGCTTGATCAGATTCAAAACGTTCTTATTCACGTCTCTGGAATCATACAAAAGATTAACTGGCCTATGGTGTTGCCTTTGGTGAGCCTTGATTTAAGTAGGGAAAATCTAGTCCAAAGTTATGATTCCAGGAGAAAGTTATACTGTATAAGAGAAGAGTAACTCAAAGTCCCTTTATAAGACAACTAAAATGTTCTGGGTCAAATTCTGGGTCAAGATTATTGCTCAAGTAAATACTGGATATAAATATTGTCACTTCAGCCAATGAGTTTTAATCCCTAAGTGTGCTTTAAACTTTATATAAAATATTTACATACAAATATGTGCAATATATATACAAATGCTTCACACACTTGTGGTTTGATTAGTTACAAAATAATCTGAGATACAAAATACTGGCTGTTTATTTTTTCTTTAAAAGTTTCAATACCCTAAATTATTGCAGAAATAAAAAAGCATAAACAGGAATAAACACTGAAACTTCAGATTATCCAGCAAATCCATATTCCAAATTGTCATTAGTATTTTGTGACTTTTTAATGTAAGGTAAGCAATTAGTCCTTCACTTACATTCCTTGATAGGTGTAAACTTTTCTGTTTGCTGTTCTTCATCCAATTATAAAATCCCCTGTGAGAAGACTGCCTGCCTTTGAGGTTATGTCAGCAACAGAATATGCAAAATTCTGAGGGAAAACTGATCTCCCAGCAGTCAGAGATTCAACATGACAAGTCTGAGAGAAGAAAAGCTTTGATAACAAAGCAGTGGTAAAGTCAACTACTGTCATATGTACTGTTTTCCTCATCCAAATACCGCATTGTTGATAAAACAAAGAAGGATTAAGGCAAATTTAACTTCTAAGTGTTCCACCCTTTCAGAATAACAATAACATGGTCTAAGGTTTCAGCACGGCTACACCCCCAAATGCATGCTCAAGCACAAACAGCAGGTGTGGAAAATGCATTCATTGTTCTTGGATGACTCTGCTGGGATCTGTCACGTTAAAACACCTTAGGTTAATGGCCTCGGTTGGAGTGGTCCTTATACCAAATCCCTGTGTAAACTCAGAATGTGGCCCCATTCTTTCTACCTCTACACAAAGATGCACAATAATCTTTCACTTTAGATTCACTACAATAACACAGACATAAAAACACTACCTTCTCTTATTTCAAACATAAATAAATACTGTATTAGTTCAGTTCCCAACGCTTTCATCTGTGAGATGATCTTATATGGAATTCAAATAGGCAGGAAGTATTCATGAGCCACATGTTAGCTTGAAGCATGGTAGTGCTCTAGTAAAATCAGGTGATACCTGGTTATAATATGCACTTCTTCACTGATTCAGAGTCTTAATGTTTTATACATAAAATGCTCATGCAACAAATATTGACCTGATTTACAGGAAACCCATTTCTATTATGATTCCATATGAAAAAAAAAACCCACCTTGACTAAATACAAAATACACTTAAAATGCATTTTAAAATGACAAATTACTATTTAAAGTTTTCATTGTAAGGATTTGGACTTTTAGGATGGCAAACTTAAATAACAGTCCTACAGGTTTTTGTAAGAACATCATCTAACAAAGTGATAAGGTAACAAATATATCAGTGAAAAATGCACAATGCTATCTAGTTTCTCTGAAATACATTTATAAATGCATTGAGTTACTTTTCAAAACATCCTAAGTGTAACCTTTCATTGCGTTGTAGATCATTAATTGGAAAGGGAAAGCAAAGGGGAAAAATAGTGGGTGGGAACAGAGCCAAGAGACTTTATGACCACTTCAGAAAAGAAACTTTTTCTTTTTTGTTTTTCTGTGGCTGGCAGACAGGCAATATTTGTCTATTTCTGTAAGTTAAAGGAGCACTTGGAATTTTTTCATTTTCTTTGTGGGGTTTTTTTATCTGTCATTTTGTATGGAATCCTATGATCTATCATGACTACTGTTAAAATGCAATTATAAACTTCTGCAAAGTACGTGCAGGAGTTTTGTAGTAATACTGTTAGAAACTGAACATTTATTTTTCTTATTAAGCAGGATTAGTGTGGATTTAAGAATATTAAGAAAGTAACACACAAGTGAGACAGTCAGTTCTGAAACATAACCTTTCCAGTTTTAGTCCAACAAGATACATCTGTAAAAAGTAACATAAAATCCAGTTGTAGCACACGATTTACCAGCATTTCTGACAACCACTGCCTGTCGTTCAGCTATGGTACTCACTTAAATCTATGGTCTTTTTAAATTAATATTTTGTTTTAACAGAACCGCAGTTTGTCTCCTGTATATTTGTCTGGTCATTGCCAACATTTACCTGTTTTTTGGAGTAGTATCCAGTCAAACAAGCAAGCTCGTGGGAGATCCATTTCAAGAATAGTTAAATAAGACAAATAACACAAGATACTTCAGCAGGGCTTCTTGAGATTTATTTGTAATGAATCATTTCATAATTGTGTTGTTACCTTCATATATGGCTATGCCTGTATTTCTTTCTATTTTGTCTGAAGGAAATATTTCTAGAAAACTGGAACATGAAGAATCTTGGAATATGGATGAAAACTTTTTAACCTCTATGCACATATAATGCTTAAAGTACACCAACACAGTGTCCCTTAGTAAGGCATCAACAGCTTCATTACTTTTTCCAGGAAGATACTGAAAGATGAAATTCACACATATTTTGTGGAACCAGTGAGTCAGTTGTCCTTCTGGGCTTTGTACTCTCAACAGCCACTGGGCAACTGTAAGATTATTTTGAATAATAAATTTTCTCCCATAGAGATAATGATGAAAGTGATTTATTGATCTAAAAATGGCCAATAGTTCTTTTCTTGTGACACAGTAATGTTTCTCAGCAGCAAAGTTTGATTATAGCATGAAGCTATGCTCTCAAGCTTCTGTGCTCTTAAAATAGTACTTTTCCAGTCTCTGAATCAGTAATACCGGTGTCCAGAAGGAAAGAAATCTCTTTTCTGGTGGGGTTTTTTTTGAGGGGGTGGGGTTTTTTTAATATAAAAGATAAAATTACTCTTACCTCTAAGTTTCCTAGATATTTTTTTCACATTTTTACCCTGGCTGAACACATTCTTCTTTTGAGAGAAGTGATATAAGAAACTGACAAGTCGGATACAAGTTTGTGTAATTATGAATACAGTCGGCCACATCTTTTCATTTCAATAGGCCATAAAATCCACTGCTGGCAAAACCCTCAGATAAGCTAAATTGTCCAGCCTCTGTTTAATATTTTACCTGAAGATCTCCAGTAATAATTTCAAGTTTTTAAAGCAACTCTTTATTCTACATAAATGCTGAAATAACATCCAACAAAGATTGTGATGTTTTCCCAGAGATGCTATATTTCAAAAAAGAAAGATATATTGGCCAGTACACTCACCAACATTCTCATTGACACCTTTCTGCAAAAAGACAAATGAGCTATGTTTCCATGACCTTACTCCAGAACTACATTTCCACATTTTCTGCTGCAGGACTGAGTGCCCATCTTTGGCAGAGTACTGCTTTACCAAGTGCTTATTTTTCCTTGTTCTGTTTCTATTCCATATTCTTCCTTACCATATACCACTTGTTATTTACAGCATATTTATGTTTATTTTTAAATTCTCTTTTCCTCTATAGTATCTAAATGTTTCCCCTTATTTTATTCATATATGAAGGTTGTATTATTTGTTTCTTAACTGTCATTATCTTAATCTCCAATATCTCATTGACATCACTTTCTATATTCTCTGACTATGCATGTTATAGAGAACATAACACAAGAATGGTTATAAAGTAGCATGGAAAATAACCATTTTTCCAGCACACACTTCTCTGTATCCAACACAGACCAAGAGTCAAAAATTAAGGGAAAGTAAAAGAAAACAGAAACATGAAATAATTCTTACTCAGAGTTTTCTCTCTTTCCATGTTTACTTACTTAGGGACTCACAGAGCCAGAAGCAGCAATAATGTCCAGTGGAGACCTTTCTTCCTTAAATGTATGTGATTGCTGATGGATTGGGAACCAGTTGTTACTCCCTAGCAATGAATTACATAATTTTCTTCTTTGTTATTCATACTTCCTTTCATTGTTTTAAACAACTTACCTGAAACATACCAATTATTCTTTTATACGAAAGTGAGTAACAATTTGTTAGTCTGCTTTCCACGTTTTTCATTATTTTTTCGATTTCTCAAAGAAGTATCTTCAAATAGCAATATATTTATATTTATATCAGTTCCTTTCCTAAGAATGTGCTGTATTAAAAGAAGGTGACGTTTAAACTAGCTCTAAAAAAAATCCTGCCAACTGTTATTTGCGTTTTGAAATACTTAATAAAATTTCTTGTTATGAAAGACAAGATTACACCTACATTAATTCTGATAAAGAAAAAGGTAAAACATATGTCTTGAATCACATAAGCTCAGTTCAGGGAAAAAGACATTGATACTGTCATGTGAAGTTATAGTTATGCCTGAAGCCCATTACTTCAGACATCTGCAACATGTCAATTGAAGATTTTTTTAAAATAGGACTTATATCCATTTGCAAATTTTTGTTTCACTTACTGTTTGTATGACTGACCACAGTGTTTGCATAAGACAAAAAGAAAGTAAAATATTTGGTTGCTATTGAAAGAAAGATTATTAAAAAAAGATACTGTATGCCACAAGTAAGATAATGTTATTAAAAATAAAAAAAATAGGGCAGCACTTTTTATAGAAATTTAAATATCAGCCCTAGTTCTGAAATAACATTTGCATTCAAAAATTCTTGCCTGTGATGTAAATCAACCTAAATGAGTTACTTAAAAATCTGAAAATCTGTTGAAAGGTAACTAATATCCAAAGAATATAACAAAATTAATTAAGAGAACTAATTATAAAACATAAGCTAAAGATATTTTAAAAAGCAAAAGCAATGTAATCCTCTGCACTTCCTGCTCATCATCACTGCAAATACAAAATATTTTACTTAGAATAGGGCATTTCAGAACTCATAAGGTATCTGAAAATCTCAGTACGCTCCTGCCCTTTCCCAGCTCTAGTAGAAAATCCTTTTGTGTAACAGCGTGAAAACCTTCACCAACTGCAAAATATTTCCTTACTACCTAGACCAGCCCCTTTCCATTTATCCTCTCAATTTTTTTAGCATAAACAACTCAGCTAACTTTAGGGTGACACCAAAGCCAATATTTTCTGGTTTTCAGTGGGTTTTTTTTCTGCCAAAGTAGACAAAATGAACTTCCATGGATTACTTCAGCTTCAGAACTAAACAGACTCTAAAATGCAAGCTAAGATTTAGTCACCTCCTTCAGTTTTTTGTTTTTTTAAAATTATGGTTCAACGGGATGATTTATGGATGTAAAATCCCTTCTGGCTTTCCACCTATTAACCATATATGTGAAGTTATCCATGTGGGTAAGCTTTTGTGGAAATTATGCCTAATCAGATACAGAAGTAATGAAAACTATTCTGTCTCCTCAGGAGTTCCCCGAATTGCTCAGCAAAGAACTATATGCTGATCCTTGATATATCAGCTCCTTACAGTGGAGGCCCAGGACATCTACCTAAAGCTTTGCTGCAGTGCTGTAGGGTTAGGCCACCCAGATAAGAGGCAAATAAACTGTAGCTGAAATTGACTTTGATATGGTTTATGGTACTGCCTGTCGCACTCAGAAATATTGGGTAACAGCACTGAAAGTAAGTTGCCGTAGGTCTCACACAGAGGCAGATCCACCCCCTAAATGAAGATTTCCCTTACACTGAGAATATTACTCCATGGCAAATTGAGTTGATGTGTTAACAAGTACCATTTCCACCTTCTTAGGAGCTGGGGGAGGGGGGCAGCTGTTGAATGCAGAAGAATACATACATCTCCATAGCTTCATTCACAGAATTTAGTTTTTCTTTCTTAGTGTAGCAAATTATGAAGTGTTCTCTTGTTTTCTGCGATGAGTACGCTTCATTTTGTGTGGTTTTTTTGCTGAATTTCATAGCTCCTTTCTTGAAAATTTTTTGTTTTCACAACCACTTTGAAAATATTCATGAAGATCACACCATGTGAGAACAGATTCTGCCACCTTCACAGCTCTTTGCTATCCCAGACTCACACTGCTTGTCAGGAAGCAGATGGATAGTCCTTATGAGTCCTTCCATCAAAGACCCCTGATGCACCCTGAGGCAGTTCTCCTGGTTTATGTTAAAGACAACTCCAGCAAAGGAGACATACTCCTACTTTTTTCTTTGTTTGCTTTTTTTCTTTTTTCTTTTTTTTGCATTTGGGCCATGACAGTAAGAAAATGTGTGTACGTGCACACATTCACAGAGGGCTGTGTAAGACTACTGCTGCCTAGTTCCTTTTTTCAAGTCAAAAAGATACTGTGACACTCTGAAATGACTGCAAAAAAATAAGTGATAAAGGGACTTATCAGAAACCCAATAATCTGTTATTAATATGGATTAGTGAAAATATTGTTGTTTACTTTTGTAAGTATATAACCAGAGCAGAGCAGATGACAAAGATCTTTTAATTTTCTGTCCTTCTAACCATCAGATGGGTTCTGATGAGTAAGAAACCAGTACATAGTACAACCCCAAAGTAGGAAGGATTTTTTTGAATGGTCTGTAGTAACAGGGAGAAAAAAGGCTTCCAGAAACACGTGTTTCCACTTTCCTACAAACTAGAAGACGACAGGAGCCTAAAGGAAATCAATGTGAACAGAGCTCCTGTGTCCACAAGACAGTTAGACAACAGTTTTATCCACCTCTAGCATCTTCCAATGAATGAAAAGAGTGTAAAATGCTCTCAAAAGCAACCCACACAGTTCATCTGAGAATATGGTAGTCTTACCTTAAGTTCCAACAAATACAATGTTTAATGAATGTTAATGATTACAGAACGATACAAATGCATAGCTAAATTTGTAATCTCCAATGTCTAGACACAAAGGGTCACAAATGGGTAACACTGAAGCTGCTGTGACTAGCTAATGTTGATTTGATCTTTAAATGTGATTTTTCATTGTTTGGGTAGGTCTGAAAAGACATTAGGAGATCTGATTTAATGCATTTTTAGACACATTTTTCTTAGCCGTATCACAGTCACACAGTAAGTTTCTGCAGGCATATTGAACGTCGTGAATGATAGAGTCTGCTGAGATCTGAAGAGATAAGCCTTAATAACAGTCATATTTTATAGTCTTTCCTTCTCAAGGACATCCAAACAAATACATATAGTAGTACTGAAAGGAAGTCACATGTATCTTTCACAAATTTCCATTTTCTTCCCTCAGCCGCTTACAGATGTGGCATGCACAGGGTTTACCACTTCTCTCAAACTGACCTCGTGTATGTTCCTTAAAGGAAAAGATCAAATCTGGGCATAAACAGCTTATTTAACAATGTTTCTGTTCTTTATGTAAACATCATACTCCATATCAAATAACAAGCAAAGGGATTGAACTGACCAAATTCTTAGCTTACAAAAACAAAGCTATACTTTCTTTTTGATATTATTGGATCATTTTGCTGAGTATCATCTTTGTTTGGTTTTGACAGAACAGAAACAAAAATCTTACTATTTGCACAGTTGTATAGTATATGGCCTTTGTAGGTAAACAGTGGGGTTTTTTTCTTTTTTCATTAACCCCTCCCAGTTCCTTCGTGTTGTTTGTTTTATCACTGATGGCCTTTAATTCATTTGCATTATCATTCTTAAACCACTTCTGCCTATCACCATTTTTTTTCCTCTCTCTCTCTCTCCAACAAACAGAAGAGAATAGTGTAGTTAGGGATATCTGGGAGCATGCCTAAGTAGTTCAGTGTCTGAAATAGACCAGCATGTCAAGGTATGAAGGTGAGCACCAGAAAACTGTTAGCCAGAGGCAGGGAATCACAATGCTCTGGAAATTAACTGACTCAAAAACATGATTGTTAAAAATCAGCGAGACACTCCCTCAGTACTTAATATATCTTCTTGTAAAAGGAAGAATTCCACATTTGCCATCAAATTAGCTATGATCAGTCACTGGCCTTACATTTCCATTTTGCACAGTAATCTTTCAAATGCCAGCTTCAGGAAGTGACATATCAAAAGCTAATTGCTATATGGACTAGAAAGAAGTATATATAGGTGCCATACAACACCAGAAAGACTAGATTTTTCTAAGCAAGAATATATTTTTTTTTAAATACATAATTATTAGCTGGAAAAGGTAGCTGGTTTAGGGTCCTTTTTCAGTTTGAATGAAAAATTCCTCTTAGTAAGCCACAAAAGCTGTAAACACTGTTGGAACAGTAAAAATCAGATAAGCAATAATGTTACAAATCAGATACCTCAAGGTTGAGTCCTGATATTGGTCCTTGTTAAATGGCACAACATGAAGCAAGAAAAATGAATTTTACTGTAATACTCAAATGCATGCTGGTAATTTCTTAAAGGTTCTGTATGATACTTTGGAACAAACTTTGGTTACTGAAATGTGCAAAATGCAAACATACACATTCCCATTAACAAGTATAATATCAAAAATAATTATGATGAAGCATCTAAAAAGAAAATTCAATTCCCCTGATTTACAGTACTCTGTATGGCTTTAATTTCCTTAATGTACCTTTTTACCAAATTCCTTAATGAATAAGTAACACTGAATTTCTTTTAAAGATTTCATGTCTTGTAGGATAAATGTTGCAGAATAACAATGAAGTCATTGCTTTAGAAAATACTTTCCTCTTGCAGAACATGTAATCTTCATGTTCTTTACTGTTATTTACATATACTTCTACATAACATGTTTCTGACTGTGTTGCAGTGTTTGATTAGTGAAACAAGTTGTATTGTTACTACTGAACTGTAGTATCTTCAACCAATGTGTGTACCCTTTCCAACTTAGAAAAAAAACACCAGTTGAAATTATTCGCTATCATGTTGAATTTGTTTTATAGCACTGTCCTGATTTTGGCTTGGATAGAGTTATTTTTCTTCTCAGTAGCTGGCATAGTGATGTGTTTTGGATTTAGTATAATAAGGTTGATAAGACACTAATGTTTTAGTTGCTAAGTAGTGCTTACTCTAAATCAAGGACTTTTCAAGTTTCCCATGCTCTGCCAGTGAGCAGGTGCACAAGAAGCCAGGAGGGAGCAGGGCCAGGGCAGCTGACCCAAACTAGCCAAAAGGATATTCCATACCACAGAACATCATGCGCAGCATATAAAGCTGAGGAAAGGGCCGGGGTGGGATGTTCGGAGTGATGGCATTTGTCTTTCCAAGTAACCATTACACATGACAGAGCCCTGCTTTCTTGGAGATGGCTGATCACCTGCCTGCTGATGTGAAGCAGTGAATGAATTCCTTGTTTTGCTTTGCTTATGCATGCAGCTTTTGATTTACACCTATTAAACTGTCTTTATCTCAACCCACGAGTTTTCTTACTTTTACTTTTTTGATTCTCTCCCCCATCCTACCAAGGAGAGTAAGCAAATCGCTAAATATTGTTAATGTCAATAAGGGAACGACCATTTACGTGTAAAAGAAGTGTAATGCAATTTTAAAAGATAATTGGTAAAAAATATTCAAGGAAAGACAAATTCTGGAATGAGCTCCTTAGATAATGTAAACCAGCACAGATGGCTTGACTGGAAAAGCACAGTGTCATTCAACATCGCTATGGACCTAATCATGCCTCTTCAGAATACTCTATCACCAACTCATCCAGCCAATGACTAGGATATCTAGGATAAACAGTCAGATTTCAATGGAGATAATTACTTAGTTTTAGGACTAGAAGGATCTAAAACATTCTTTTTCTAAACAGTGTCCTACAATTTACAGCTCTGATTCTTATTTCATTTTGTACTAACATAAGCCATTGACCTGAACAGAAAGTTAAAGGAGGATCAAACCTACAGTATACTACAAGTTATCTTGTTTCAATATTTGATCCATAAATTGTAGTTGTGAATAACTACATATAAGAAACTTTATGAAGTACACACAGATTTCGTGTCATCAAAATAAAAACACACTAATGTAAATTAACTTAGCACTAAACTATCAAGGACTGTATTTCTCTGACAATCTAGGTAGTTGGTATTGACTGATGACCAAGCACTAACTCTGAAAATATAGGTAGGAATACAAGATTTTATTGGTCTCCAAGTAAAATAACTGCTTTCTTCAAGGTTTTACAATGTGAACTGTTGAGGCGGGACCTAAACATTTGCTTACATGCTTGAGGAAAGGGTGAAAGTCATACATTTGACCATTGTGAGCTACAAGACTCAGATTTTCTTGTAAATGTTTCCTGCTTAGTAGTGTAATTATTTTTATTATGGACTGTTCAGTAGTTCATGTCCTAATTGTGCAACTTTTAAATAACAGCATAAATATGAGCTGATTGATATAGCTGATAAATGTTTAGATCCTAAGCTTATTAAAATAGCTGGTATATATTTAGCTCCTGGAGAAGGACAAAAGCCCAAATGGATGGTAAGTTCAATTATAAAATGATCCTTAATAAATTCACCCAGATTATTACCTGCTAAGTGTGTATATGCGCATAAATGAGCATTTTAATAAAAGTATTTTAATTCAGTATCAGTTACCTTATGACAAAAACCACTTTAAAGTAATAGCTATTTTTATAATCAGAGATATATGATACTTAATTGAAATATTTAACCAAACATACAGAAAAAGCTAAATGTGAAGATGGCATGCTCTTCCAAAGCTGAAGTAGTTCTGCATCTTTTGAAGCAAGCTTAATAAACTTTACTTAATAAACTTCTGTAGACTAAGTAATCAGTTAAATACATATGTTCACAAACAAGTCCTTATTTACAGGACTGATTATGATTACCTATTGTAAGAACAAGCACCACTCATTTGCTGGTGAGTTTTCAGCATAATGAGTGAGCAGTTTCTCTTTCAGCATTTTTTGGTATTTTAATATCAGGAGCAAGCTGTTGAGCCATTAACATATTTATCTTTCCCTTTTAAATTCCTACTTGAGAAATTGAGTTCAGTATGTGGTAATAAACCTCAAAACCTGGGGAGAAAAAAATCCCTACTCAGTCCACTTTTACTTCCTCCATATTGCTGATGCCATGAAAGGCATCATTCATCTAACCTAACTTTTGCCATGTAAGAGTTACCCAACCTAAGCCAACCTTGTCTAATCCTTCTGCCTCCTTCACTCTCCAAACACTGCAGAGGAGGCTTAAGGCTTGGCTTGGATTAGAATTTTAGTTTCTAGACAGAGATGAGACCTTTCAGATTTTTCAATTTTTCAAGCAGTTTCCCAGAAAGTTAGAAAAGACTTTCCCAAAAGGACCAGAGCAACAACATTCAAACATACATTCCTCTTTCAGACAGTTAAGTAATCATTTTCCATTTCAGCTATTGAAAAAAAATAAGGAAAAAGAGGAAGTGAGGGAAGGGATCAAATTATTCAAGGTGCAAAAGTTAAAAAAAGAAGAAGAAAAAAACTAAGAAAACATGTTCTTTCAAAATCATTTTGCCCACCCATAAAAACAACATTGCTTTTTCCATTCATCTGTAAAAACAGAGCACGGATCATTAAGTACTTTAAGATTTAGCTACACACATTGAAGTCAGATAGGCTGTTTACATAATTAGCAGAGACACCCAAGAAAATATTAAGATAGATGAAAAGAACACAAAAAAGCCATGATACATTGAATTAAAAAACTCGTCAAGTCTTCCGAACAACAGTCCCTGACAGCATAGTAAGCTGACCCTGGGCTGTTCTTCTGTCAGTGTTACTGAGCCTAATGCAAGAATTAGTGACTTTAACAATCAGAGGGTCTTTCATGCTGAAATATTGACAGATACTTTCAGCATTCCTAGTTCAACTGACTTTTAAATCCCAATAATCATTTCATTGCGGGTGGGGGGAAGAGTTTTTAAAGAGTTTGGGAATGGAAATACAAACATAATAAAATAGACATTCAGCTAATATGAATAAATGTATTTCCATTAATATAAAAATGAAATTCTGTAGCATCCATAAATGAATTAACCTTCTGATGCATTGATAACAAAAAGTTATTATCTCAGGACTAGAGTGTAGCTGTGCTTTAAACTACCCCTGCTGTAGACACCAGTCAGCAGGGAACCTGTTTTTCTATACGCCAGGCAGAGGCACCAGAAATGGAAACACTTTTAAAATACATTACCTAAAAACGTGTATTTCATTTGAAAGATACATCAAACAATGGTACTGAACACATTTTCCTAGATGAATTGCTGTATTTCAGTAACATTTTGGGGAGACTACACAAGAATAATGTCCAAGGAAATCTGAATCCAGGCTGATCCAAATCACTTGCAAATTTTGACCCAAGTGTATCTTTGCAGGAAATGTAAAAAGAGCAGTCTTGAGCACTGCACCCATGGGTCATTTCTAATTTTTGCTCAAAGAAAAAAAAAAAGTTTTGTGGTTTCAATTTATTAAGAATTTCTTTTTAATGAAATTAAGAACATATTTCTTGAGCTTCTGTTTAGTGTTTTACATAGTATTACAATACCATCTAGTTTATCCAAAGTTGGCTGACCTCCAGTAATTGGAATAACGATCATTATATGTTTGTTCTGTACTCTTTGCGTTACTGAAAGCTTTGGCTGTTTAAACGGAAAGCAATATATAAACTTAAGATAATTATTACTGTATAATAAAGGAACTAAAAGGGGGGGGGGGCAAAAATTTGTAATCTATTAATATGACAGTGGTCTTTGAACCCCCATATTCCAATTCAGATGTGACAGCATAATGCCATTATGTTATCATATTGTTTAATCTAATCTTCCAACACACATTACAGCTTATACTATAAAAATCTTATTTGGAAAACATTAATTTGCCTTGCAGATTGAGGAGTGTGGAAATAAGGCACCTTCTTGTTTCTGTTTTGCATTATTGACAGAACTTGTAGTAATTGTTCCTCTGGAAGAGATTAAAGAGGATGAAGGTTAAAACTCAGAAAGAGGAGAGGTAAATATATTAAGTGGGGGGACAAAGACCTGTTATTATTTGCAGTGACTACAGAATATTTGGGGGTTTTTTTTTCTTTTCTAAATCGAGGGCATTTTCTCTTGTATTTTTTTTTTTAATCTCTAATATTTGAGTTTAGAAAAAATCTCTTTTTCTCTGGTTTCTTTTCTCCAGTGACAGAAACCATTTCATTCAGCAACCAGATTTAAATGGGAGGTATTACTTGAACTTTGCATGACTTCATAAGACAAGTAGCAGTCAGTAAAAAGCGAGCTACACTTCCCAGCGTCCAATCTCTTGGACAGTTGCGTGAAAATCATTTTACAAGGCTATTGGTGTTCCAAACACTGGGTAAAAGCGTGTGGGGATATTTCAGAAAGCCCACAAGGATGAAAGCTTTCTTAATCTACACTAAATCTTGATAATGCAATAATGAGTCTTCTAAAAGGATAATTCTAATTCCCCTATCTAGTGCAATAAAGACTGTATACAGCTAATCTGCTTTGCCCTTTCAATTAAACTCATCCAGGACGTTCTATGTAGTCAGCACCCTGAATGAGTCATTAAAATTCTCGTTCTGTAAGAGTTGTGTGCAGGCGCACGGTTGTTTCTAAATTCCATTAAATCCAAACGGTCTTTATCGCCCCATGACCACTGTGACTTCAATCAGCCAATTTAATTACCTTACAAAATTGTCAGCAGAAGCAGCAAAGAAAAACAGGAAGGGCTGTGACGTTATCAAATTGAAATCTTCCTCTGTGCTGTTTAATCTAGACCAGTCAATAACAATGCTTCTCACCTCCTTGCTACTTTCCCGAGGCTCTTAACCTTACTCTTCTTTCAAAGATTTCTGTTGTTGTTTGTAAGACTGATTTTGAACTCCTCTCCATTAGGATGTTAACACATATTGAAAGCTTCTTCTCCTTGGCAGCAAAATTTTCATTGGCTCTAAATGCTGGAATTACCAAGCCACAGACCTCTGAGGGCTGCCACAAGTGTTTATTTTTCAGGTTTTCATCACACTCTTGATCTGAGGACAGGCTGCTTTCCCCACTAAAACTAGATACACACATTTTCTCATTTCTCTCAAATACAGGCAGAAAGGCTGCTTCCTTCCACTGAAAGGGTGTCAGTGCGAAATACAAAGGAAAGAAAGTGCACATTCAGGAGAGATAATGCAGGTCCAGTCTAGGAAACCTCTACGCGATTACCCAGCAGGTATTTTTCATTGGAACTCTTGTCTCGTACCTTTTTGCACAGAGCTAGCTCTCTCTGCTGTTCCGTGACGTTGCCGGGTTTGCACGCTGCCGCTGGGCAGGTTGACGCGGCCACCGCAGCCCCAGAAGGTGCCGTTGGACACCTGCCGCCAGCTGCGCCAGCGGTGGGCACGGCGAGCCGGCCTCTTCCCTGAGTTTGCCACGCTCGACCTCGTGAAAACATTTATAGGGATACAAACTCAATCTGAGCAAAGGAGCTCAGCTAAGAAGTATGTCAGATGACACCCGTGCTACAGCTTCATGGAGGAAGACTCCAGCGGAGAGTGATCCCCTTCTCCAGGATCCCACACGGAGTTGAGAACTGAGGTTATGGTTGTTTTTTCTTAAGTCCTGAAGATTATGTGATCATACACAGCTTTATTTTGCTGTTATTATTTTAAGGAGGGCAACGGGAAATTGCTAGGCTTTGTAAGAGCTTGGTGTCGGTTTTTTTAGGGGGAGGGGAGGGGAGGGGAAGCCAGTAGTAGGAAATTGTTCTGGTAAGAGTTCAGATCTCTCCCTTCACTCCTTCAGAAGTGTTCCCATCTCTCTCTTGGCTTTCTTTTGTTTTCAAGCTGGAAGACACCCACACACTTCCCTTACAGTCCATGGTATCCCACAACACTCAGCCCCCTTCCTCACCTGCCCGCAGTCAGGCAACGCCAAAGCAACAAGAAGTCGAGACTACAAACGCGGGCCTCTTCTTCACCCTTACATCTGAATGCACTGAAGAAAACAAAATATCTCACCAAGTGGGGAAACACTGACCAGGCCTGCGGGCCCCCTGCGGTGCAGGGCTGCGACCTGCGGCAGCGCTTCCCCGGGTGCCGAGTCGGCCGGGCGAGGGGAGGCGGCGATGGCCAGGCCTCTCCCTTCCCCTTCCAGCCGCTGCTCCCGCCTCACGCCGTTGCCGTGGGAAAGGCGAATCGCTCGCGGCAGCAGAGACAAGGCCCGAAAGGAGTAATTTAAACAAAAGAGGGTATTTTAGAGCGCTCCAGATTTCAAAGAGTTGACATTCATGGCCTGCGTAGGTAAGAGAAGAGGAGTTTTAAACAGCCCGGGCTCTTACTGCCTTGGGCAAGGGGAGGGGCGCGTCTATGGAAACACAGGTGAGCAGCTACTGATGGTTAACGGCTCTTAATGGCTTGTTAATTCAGTCTTACGGGGCAAAGCGCTGGGATGCCCCCAGGGAGGTAAAGGCAGAAGCGAGGGGGCCTAAGAAATGGTGGTGGGGCGGAGGCAGAGGCTGGGCTGGGCTGTGGATGTGCCGAGGTACCTGGTGTTTCTGGGGAGCCGCTGCCCCGGGTCTGCGAACACACAGGAGCGAGTGACTCGGAAAGCTGCGAGACGTGATCCCCGATAACGGAACGGGTCTGCCGGCCGTCACGTATTTTGGCTTTTGCACGGTGCCAAGTGATAAGGAAAAGGTTTCCATCACACTTAGCACAGCGGAGAGACAAATACTAGGCTGCTGCTTTTCTCCCTCGTCAAGCTGAGACCTGTCCTTTCCCCCGCATCAAGAGTTTAGGACCGCTCCCGTTTGGAAGCCTGGAGTACCGTGGGCACCAGCCTCACCCTTAGGGTTTCCTGGACTTGCTGTTGGGAAGCTATTCAGCAAGGACAAGGGAGAGAGCCTGGCCGCACGCCCCATGAAGCAAGGTGTCGCATAGGAAGGGCGCCTGGTGCGATGCCCAAATACCACGTTGCCCTACCCCAGCAGCAGCAGGCGGGCGTCCAGATGCCTGAGTGAGTGTCGCTGGGGAGGGATTACACCATCGCACCAGCCTCTCCCCGTCTTTGCTCCATAAGGCGCAGGCAAAAATACCCACCCCCGCATTTGACAGATAACCCGGGCGGCTCGGCTTCCCTGTGTGGTTGCTAAAAGGTAGCTTGAGAACAAGAAAGGGAGAGAGAAAGGACATGCTGGCTAGTCCCAACAATGAGAGGAGCCGTGGGAAGGACAATGTGAATCCATGGTGGTTAATTTGCACAGGAGGAATGAGAGGGCTGGAGCTCTGGCAGGCTTCAAGCTCTCCCCTGTTGCCATAGCGCTGCCGGCTGAGGGAGAGGAGCGGGGGCTGGCAGGCTGCCTTCTGGAGGGAATCTCCTCATCTTTCGCTGCTCCTCGGGAAGGACTCCACGGAAAGGCATCGGCATCCCGTCCTCCTGGTCGCAATGACGCCCCGAAGGGACAGCACGGGAACCCGGAGGGGGGGGCCGGGAATTCCCCTCTCAGAAATAACCAAAGCCTTTCCACAGCTCATTCCCTGCTCCTTCCCTCCTCCCCGCCATGCTCTACACAGAAGCAGAGATGCCTCTGGGGAAGGAGCGGGAGTTCGCGGGCAGAGACAGAGTCGCTCCACACCTGGACTAGGCTAAATCCAGGCTCCTTAAAACAGAGATGTGCAACAGGCCCGGCTGAGCAGGGCAAAAGTCTTCTTTGCGCTCTCTCACGTCTAACATTTTCCATACAAATATAAACTAACAAACCGCTCCCTACCTACTTCCAAGGCTCAGAGACGGGTTGGCGAGAGTTCTTTGGAAAGACAAGAAAAAGCATGCGGTGAGTCAGGAGCAGACTCACACTTCTCTGCTACAAACAGTGGAGCGAGCACAACCCGCCAGCGGCTGTGTGACCGGGCGGCAGGTGGGAAGGGGACTCAGCCCAGCAGAACAGATGCGTGCGCGAGCGCGTCAGTGGGCGCCGGAGTCCCTCTGCACCACCCTTCCGCCTCGGGATTGTTTATTATTCTACTCATTACCAAACCGCTACTCTCCAGGGCTGTCTCTATAGGTACGCTGGGCTAACAATTCAGCGAGAGCGCTCACGTAAAGGAGGCAAGCCCACCTCTTGCTAACGGTGTGCCCAGGGAAGATGTTTGTTTACATAGCTACCCTTGAAAGTCATTCAGACTTCTAGAGACCGACCCTCGGCGCCGGTTCTGAATCCTGGGTGGCGGAAGGACAGACAGCCGGGCAGTTCCAGGTTGCAGGCAGCCCCAGCACTAGTTTCACGGCCGTGATTATGGTTCAGACTGAATGCGAAACAAACCCCGCAATGATATACGGACCCGTTTAGCCATGTCCAAAGAAACAAGCATTCCTGAAGACGGTTGCTAAGAGCAACGTGCCTTAAGCACCACCTTTAGACCAGATGGAAGCAGAAAATAAGTACTACTAGGCATTCAGCACACGAGATCTGTAACAGCCTGGTGACTTTTTAATCATTACCCACCTTCCCCTCCGCACAAACGCGTGTGCGGGAGGGGGTGAAATTTAAACAAAATTAGATACAAACCAAGGCAGTACTCCCAGACGGAGACAAGGGCTTCCAGCGGCCCACAGAACTGGATGTAGCGGCTGCTACAGCTTGCCGCGGCCAGCGCGGAGGCGGGAGGTGCGCGATTCCCCCCTCCGGCCCCGCTGCCG